>CM067219.1:83633701-83759446 GCA_034190945.1 Octodonta nipae | reverse complement strand
GGTATGGGTGCTCTCGGTAGTGTATGTTCAAGAGGAAGGCGGATGAGTGGTGCGTTTAACTGTGGGCAAGTGAATACCACTAAACATACTTTCTTCGAGTGTGGAAGATGGGGTATATAATAAGTGCAGAGAATGAGTTGGGGTGCGTTCTAGTGGCGAGTAACTTCTTTGAGCGGTTGGCAGAGAGTGGTAAGGGACAAAGAGAGTGGAGAGGTTGGTAATTAAAATTAGGGAACTCGTAAGTTAGGGACCGGGGGTACCTAACATAATATCTTCATTGATAGTTCCAGGTACTTAGAGGGCCAACTCGAGGTATTTTAATGAGTATACACGTACCAGGAAGCTTCACATACAGCACGTCGCGATTGAACCAAGCGCATGGCCGATCCGTAATAGAATTTTACTTCGGCATAAAAGGAACAAATAGTAAACAGCCAGATACCATTAAAAAGATCAACAAGATAGGGCACCGACGCCAGTAAGAAATATTCTAGACATCATCATTAATGACAGATGGATTTGTTGGCGTTTTACGCCATTTGTAATTTTATATTCCAAGAAAATTCAACTTACACAAGCGTTATGAATTCTCATCACATTTCTTCCAGCAGCTGTCTTACCTTCACGATGGGTTATAAACAATGCTTTGTGAACTAAACGAACTTTTATCGAATTAAAGTAGCAACCTTTTTCAACCGTTGCTACCAACAAATTATTACTACTGTACTACTACTAATACGATGACTTACTAATAGACGTACTAACTAACACTGTTTTTTCAAAGGTTACATTTCCAGAATGCCTTAAGACCTTAGAAACCAAATTGTAAAAAACTACCATTAAATTACACTTGCATCGTTTTAGATACGCTATCTTCAAACTATGCTTTACGACACCATAATTCGTATTTTATTTCTTACTACTACTGCTGCTTTTGAGACTATTTTTTTTAAGTTCATGATTAAAATATATCGTTGCTGCCAACTGAGCGTTGGTGCCAACTGAAAGTTGTGGGTTATTTGACTAATAGTTTTGATGTTAATTCCAGGTTACGCTCTTGACTAACCAACAGCTAGAGTCCGCCTCTACGTAGCCATATTAGATACTCGAGGTTATTTATCCCTTTCAAAAGAAAACTTTGTTTTCGAACACTATTCCTACCCTTATTTCTATTTGATGATTTAGTTGCGTTAAAGAAAATAAGTCTGGCCAATTACTGCAGAACTTACGATTTTAAATAATAGTTTAAGGGGCTATATTTTACTTCCTAGCCTTTATGGTTTTATGATGTATAAAGCTGTGTAATGTGTCATCTGGAGAGTTAGTATTAGTTTAAGTCAGATGTATCTTTAGAATTTTTATTGTACATGTTCGATTTCATGCTTGAAGCCAGATACACGATACGTGCTCTAATATAGGTCTAACAAGGAAGCAATAAAGCAACCAGCTGAATCGGTATTCTTAAACTTCGTGGCTACCAGTTGATTAACTTTTGGAAAAACGATAAATTTGAGTCAATTAGAACACCAAGATGTCTAATCTGCAAAACGCAAGACAAAGTGGTATTCCACAATTCATAAACATAGGCAACATAAAGGTCTAGAAACACTTAAAGTACAGATGACGAAAGTGAAACATCAGAAGTACTAGTAGCGGGCAAGAAGATGAAAATTGCAAGACAACATAAAGTGACGCAATAACGTCTTGTTAAAATATATACGTAATGGTACTAGAAAAATACTAATAGAAAACAATCAGAAACCTGACTGATAAGTATTTTCTGCTGGTATAGAAAGTATTCTATAAGATCACACAAAACAAAGTATAATAGATTCCGCGCAACAACGAAAACAAACCGGCTGACTACAGCAATCACTTACATTCTCTAAAGCAATTGATCAGCCAAAACAAAGAATATCAAATACCAAGCTCTCCGTAAAGAACAGATTTCGAGAAATGTTCAGCACTAAAAAAATACCGAAGGCAGTGAGGTGAAGATAGGATATATATAAAAACAAAATCTAATATAATACAAGAGAATCAATCTGCAAAAAAATTACCTCAAACTTTTTATTTGTCATAATTGCCATGGAGAATAGGGTTTAATTTAGGCCCTGAAGTTCTAAAATATACACACTTTATTCTTAAGTATGGTGTCTTTCAGAAAAAAGAGGGAGAGGTGTAAGGCATCATGTGTGTGGATCCTACATGTATCAATAATTACCTTGAGCTCCTCCCGCTTTGTCTTTAAGGCTAATGTTAACTGCTTTAACCGTTTTAGATTTCAAGAACTAATGCGATAGCACGGCTGTGGCTAATATGTCATCTGATCTTAGAATTTTGCCTAGTTAATCATAGGAGTGAACTGGAAGTTTAGAGTGTAATTTACCAGTGAAGGAACTCTATTGAAAATATATTGGCTAATGTAGACATTAGTTTAGATAAACGAATCTGTTTGCTATATAACTAACAGGAAGTGGTCAAGTACAGTTTTCCAAATATCACCTCGCCGACAGGTTCAGATATCGTATTGTCTAATTTGGGACCGAGCCCGTAATCTTTGTTTAGAACAACTGAAATGTTTTTCAGTATTCCTATAGCTGTTATGAACTAAAATCGGAAATGGCTGACACAGATAGTCAAATAAAGTTCGCGAAACAGCATGTTTGACACAAATTAATAATGGTGAGACAAATTTAAACTTAAGGTAAAATTTATATTATTAGTAATATTGTTGAGAGGCTTGGCCGTAGAATTACTCTAGAGTAATCCTTTATAACAACAGTGAGATTTTACTTATGTATCAATCCTTGGTAGGAGGTACAGTAATTATTAAAATATTAACCGATTTTCACGGAGAACTATAGATTTTAAAATAACTAACACAACATAACACTAGACAATAAATTGCACATTCACTGTTGTTACAAACAATATAAAAAAAAACCTTACAATAATAGGTCGTCATGCTGTACAAGTTAATCTACTTATTTATTACATTTTGAAGACGCTGCCAAGCAAGCCTAAAATCCTACATTGCATACTTACCTACTACTTCATCAAACTTAATTTTTGCTTCCCACCTACTTCAAAAATTAACTGGATAGGTAGGTAATTAAATTGTACAGAATGGGCAGTATTTATTGTTTTATTTTTTTAACTTTGTGTGTAGATACCTAACAATAGACAATTTATTGTCTAGTGTTATGTTTTGTTAATTATTATAATTTTTTCAGTTCTACTTGGAAGTCGCTTAATATAATATTTTAAATGTTTTATTTTCAATATTTTTTTAAGTTTATTATTATTCATTTTTCATATTGTTAGTTCTATTGTGCAATCGGGTTTTATTTTAATTTGGTATTTAATAGGACCTGTTTCATAATCAACTTGTAACTGGTAGTTTTGTAACTTGTAGAATTTGCAACATTAAGATTATTCTACAAGTTACAACTTGTGAAATCCAAAACATTAGTATTCGATATGTGCACGAGAGTAGCACAGAGCACAGATCATGCAAAAAAGAGAGAGTAGCGCCACCTAACATGCGCAACTATTGGCGAATATGTCAAATTTGTCCTGACAATTCAAAGAAGGAAATGTCAACCCAAGGTTGATAAAAATGAAATAAAAATTAAATTTAGATATATTATAACCCGAAAATACTTATTAGTTTGATTCTCAATATAACTATCAAAGAATATATGTCGCACAAAATTAATTCCTAAACTTGGTCCTACCATCGCCTAACCGGTCGAATATACACTTAGTGCATTTACCTTCTGGAGATTGCCTGAAATGCACAAAATCGTAGCAAGGCTAGAAAAAGACGGCAATAGAGACAGGAACATGCTATTTCGCTTGGTGGGTGGAAGGAACCAATGAACAACGTGCTGATCATATTTCATTGGAAAACAGCTGCCAACCGAGTGAAATAGCCTCTTGCCCTGCTACTGCCCTCTGTCTCTCTTTGGACTTACCACGAAATTTGTGCACTGTAGGCTATCTCCAGAAGGTACAAGCTCTAAGAATATACAGGAATATTAACAAGGTAGGCCTTCCCAATCTAATTTCTCTACTACTAATTGACGTAAAATGTTTTCAGTATGAAACAGATACTACAAGTGCAAGTATTCTGTAACTTTTAACTTTATTATATTACTAATCATATTAGTGTGATTATTAAGAAACAGGTCCCAGGTAACACCGAAAGTTCCAACATTAACTGTTATTACTATTGATTTTATTACTTTACTTTTTTGTTTTATTTGCTATAAACCCTGCGTATAACCGCACTGAATAGCAATTTAGTAATGATATGTATAGTTACAGAAGTTTCTTTCAGGCCGTGATTTGGTCTGACACCAAAAGCACCGTGTTCGCAAAATTAAATTTTTTTCTTGCAAATCAATATGTTACATGTATTCAAATAAAATGGGCTGGTTAGTCGTTGCTTTAACGACTCGAAAAAATGTTTATATAATTAATTATGCTATATTATATTACGTATATGCGTGCGATGAACATAAAAAAATTCATATTCGTGATTAAAACTTGCGAAATGACTGTCAAGTCACATAGATGGTATACTTGATAGGAAGATTGGATGTTTCCGCGATTTTCTGAAACAATGCTTGTTGCAATTCATAGAAGAATATATCAGACCACTTCTCGATCTTCCTTGATAGAATTTTAAAACTGTACAAATCGCTAAGGGCTTTCGGAAAAAAGAGCCAATATATTAGGTATATTGGTCGATTTCTAAGCAAGTATATGTGCAATCACAGATTTCATCCTGTTACGAATAAAATTCATTTTTCAAGTTTGAAATTTCACCAATCCCGATGCACATTCTATTACACAAAACCATAATTATTCAAGCCCGCTCACAACTAGAGAAGAAATCAAGTAATATTAGACTCAGTTTTGTTCAGAATCTTTGAAGTCACAAATTAAAATAAATTTTATAATTCAGAATTAATGTTTCCATTTTGTTTACAATATCTTTTGAGATAGTCTTAAATTTAATAATTGTAGTTTGTTGAAACAATTTATTATGATATGGACCAATAAAAATTTTACCTCCTGACAAAGAAAATGCAACAGTAATTTTAAATAAAACTGATTATGATGGCAAAATTCAAAACATAATAAACCAGGGACAATATACTAAACTAACAAAAGATCCAACAAGCTCAATAGAAAACAAAATATACCGTTTACTGTACAACCACAAACGTGAATTCACAGAACGAGAACATAAACCACTCACTCCACACATTTCTATGGGTGGCAAAAATAAACCAACCTAATGTTCCTTTAAGACCAATTGTCACTTATATAAATTCTCCGTGTAATGAACTTTCAGAATTTCTTTTAAACATTATTTCTCCTCTTACAGGAAGTTCTGTTTCTCATCTAAAAAACAGTGCACATATCTTGGAAAAACTGTCTCATATACAATACAACAATGCCTTTACAAATAATGTACCTGTTTCCAAATCACTTATGGTAAAACAACTACTAGAATGGGACTCTTCTTTAAGTCAACGAACTCAGTTATCAATTGAAACAATAATGGAACTACTAACATATCGCACCAAAACTAATACTACTTTTAATTAAACGAAGACTTTTACCAACAAGATTTTGGCATGACCATGGGTTCTTGTCTCTCACCGGCATTAAGTAACATTTGAACAACAAGTAATTTTATCAAAAGAAAATATACCCATAGTTTGGTGGCGTTACGTTGACGACATTTACGTAATTTGGGAACACCATATACTTAATACTGATATACTGCTATCGCCTGTAAGCGGTAGGGTCACCGACTAAGGGAGACAGCAGATTATACCGTGTTACTGTACCTAATCCGTTTTGCGCAAGCGTTGCCAAGAGTCAAACAGAGAGAAAACATAACCAACAACAGACGAACATGCGCATAAAACCCGAAGTACAGTAAAACGTTATAGATATATATACGTCTGGACTGTGATGTTTGCGCCTTCCTCTAGACTCTGCTAGCAGTATATTAGTGTTAAGTATATGGGGAACACAATCTTGAAGAATTAGATTTTTAACTGGCATAAATAACAAAGAACCAACTATCAAATTTACCCTACAAGTTAAACGAAAGAAAAAATTACCTTTCCCGGAAACATATTAATACTAAAAACAAAATCTTCATGCGAAACAGACGTTTATAGAAAACCAACTCATACTAACAGATACCTAAATTTCAATTCAAATCATCCGAATACAATAAAGAAAGGTGTTATTCTGCCTGTATATATGCTAGAGCAAAGACCAGCGATTCTAATGAAAACAAATTCAACAAAGAAAAAACAATTCGAAAAAATTTATCAAAAAAGAATTAAACAGACTTGAATAGAAAACAAACCATCGGAATCAACTCAAATCTTGTCTTAGTAACACTACTACTCAAGACCACCACATTGTAGTTACAACTCTACCATATATACAGGGTCTCTCAGAAAAGTTGAAAAGAGTGGGCAACAGATTTAATGTCAAAACAGCATTCAAAACAAGAAAATACACTGAAATCGCTAATGCCGAAAATAAAACCAACCAACAAAACATACAAGAGCGAAAGCAATAAATTTTATATTGGAGAAACTTCGAGACCATTAAACGTACAATTTAATGAACACAATAATTACATAAAGAAACGACAATTTGAAAAATCGAAAATTTGTGGACATGCTTGGAACCTAGGCCATAAAATACAATTTGACAAAAAAGAACAACAAAGAGTCTGCGTTAATTATTTTATTTAAAAAGGATTGTAACGCTTCTACTTCTGTAGAATTCAATCGTATCTGGTTACCGACAATTAAGAAAGATATTAATAATAGCCATTTCCTTTTGAACAACCCAATATCTTTGATCGCATTTTTGGGAATGCGCTATCTTATATCAAAGTCGTACTTAGGAAAGCCACTTATAAATCCTGAAGACAACTCTTTTAAGTTCTTCCAACTTGAAAGCTGTTTAACTGTAAGAAACGATCTTTAGAATTTTGTTGTGCTACCTGTATATCTCGAAACAACAAAATTCTTTTATGTCAATTTAATTAAAAAAGAAAAAACTTTCATTTTGCATTTTATATTTTCAATAAATGTTTAAAGCGATTAAAAACGAGGTTGTCCAGAAAAGTTAATTAATGAACAAGCAAAAATTCCAAATGAATTCGTGAAAATTATTAAAAAGGTATCATAATTTACGCATGTGCAAATTTTTCTGAAAACGAACAATCAAAAAAAATAGGACAGTCTAGAATCTGAACGATGGAAGTGCAAGCTTCTTGCGAAATAATATACTTCCGGTCTTTCGTTATCTGTCTCTTTGTGTAATTCTTAGTAATGACATAAATGTCAAGAAAATTAATACAATTGTCACTATTTTATTACAATTCAAGTATTACTTCTAATGTGTAATTTACTTATTATTTTAAATATACTCGTAATTGCAAAGTAACATATGACATATATAATTTTTAATTAAAATATAAAATATGTTGAGTTTTAATAATTCAAACTTTCAGATCTATTTCACCTATTTAATTATAACATTAACTTATAGGCACATTATGTAAGTACATGTTTTTAAATATCATAATATCTCCGGACTATACTCAAAAGGGTATGGTGTACACTTAAATGTCACATCTCTTATTTCATTATATTTTTATTTGCTTTATTACAACAATACATTTTTTAAACGTAATGATGTAAATAGGATGCGGATGTCTGATAAATTTGAATTTCACTTTATCCTTTTGAACAATTTTCATCAAATCAGAGCTACACACTTTTTAGAGCCAGCAAAGAACCTTCAATGTTTTTTTTATCGAAATTTAATTTTCGATCTTCTATCAAAAACTTTGTCATCGAAACTTGATGGAACATTAATCAAAACTCTGTAGAGTCGATTTTCACTCTTGTGGGACTATGTATTTTTATTGGAAACATTCTGGTGTTCTGGTAAAGCTTTTTTATTTATTTTGTAGATTTTAGTTCTTTGTGTCTACCAATGACGACTACTATAAATGGACCGGGCAGTATACGACTGAACGAGAAATGAGTTGAAAATGAGACAAGAATAGAAAGAGATATATTTGTTTACAAATATTCAGGCTCCAACACTGGCGTCCGATCAGCATTAAATTATAGGCTCATGTTACTCGGATCCAAATAATACAACTAAATACCTAATCCACAAATATAGGTAAATGTCTTAAAATCCGTTAAGAGATGTGCACAATAACTTGACAATAAACGGCAAAAATGTATCACCGTTCAGTTAATGCGTACAATGCCTAGATTTCCGTTTCATTGGTTAGAATGGAAAGAAGTTTGGCATCGGTTAGCATTTGTTTACTATTCCCCAGCAAACATCTGTTACCCTTTTTTAATGTAAACGGACAGGTTCATTTATATTAGTAGCCATTGGTAGCCAATTCTATTACACCGTGGTGGCCACCTTTCCTTGTGCCGTGCTCATATACTTAAATATAATAATGGGTAATTAGGCACTTTAAAAATTGACAAATATCGTGATAAGACTAGAATGAGAGGGCAACAGAGTCAGTAACAGTCTATTTTACAATATTGGGAGATAACAAGATACTGTTTTTGTTGCCATCTCTTTCTAGTTTTATCATGATATTTGTGCATTTCAGGCTCCAGAAGTACCTACACATATACGCTAAGTTGGTAACTGGTAACCCCAGCCAGTAACGCTGTCTTTTTTGTTGTGTTTTAGCTTCTGTCGTATGTCAAATGCTTCTAATTTGAAATATCGCAAACAGAGAATTGAAATGTTTATTAGCACAAAAAGCAAATTGTGTTCAATTGTTTTATATTAATTGGGTGTTATAATTTATTTACTATAATTTATTAATTATCTATAAACGAGGAGATTCTTCATTTATTAAATATTCACCGTTTGATGTACAGAGAACTGTATTAATACCATTGAAAACGAGGTCTGATTTAGACCTTGAAACGTTTGGACTTAGAAATATACAGACTTTCAAGTTTTTGTGGTGTTATTCCCAAAGAACTCAGAAAAAAATAAAAACCAGAGATGCTACTATTATCATTTAGAAAACAACAGAGAACTGTGTTGTATGGGTATTTCTAGATCATGGTAGTGTGTGGTGTCGGTCTGTGGTGTCGAAACAAATGCCGTTTCAAGTTATGCATTTCATTTCCCTAGTAATCTATTTTCATGTGTCTAAGTGTGGCTTTCGCTTCAAATGTTAGAATTTAAATGAAGAGGAAAAGGCCTTGTTTGACACACTTTGTTTAAAATATAAAGGTATTTATTGTATAGACCCTTATGCTAAACCAATTTTTACAAAAAGCTATAGACATCCCCTAATCCATGAGCGTGAATTCTCAGATTAAACCTTTATAGGGCCAAATGTCATACACCTAACTTGGTCCTCGCCCATATGGGTGGTTCAACAAAAAAATGGATGCAGACGGTATTCAAAAAGGTCCTATAGTATGAAATTATTGTAAATTAAATGATGTAACTGTTGCCAAATATTGAAGATATATTAAAATAATTAGGAAAATGTGGGTATTTTGCACCCATAGATTTAGCAACTTTCCATAAAATACAAATAGAAAAGGATGATTCAGAAAACCGCATTTTCTGTAGAAGGTGGGCATTTCGAATTTTGAAAAATCCCATTCGGTTTAAAAAATCCTACATTTCAAAGAGTCTCATAAGTAACAGTTTTGTAGGTGAAATGTTGTTAATTTATATAGACGCCATAATTTGTTATAATAGTACTGTAAATAAACAAATTAAAGCAACCAACTTTGAATTCTAAATAATTTGGTCAAGTGCGAGTTGGACTCGCATACTAAGGGTTCCGTACCACCTTCAAGATTCGCTGTATTTAGTTTTCTAATTTGGCACCCAAAAATTAACATTAGAGTTTTATTTTACTAATAAACTTTCAGGGAAGCCTTTTATAGTCTACTGTCTGAATTTTGAGGCTCTATAGATTGGAAAATAAAGGGCAAAATAGGTCAAGTTTTAAATTATAAATTATTAAATCTGTTTCCAAATTATTTAAAAATACAAATAAAATATATTTTTCAAAATTTAAATAGTGTAGTTTCTAAAATGGGAATTAAGTCGATGTTTAATATCTTAGCTAATATCTTTTAAACAAATGATTTAAAACTATTTTTATTTTCCATTTAATTGTATAATTTGTCCCTAAAATTGCCATGGAGGTTTTCTAATAATTTTTCTTATAAATTTCAAGTGAGCCCCAGTACCCCTAATTATTTTCTAAATTTTAGGTGGTGTGGTTTCGGAAATAAAGCGAGAAATGAGAATTTTTTATATTTTTATGTTAATATCTTGTAAACAATTAACTTTAAAAATATGAAAAATATATGTTTGTATTCCTCATAATGAGTCCCTTCATTTGATACATTGCATGACACCTTAAAAAAATATTTTTTATTTTCCGTTTATTTCTATAATTTAATCCCCAATATTAATATTAAAGATTTCTTCGTATTTTTCTGTAAATAAAAAAAAATTTGGTCTCATAGTTTGGGGAATAAAGGGGGGAATAAGTAATTTTTTTAATATTTTTTTAAATATATTTTAAAATATTTATTTTAAAAAAATTAAAAAAAATATTTGTATTAGTCATAATGAGCCCTGTGATTTGATATATTACATGATACGTTAGAAACAAGTTTAATTTTTTATTTTCCATTTAATTCTATAATTTTTCCAGTAAAGTTCAGGTGGGGCGCTATACCTATATTTTTTTTCAAAATTTTACAGCATATGGTTTCGGAGATAAGGGGGGAATGGGTTTAATATTTTTGTTAATATCTTTTAATTAATTTAATTTAAAAATATGAAAAAATATATTTGTTTTCGTCATAATGAGCCCTTTCATCTGATATATAACATGATGCGTTAAAAACAATTTTAATTTTATATTTTCCATTTAATTCTGTAATTTGCCCCCCAAAATTAAAAGTAGAGGTTTCTCCTTATTTTTCCAGTAAACTTCAGGTCAGACTCCATACCTCTATTTTTTTTCAAAACTTTACGTTAATAGTTTCGGTGATAAGGAAGGGGGGTATCGGGTTAATATCTTTTAAATTATTTTTTTTTATGAAAAAAATATATTTGTGTTCCTCAGAATAAGACGTTTAATTTGATGTATTACATGATGGGTTTTAAAAATTTTAATTTATAAATTTTTATTTAATTCTATTATTTGCCCCCAAAAATTTATATTGACGGTTTCTCCTTATTTTTCCTGTAAAGTTCGGGAAACGTTCTATATTTCCTATTTTTTCAAAATTTTAGGTTCTGTAGTTTCGGAAATCAGGGGGAACGGTTGATTTTTTTAGTTTTCCCCCCAGAAGTACCCCTAAAATGAAAATTTCTTCTTTTGCGATATGTACTCCTGATCGGGTCACCAAACTATACCTTCGTACCAAATTTCAACCTCTGCCGTCCATTAGTTTAGGAGAAAATTGCTGTGATGACAGAGGCAGAAATCCTGAGAGATACTATAAGGGTATCCGTATATTGTATATACGGAACCCTAAAAAGAAGTTTGATATTTAGGATATTCAGTAACAAGTGAAGGTGTAAAACCAAACGAAGAAAAAGTAGAAGCTGTTTTAAAATAGACAAAACCGAGAAATCAGAATGAAGTCTAATTGTTTTTGGTATTAACATGTTATTGTTGTAGGTTTATACAAAAATTAATATTTGGTCGGCATAAAAACATTATTTATTTAGTACCAGAAGACGAATCTAGAGATTACATTTTTAACTGTTGAAAATAGTATATAAAATCGGAAATACAATTTAGTTCAATTACCGATACGTTAAATTGACTTTTTAAAATTCAAAAATTGGTTTAGAACATTTGGTCAATTTCAAAAACGGGTTTAAAACATTTGTTCAACTGACGAAAGTATTAACTCTTACTAATTATTATATTACTCCAATTAAACATTTAGCTTTACTTGAAATTTTGGTTTATATTTTTTAAAATACAGAAGCACTTCACAATTTGGCAAGGTATAATTACTCTTCCTGAAGAAGACGACAGACAAAAAGTTATTGAAAATTTCCATTCCAGTAAAACTTCAGTTCACAAGGGAATAAATGAATTTATAGAAGAGTACGAGATCGTTATGTATGGAAAAATATAAAAAATGATATCGAAAATTTGTGTGATACTTGTAATGAAATAAAAACTAGTGTGAAAACTTTTGATTATCCTATAGTAATAACTGAAACACCTGATAAAACTTTTGAGAATGTAAACAGTGATTTATTATACAGAATGTTTTATTAGCTATCGTTGAAAGATTTTTAAATATGGCATTGAAATTGCAATGTAAGTAATAGAAAAGGGATTGTAGTATTTTCGGCATTTTGCGATTCCAAATGAATAAATTTTGACTCAGCTTTAGATTTGAATAATTATTTGAAAGAATTAGCTAAATTATATACATTTAAATTAACTTTTAGGACCACTGCACTTCTTCAGACTAATGGTGGTGTTGAAAAGTTTCATGCAACATTGTTAAACTCAGTAAGAATATATCATTTAAAGACTACAAGGAAATAGTAAATAAGCCATACTCTCAAGTTCAATTAAGTTTGCGCTCGGCGAAATAATTTTTGGTCTTATTCAGGATTTGGACGAGGAAATGGTATTTTCATAATATGCTAATGAACTCAAAAATTGTGGATCTTACATTTTTGATTAAGTAAACAGAAAAATTGAAACTCAAAAATAAAAAGCGAAAGCAAGGTTTCAGAAATAACTTTCTCAAACTTGACCACAATATAAGGAAAACGATGTGTTTACCAAAGTGAATCAGAAATAGAAACTAAAAAGATAAATAAATATGATGGTCCAAAGTTGAAACCATTGCATTCTAAAAAAACTTAGAAATACCTACTTTTTGAAGTAGTATTACAATATCTAATGAAGATTGAGAATTAATACTTTTTAAGAATATTACATTGGTATGATATTCTTTCTAGGAAAATGTTAAAGGTACAGACTGGCCTAATAATATTCTGAATATAAATGACGTAAATCCTAATTTCAAAATGATAATGCAGCTTATTTTTCCCTTTTTAATAAATATATTCAAAAAATAAAGACAAGTGTTCTGTGATAAATGTACATACAAAATATGATGATGGTATAAATAAATTTGAAAATCATGACAAAGGATTTTAAAAGTTGGGCAACCTTCAGTTATTGATCCTATTAAATAAATTATTGAAGATGTCTAAGTGTTTATTGGGAAATAACACCACACTTTAAAGGAAATTGCTGTATATTCCAAATGTTTCGGGTCTGATCTAGACATTTGGAATATACAGCAATTTCCTTTAAAGTGTGGTGTTATTTCCCAATAAACACTTAGACATTGAAAAAGATGCCACAAGTATCCTTCAGAAAACAAATTATTGAAGATCTATTCAGAACCATGGAAACTTCCATTTAGCTCCTCACTTGAAGATTCATTAAAATTACTTTCTGTAACAAAAATTAATGCATTTCAAAAAAAAAAAGGGTTGTTTTCCTTTTGAACATATTAACTTCATATTAACAGTGCGCTGCGATATCTAGAGATAGTACCTTACTTTGAGCGATCAACATTGTTCAGAAATAATTTAAAATGAATTTCGTTTATGTTATCACTATCCTAAGATTAGTGAAGGAATTCCACGTGAAGTCAAAAAATTATTTCGAATCACAATTTTCTACCAATTGTGAAAAATTGATGCTGCCTTTGAAGATCTTCTAAAATTATTCGGAAATAAATACTTAAAAGTAAAACAAAAACCAACTTCAGAAAAAGGAAAAAAAATTTTGCAAGACTTTAACACGGAATCGACATTAGAAAATGTTTTTAGTTCATGCAGAAAAAAAATTAAGTTTCCTTTTTTTCGAAGTCAGTAGTAGCACTGTCAGTAGAATATATAACAAACTGCCTAACAACAATTTTATAAAACAATTAGACAAAATTTTTGGAGAAGTGAATGCACAATGGCATTTTTCAACCGATTACAGGTTCTTAATGCACAAATGTATTCAAATGTTCGAAAATTTACAAAACTAACCAACACAGAAAAGTTCAGACAGGTATAGGGCTACACAATACGAGTAGAAAATTCTAAAATTTATTAGAACCAATTATTTGACTCAAATGTGAAACTACAATCGAAGCCAAACACTAAATTAGTTCACAATTATTGAAGACAACAACTTTAGCCACGGAATGAATTTGGAATTAGATATACAATTCGATCGGATCCTAGGTCTCGGTGCCCATTATGACTTCGTCGGCGATTTAAAAATTTCAAGTTAGTCCATTTATCCAGTCACATCAAAAATTCTAATCCGAAATAATTCTATTAATACTAAAACTGATTTTAAAAGAAGTGAGATAATACAATAATCAAGGACACCCTGCACAATGTTTTCGAAATAAAATTTTTACTGAAGGCAAGACTAAAAAATGTTCAAATCATTTTTTTTTTGAACTGAAAAGGTTAACCCATAAATAACTTTCAAATATATAAATTAAGTTCCAAATATATGTAGCGTTAATCAATAGAAATTTTACCATCTTATGACTACTACGTTTACATAATTTTATTAAAGAAAATAAACAATTAGTTACTGAATTTTGTTTTAAATTTTACGATGTATTTTACCTTGAGGAAAACCGACTAACCTTCTCAAATCAAATCACACATTCTTTATCGTAATTATAATAACGTAAAACCAGGCTTTGCCAATTATTTAAAATTCAGGGACAAAAAATTAAAAATCAGATTGGATTATTACGAAAAAAAAAAATAGTTATACAAAACTCAATGAATCACCCGCTGATAATAAATATATACTTCCAAGCCTAAAATTCAAATTAAAACGTTCAGTGTCTATAGTTCCCTCACTATTATGTTGGAATTTCAGTTGCGTCACTTAGAGGATAGAGGATTTGATAGGAACATTTTCTGCAAAAACTGCCTGTTACCAGTCATAGAAAAGCATTTGATACACTTCTGGATTTCCTTCAAGGGTTTTTGGAGAAATCGACCGATATATTAGGTATATTGGTCGATTTCCATCCATATATGTGTTCAATCTCAAATTTCATCCCTTTATGAATATAAGTCTTTTCTCAAATTTGAAATTTCACTAATTCGAATGTAAAGTTTATTAAATAAAACAATAGATATTAAAGTCCGTTTAGAACTGGAGAATAAATTAGGTAATATACATCCAAAGAAATACATGCAGAATTGATAATCTCCTTCATTTTGGAAGTTGATTGAAATAAAAGAAAAACCTGATTGAGAAGGTTTAGTCAAAAGCCTAAAGAGTACATTAAATCATGTGAAAAATATAAAATCTGTCGAAAAACTCTAAATGATTCATTTGATATTACTATAATCCTAATGTCACAACCTGGAAGTCCTATGCCGCGTCTGTCTGTCTGTTAGCGATAAACTCAAAAACTATTGCCCCGATTTTTCATGATGTTTGCAACAATGGATAGAGTGGTTCTCAATGAATGTTTTAGTATATAATTTGTTAATTTTTCTATACCTCGGTTAAAATATAACGATATTTGTTGGAGATGTCAGAAAGAAATAAGCCGTCTGGGAGTGTTCAACGAAAACGCTACCTATACCCTTGAGATATATCAAAGTAATTTATGGTCGAATTATGTAGGCCTACAGAAAAGTCCGGCAATGGCATATGCCTATCTCTTACATAACATACTTTTTCCATTTTAATACTTAAAAAATCGGCAATTATAAAGCGGTAATTGGAAAGCTATTTACATAAATATGGTGTTAATGTTTGTCATTTTAAATAGGTTAGTTGGCTTGAGTATCTCATGAAGATTATTTGCAAAAGAAATGAATACCTTAGGCGCCCCGTGACACCGCGCCGTGGATCCAAGCTGGAGGTTCCGAAAGTTTAGTTATTGTATCAATATATGTTGGAATTGTGCATCGTATATATATATATATATATATATATATATATTTCAATAATAGAAAGCTGCACTGCAAGATAAATACTTCAAGTACTACACACAATTGTCTAGCTCGTCAGCTAGTTGTATGAAAAAATTGTCAACAAAAAGTCTATAACTCTTTTTCCAACATTACTACACACTCTTTTGCATTTAAGGTGATCATAGAAAGAAGTTCCATAAATCACTTATGAAAGATCTATGCGATGCATGAAGTAAAGTGTAAATCATTCCGAATCAAATAGTTTGCGTGATCGTTTTTCTGCAGTTTTTCAGCAATGCAGCTAATATTCTTCCCTATGTCGATATCTGTTACAATACCAAAAAAGACGCACGTCTTTAGCCCATACTAGTCAGTATTTGGAATATTGAAAATAATCTCTAAATAATAAAATTTACTACCCAATTATATTCGTAAACTATCAATTAAAATCACCTGAATATAGAACTGGAGAAAAACTTTATGTTAAGGAAAGTCAAGTAAAACTGGAATTGTCATTTTCAAAAGTTGAAATCTGAAAACTTTCAATCTTTGAAAATGCCAAATGAGATTTTGGCAAAACGTCAGGTAAAATGTTCTGTTCAGAGCACAAACCGAGAAACAACAAACAAAATGACATTGTTCCATCCGTGAAGGACTACAATCAATAAGTTCTGAGAGGCTAAGTGAACTAAGCTAATCATCAAGGGACAAAAAGGAAAACTAGATGTTTTCATTGTTTAAAAATATATGGAAGCACCTATATCAATCGAACTCTGTTTATACTAACCATATCTATTAATGCTTTTCAGAGAAGTCATCAGATATTCATTGAATGGCAGTCTGAATACGTTTTTCTACTTTTAGAAAACTTAATTCTTTTAAAGTAATCGCTGGTTATACTTAGAATAATTTCCGATCACCTGAGAATCTTTTCAGTTAATCAGTCAAACAACTCAAGTCAAAAACTATACAGGAAAGTTGTTAAAAACTCAAATTTTAATCCCGCCATTCAAAAACTTCACAATTTTACGAAGAGGCGCACAATAAAGGCATTAGTAACGATTGGTATATTTTTATACGGGAAATACTAGAGATTTTAAATTCAATTTAAATAATTCTAATTGTTGTAGCACAGATTATTAGTATAAGTTAATTAAAGGCATTAAGGTGATATCCTTAAATTATATTTTGGAAAATCTTACCAGAATTCATGAATTAATTTGAATCAATGCGAAGCATAATTATTCAAGCCAATTTGAAATCTTCCAAAAATTTGTAAGTCTTCTAATCTATTCAAAACAATATGATATTGGAGAACTATCCACTAATTATTGGCTAGTTTCGTTCTCAAACCCTTTACTATTTGGAGAAATAACTAAAATCGTGAAACTGAGTTTTTTCTTAATACGAGTACTATAACCAGAATAAAAAGATTTTATCGGATCAACTAGAGTACAAGCATAAAAAATTGGGAAACTACTAAATATATTTTAGAAGGATTTTTAAGAGTCAGTCAGTTAGAGTTGTTGTGTACATATGCCATTAAATGATCACATTTCAAAACTGAAACCAATGAAGTTGAAACACTAAATACTAACTAATTAGATGATCTAATCAACTATCTCTTTGTAGCCAATATTCTATTTTGGTATCTAATTTTAACAATTGAACTAATAATTTGCCTAATTCTTCGGAAAATGTACTAGTAATGTCATGTTGAGGAAGGAGAAGAAGCAAAATATTCATCCAAGTTTCTGTTGAAGTATATCTTATCATGTTTAGTAGATCACAAATAAGTAAATATAATTGAATAAATCCCTATTGCCCAACAGCATAGATTATTATTGGAAGAATATTAATGTATTAGTAATAAAATTTGAAACATGACAACAAAAAATAATTTAGTCAAGGCGAGTTGGACTCCCATACTAAATGATCCGTACCACCTGATACAATATAGATAAATCAAAGTATACTAGTGACCCTTGAGTATGAGTTCTTTCACTCTTTTTTCCATTTATTTCGGCCCAACGCCTGCTTCTCCAATTCCCTGATTCACACTTCCTCCAGATCCTTTACCACTTCCTTTAGCTTTTTTCCTATGTCTTCCTCTTCTTCTTTTTACTCCCTCAGTTCCAAATATTACTCTTTTTGCCCATCGTTTGCCGAGTGTTCTTGCAATGTGTCCTAACCATCTAGCTCTTTGTATCCTCACCGCCAGAAAAGTACTTGACTTTTTGTATAACTCCTCAATTTCCTTATTTGTTCTTCTTCTATAGTCCGTTCCTCCAAAGATTTTTCTTAATATTTTAGGTTCCCAAAATTCTAGTTTACTTTCCGTTATCTTTGTCATTGTTCAAGTCTCGCACGCATAAGTGACTGTGGGTCTTATTATTGTTTATTACATTCTTAGTTTTGTTTCTCACGATATATAAACTAGGCATTGGTGACTGGAGCCATATATCAACCCATTAGAGTTAATACCACTTTCTCTAAGAATAATTTCTTGTACTAGGTTAAACAAAACTGTAGACAGTGGGTCTCTTTGTCGCAACCCATTCTACATTGAACATTCCTCTGAGAGAGTCCCATTGATAATGACTTTTCTGTTTTTCTGGTCGTCGTCTCTGTTAGCTTTCTAAGGTTTTTTGGGACTCCTAACTGTTCTAATGCCTGATATAGCTTATTTCAGTTAATAGCGTCATATACTTGTTTGTAGTCTATGAATATCAGATGTAAATTTAAATTCTGCTCATAGGCATTTTATTCGATCTATTTCATAATAAATATCTGGTCAGTTGTTGATCTTCCTGCCATAAAGCCACTCTTGTATTCCCCTATGTGCTCTTGTTGGTATTTTTCTGATTTTTAATTAACTTTGCTAGGACCTTGTACGTCAACTCCTATAATGCTATTCCCCTATAGTTAGTACATTCCTCTTTATCTCCCATTTTGTGAAGGGGTATGTATTATCAGCGCTTTGTTCCATTTAACCGGCATCCTTTCTTCTCTCCATATTCTTTTTTTATTAATTTCCATATCCTACAGATTAACTTCTCTCCGCCATACATTAGCATTCCTGCTGTTAGTTTATTTTCTCCGGCACTCTTGTTTAGATGCCTAATACAATCTACCTCTTTCTTAGTGGGTTCCTTTATTAGGGAATTTTCATTTATACTTTCCACTCCTGTATCATGCTAACTCCATCTATTATCTTTAATTCTTGGGAAAAATTGGTGTTTTTTTTTATTAGTATACTGCTTTTAATTTTTCTTCCAAATGGGTTTTCTTTTTCGTACTACACAATGGTTTCCCTTCTCATGCGGTTGTATAAAGCTTTATTCTCTTCACTATATCCTTCCATAAATCTCAGGCGTTCATTGTTCCTTCTTTCCAATATTATTTTGCATTTCTCATCAAACCACACATTTTTTTGCTTCTTTGTAGGGATGTCCAGAATTTTATCTTCCACCGTCTCCATAATTTTCTCGATCTGCACCCATTCCTCCCCTATCAGTTCTTTAAGGGGTAATATCTATTAAATTAACCACTTTAAATTTATAAAAAATATACAATTTTATTTCTCACAAAGAGCCATTTTATTTTATATGCTACATGATTTTTATAAAAATATTTATACAATTTTCTAATTTAGCCCTAAAATTAAGATTAGAAGTTTTGCTATATTTTAACAAATAAACTTTCAGTCAAGCTCTTTGTAATCTTTAGTCTCAATTTTAGGCTCAAAAGTTTGGAAGATAAGAGGGAAATTAGGTCAAATTTTAAATTATAAATTATTATCTTTGCAAAAAATTATTTTAAAAATTTTCATATTGAGCCCTTTCACCTAATATATTATATGAAGTGTTTGAACTCTAAGTTGTCACTATCAAATAGTAAACCTAACGTTTCAGTTTCAAAACTGGAATTATTTTAAGTTATTTTGCAAGAACCAGAGTTAGTTTATGAGTTTTCATTTTTTGATGAAATAGACAGTTTTTGTGGAAATCAGTGCTGGGAATCAGAAATCTGATTCTGATCATACAGAATCTTTTAAAAGACCTTAGAAAAATTTCTTAAAATGGATATGGGCCTATAACTTTCTAGAACAAATTTTTATGTGCGCTATTTCCCAAGAACAAGGGAACGTCAAGGATCTTAATGAGGAGTTCCATACAATACTGACTGAAACAAGACTTTAATAAGAAAAGTCAGAACCCTCTCATCTAACCCCTATGAAAACTCATCTTATATCTTCATCATTGATTGAAATAAAATTAAATAAATTGTAAGTCTATATTAGTATTAGTGATGACTTGACAAATGTTAGCAAGATTAATGTATATATACCATAAGCATCAACAGTGTCTAGCCTTCCTGAAAAAAACTATTTATTACTAGCGATCACCCAGTGGTCGAAATTCGACCAATTCCTAACAAAATTCAACTTGTTTTTCATATGTAATCAATAGGACTTTATTTGTGAGCACATTTTTAATGCATAGCTTAATGACATAAGGTAAGGCAAAGAGGCAGTAAGTGGAACTTAAAAACAAAAATTTAGTTAACATGAAATTTCTTAAAATTCGATAATTCAGCTGTTAACCGGTAGGATAATATAACAAATAAACGTAAATGACATTTACTACTAATAATTATTCAATTTCCATTTGTATGTTTAATTAAGAGTAGATGGGTGACCGAGCTTTACTACTTACTTTCGTAAATGCAAAGGTTCAACAAACATGTTGGTAAGTACATCCATGTATACATATAATCGGATATTTGGTCTAATTTTTCTCAAGATGAAGTGATTCAGTTTAATTTCAACTCTCTAAGACTTATTAAAATACTCATTACAATAATTCCACCTTATAATATATGTCCACCACCCTGTATATGTAACTGTCTGTGGACTACCCAATATATATATATATATATATATATATATATATATATATATATATATATATACACTGTGTATATGCAACTGCTTAAAAAGGCCACCCACTAAAACATTTGGTTTCTAACATTTCTGGAATCACCCTGTACAATTATAACCTACAGCGCCTTATATCTCACTCAGTTTATATATGCATATGTAACTGCTTAAGGCGACTTCATTGAGGGCCTCAAATTAAGAAAGGTTCAACTGTAAAAATGTAATGTTTGAAAAATATCAAGTAGTGATAAAACTTTTATAAGATCCTACACATCAATTTGTATTGAATGAATTTTTCAAAAGTAGTTTTAATTGTCACAATCTCGTTCTTTCTCGGTAATACGGTTGATCCCAATATGTACATGCCAAAACCCTGAAATGGAATTGCGACAAAAACGTAGTATCGTTTGCGAAAATTACATATTAATAAGATGCATGTAAATAAATAAACATTATAGGTATTATATTGTTAGATAAATAAGAAAAAATATATTTGTAGCATATCACATCTCGTTAAAAGAACATTAAACAATTTCTGACTGACTGCTAATTTTTAGATGAGATGTTAAAATTCATTTATAAGATTACATTATTTCAAATGAAACTGCAAATTGATTCGTCTTATTTTATTGCTAATACTGTAATACTGTAATTCAAGTTTTATTTACACATGGCATAAATATAAATAATTAAAAATATATTTGCATATTAAATCTGCTGAATGTTTTCGTAGCTTTTGATAATGGATGCATATGCAAATTGTTATTAGGTTTTGAGACATTCACGGCTAAAAGAATGTGCATACTCAACTCTTCAGGTTCGGAAATCAAATGCCTAAATTAGCTTTAGAATCGCTGTCATCGTTTTTGTAAAAAATAAGGTCACAAATGAATAGAAAATAGGCAGATTAATTTAGTAATATGTTTTATACCTCTCTACGATTGTCCACAATTAAATTATTACTATTACTGTTGTCCACTGTGAAAGTTCGAATATTAGATTGAGCTACTTGTTAATAGTGGGCACCCCTCACTTGAATTATATTAATAATTTATCTCTAAATTAGTTATTTTAAAAGATATAAATAAAGATTCTTTATATATTCTGCACTGGAGGTCGTCAATATCTACTAAACAAATCAAAAATAAAGAAAATCAGCCGAGAAATAGAAGAGAAAATGGTATCTAACAGTTTTGTCTTTGTCTATTTATATATATAGATAAACTCTGGATAGATTCATTTTGTCACGAATATATGATCAACATTCTGAATGCCGTTAATATATTCACAATATGCTAAAGTTATTTAAATTAAAATCTGTTAGGCAACATAGCTTTGCTATTAATGTTGTCATAGGATAAAGCAGGGAACATGCGCGTCAAAACTAATAAAATGCGTCTAGGTCAGCATCGACATTTGTAAATGATACTAGGAATGACCAATCTACACATAATAGAGTTCTATAACGAATTAATCTGCTTTTTTGAAACTTTATGATTTAAGACAGGGATTCGATTGAATGTAAAATTCGGTTTTGGAATAGCCAGGTTAAAATCAATGCTAACGGATTACTATCTTTAGAGACCGGAACATTAACTAATGGGGCAAACAAATCGAGCAATCTCATCTTAGAGTTTCTAATATTGTTAATTTGGTCTAAATTGTAAATTGCTAAAAAAAATTAAAATTGAGAACTTTCTATTATTTGCTAACTGTTAAATAATTTCATCATATTATCATGAATCTTATGCTAAATATCGATATATGAAAAATATTCCAAATTCTATTATACAGGGTGTTTCTAAAATAGGGTTCCAAATTTCTACTATGTATAGAACTTATTAAAATAAGCCAAGAAGACCCTATTAAAATATGTCCAAAAACGCACCCTTAGGAACTTATATGCAATTAAAAGGGCTCTAACAGAACTGTTTTCTTCTGTTATTGACAAAGCAGTTGAAAATAAATAGAAAAAATGTATGGATGTTACATAACGTTTTACATTATAAAATGTGCTACCTGTCTTTTTCGACATGCAGATCATTAGCGTCCTATTTAAGTTGGAGAAGGGGGTTTTCGACCTGTTATTTCTTTTATTTGAATGTTTTTAAAATTTTCTCTACACATTTATATAATCTTAACAGTTTTATGTAAAAAAAAATATTTTTGTCCAAATTGAACATTTATAGAGTAAATTTAGTTACTGCCAATTGAACTTTGCAATGTTTAATTGGTAAAAGTGGTGACCGGAAAATTTAAGTAACTCTAAATTTAAATAGTCTTAGTTGCTGTCCTAAATTCTTTATTAAATGATCGGATCCTTCATAAATGCAATTTATTTAAATAATGTTACCGAATTTTCAAACTTAATTTACTCTAAAAAACGATTTGGACAAAGATAAATGTTTACCTAAAACTGTTAAGATGTTATAAATCTGTATAGAAAATTGTAAAAAATTGTAAACGTATTAAAATAAAAAATTACGGCCGAACACCCCTTCACATAAATAGGACGCTTATGATTTCCATGTCAAAAAATGGAGTTGCACATGTTATTTAATGTAAAAAATTATGTAAGACCCATAAATTTTTTTCTATTTACTTTTGACCGTTTTGTCAATAGCAAAAAAACAGCTTTGTTTAAGCCCTTTTATGGGCATATAACTTCCTAAGGGTGCGTTTTAGGACACATGCTATTAGGGACTGGCATATTTTAATGAGTTCTATATAGAAGTTTGGAACCTTAATTTAGAAACACTCGACATATATATTCTTTTACAGTTAATGTTTGAAGTTCTATATAAATAAATTACTTATACCTTGATTACCACTTACCCCTTTGATATAGTAAGTACCATATTTAGGAACACCCACCATATAAGCTACCTCTGTACACACACACACACACACACACACACACACATATATATATATATATATATATATATATATATATATATATATAGATAAGGTTTTTTCTGTACTTCTGTAATATGTGGACATTTGATAATATTTTCATTAGTAAGCTCTTTTATATGAAACGTCTAAATTATATAACTGGTTTTCTGATAAAAAACAGTTTTAAATAATCGTCTGAACTTTACCATTTATAACCGACTCTCAAGATGGAGGTTATCAATTCGGCATTTATTTGTTTATTTCTTTAATACGTGTTACATGTTTTATTCAGAGAGTTTAAATCGATTTGAGTAAGTAATTTTTAGTTTAAAAGAGTTTATAGCCAGGTTGCTAAAATTTCAAACTTGATCAATCGTAAATGGATGAATTTTGTGATTGACAACATTTCTGTATAGGTTTAATTGGTATTACCTCATATATATTCTAATTCCAAAGTAATAGTACGGTAGTTGTAGACAACGAAGAGTTTTGATTGCGAACTTGAAAATATCCTTGTACATCGCATCTATTTATAAATAGGCAGAGACAAAATGGTTTGTTACCATTTTCTTCTCTGTCACTCAACCGATTTTTTGTTTTTGTTTTGTGTAATAGCCATTGATGAGCTTCAGTGCAGATTGCTTACAGTTTTTATAATATTGCTTCATTCATGAAATAACATAAAACAAAAAAATCAGAATTTACGTCCACTTGGAGAGAAAATCGGAAGATGGGTTGACTCGAAAAATAAACTAAATTAGACAAAAAACTAACAAATTTTGATCGGTTCCGAAAGTTACTCCACATTCTTACTCTATTCAGATCTCACTGATAAAAATTTATATTATATGACAATGTGTTTCCGATAATATTTTATTATTTTAACATGCTTTTAATTAATATTGTTTTTATTTTGAAGGTTAATAGTTTCGTACAAATTAACTTAGATTACAACGCCCATGATATGAATACAATTAGTGAGATTTAAGATAAATAGTTAGATGTGACATCACGGCCATATTTGTTTTAGCGAATTGGATTAGTTTGATTTCAGTTTGACATATCATAACATTGTTAGCCGTTTCGATTCAATGTGAAAATTATCAATGTATTATTTGAAAGATTTCAATTTCAATACATTTACAAAAATTGTCAACATAAAAAGTATTATTTGACATTAATTGACAGCAGGTGCATTGTATTTTTTATATTTTTGATACAATACAGTAATAATTGTAGCCAACTTTGTGCATTAAATTGAAATTATTAAGATAATGCTTACAGTACAGTTTAGGGGACTAAGATGTAAGTACTTATGTATAGTAATTATTTATAATACATCTTCATAGTTACATGTAGTTGGTTTCTAGCATTTTCTTCTTAGAAATAGAAATCGTAATTGTGAAAGATCTAAATAAACTTAAACCACATTTTGGAAAAACTAAAGTTTATATTTTAATTTATTATTTGACGTTCGGTTCCTGCAAAATTCTGTCTCTTAATACTGAGTGAATGACTTTTACCTAAAATCGACACATTGATATTTTAAATATGTTTATTTTATTAAAAATCGGAAGATAAATACGCAAATGCCAAAGAATTCGGTACAATTTCCTTCTGTTTGTTAACAAGGTTTCTTGAGTTTTTTAATTGCTAATTGACAGTCTTTAGTGCTACAAATAAAAAAATTGGATTAAAGGGCCAAAATTTTCCGTTAATATCAGTGATTGTCCCATCTTTTCCATAATAGCTGAACTAGCGCCATTAAACTTTCTACCATTAGAGGTCTAAATTATTTCATATATTTTCTAATAATTCAAATTAAGGCTTTTTTTATAAATACTTGATCTTTATCGACGTTTTGAATTCTCGAAGTGTATTTGCATAGTATTCAGGAACATAACGATATTTGATTTTGCTTATTGAATATGCCTTAGCGTCGTACATGTAGATTAATTGGAACCGCATGACAACAAAACTGAAATTATTGTCCTTTGCGGAATAATTTTTTACTTAATTATAATGTTAGAGATTTGCAAATTCACATAGGTATATTATCTCCAAATTTTAACAATGATTTTTTCGACTACTGGGCGACCACTAGTATGTGTAATTATACTATGATATTTAATATTGTTCAAGATAGTTTTGGTTTAAATCAACCAGTAAGCTAATTTTGTTTGCATACCTGTTAACCATCGATTTGCTTGAAAACGTTTCAAGTTTGCTATAACTGGGAATTTAATGTTTTAGCACCAACAATTAGTGCTAGATTTTTTAAAAACATAATGTTTATTTGCGATCAATATGTCTGCATAAACATTTTTTTAGATATCTAGGCAAACAAAATTTAATGTATCTCGAACATTAATTAATTAGCTACAAAATAGAAAATATGAACCTTTCATACCAACATTCCTTGATTAGAAGAATTACCCAAAAATTTTTAAAAAGTTATTTGACAGAAAGGAATCAGTTCGTTAAAATTATTAACTACAAATGTAGCAAAGACAAACTAGAAATAAGACTACTACAAGGAGGCCATATTGGGACCAATACTGTTTATCTTGTACATTAAATACCTGGTATTTATCCTCCCAGCTTATCCAACAATTCCATATAGCTTACGCGGATGATACCTTAGTAATAGCAGCGGTAATTCATAGTATTGCAACATATGGTAATAGTATTACCCTATGTTTACAATAAAATGATTGATGTACTAATCAATATTCAAAACAGGTACTAAGAAGAGCCAAAATGCTAAGCTAACTACAGACCATATTCCTTTAAGCATAAGACAATGTTTTATATTAGAATCCCTCGAGGTTCATTATGACAGCTTAAAATATATATATTTGCAATCGAATAGTGTAACTAGAAATAAATCACCTGTTACTTCCAAAAATAATTAAAAGTTGCACTATGCAGAAGTCTATAAATGAAGCCATTAAATATTTCAATAAACTGGACAAAAATATTGAAGCTATGAATGGCAGAAAAAATATCGATAAAGCTAAATCTGTGGGTTTCAAGATAGTATAATTCAATAAATTATACAAATAGACCGGAACTAATTCCAACACTATAGACATAAATGTTTAAGAGTATACATTGTGTTTAATATATGAAGGGATAAGATTGCTATCTAAGAAACGGTAAGAGAGACAAACACAATTAGAAAAAGTTGTGAATTTTAGACCATTTAAAGAAAAATTACGCCATGTTAAACCGTTCTCAAGTTATACAAGAAAAAACAATAATGCCATTTTTTTACCTTTACTACTTTTATTTTAATGATAATCTAAAAATGTTGAAGGAAAAAGTTTTCTGACACCTACTTTTGCATAACAGACCGGCTATATTTCGTTTCTTCTAAGCCATCATCAACTATTTTTTTAAATACAACTGACCTTTTTTTTGTTATAGTATCCATAAAGCATAAAATGACGAATACATTGGTATATCATACGTTAAGTTTTCTATTACCTTTTCTGAGAAAAAATAATCACCAGAGAAAAAAATAGTCCGGTCTTGCTTATAGCCTAAATAGTATAATTAAATACATTTTTAGTATGACAACAAAATCTATGTTTTTGACTTCTTTCACTTACGCGGTAAACCGATGTCAAAGAGAAACCGAAAATATTAATAAAAATCGCGTTTTGTTTTTTTAATTTAAGTAGAAATTAATAAAATTTTAAAATTCAGGATTTTCTTTGACAACGTCTAAACTAAACATGTGTATAAAAAAGTTTCAGGTAATCGCAAAATCTATGGAATAACAAAAACAAATTTTATTATAAAGATTTCATAAAGCATAATTCTTGCTATAATTAATTACTTTTATGGAAAAACATAATGGTTTAATTTACTTTTAGCTGTTTACTTGTTAAATATACAAATTATCCGAAATTTTTGCTGCCATACCGGAGTATGATGGAAAACAAATTTTCTTGAACACTTTTATAACAAGCTGCAATACTGCTTGCAGCATGGCTGTAGATAATCAACACACTCTAGTAGTGTTACACATTAAAAACAAACTTCGCGGTAGAGCCGCAGAATTAGTAAACTCGCGTAACGCGGATAATTGGCTAGACATCCGTACATTATTAGAAAACCACTTTGGCGACTCAAGAGATTTATCGGCATTAATTCAAGACCTCCAGAGGATGAGACAAACAAATGAGTCACCTCTGACTTTCGCAGCTAGACTACAAAAGCATTTATTTAAAATGTTAGGCTCCGCTAACAAACAAGTGCTAACAACAAAAAAGAAACAAGCCCAAAGCGACCGTATAGAAAATATGGCCCTTAATAGCTTATTGTCGGGTTTAGAACCCAAGATAGGTCAAATCGTACGAGCTAGTGACCTTCGCGATATATTAACCGCTGTATCGAGAATTAAGCGCGAATTACAATTACAACATTTAGAAAACCAAAAGTTTCAAGCCGCCAGACAACCACCAACTCCAATCCGTAAACCGATGATTCCTACAAATATAAAACAATGCTCATTTTGCAAACGCTCAGGGCATACGTATATCGAATGCCAGGCAAGAATGAGACATTAAAACCCTCCTGGACAGAATTTTCGTCCACAATTTCAAAATTTCAGAAACACCCAACAATCTATGCCTTCAACTAGTACACAACCGCGACCCATAAACCAACTTCCCCCAAATTCAAATCAAACCCCACAAGCTTCAGGTCAATATCGACCAAATCCTAATTATTTCAGACAGCAAAGAACTCATCATGTAAACAATCTCGAATACTATGCGACCATTACGATACCGCATATGAACAACAATATGACCGGTATGATTATCAATTGACTGACGACCCTCATCAATACAACTTTTCAGAAAACTACTCATCCGTACCCGATGAACAATACGAAAAAGTGACTGACGAATATGCAAACTATCCCTCCTATGAACCAACATTAGACGAACCAAGACACCGAAATTTTCGCGAACCCCTCCAGAATTCGAAACCACCCGAATTCGAAGTACCAATACTTCCAATGAAATCCCTGAACTTACAAGAAGTTCAACCCAACTCTTTCAAGACAGAACAGCAGTTTCTGTAAGACCACTCCTGTCCGTTAATTCGAAAAACTTATTTTATATTACTGATGCTTCTAATTCTTACAAACTTTTAATCGACACAGGTGCAGGACTTTCTATTTTCAAAGCCGAAACCTGCCAACGATTCTCTAACATATTCCCAGAAAATGTCGTAATTCAAGGAATTACAAACGAAAAAATTTTAATTAACGAATCACTCGTACTCTCGTACCCTTCAATATCAACGATCCCCACAAAGTCTATATTTGTAATTTAGATATTGAATTTGATGGACTCTTACGATCAGACTTTCTAGAGCATTACGATTGCGTAATCGATTTTAAAAATAAACATCTTATAACCAACTTCAAGTCACTACCCCTATACAAAGTAACTAACGAAACTATCAACCCTAACTCGACACTCTCTACTCCACCAAACCAAAATTTAACGAACTCTTCAATAACTCAAATTAATATGGTAACTATTGAACCACGAACCGAAAAAATCTGTAAATTCAAAAGCAACCTGAAAAACACTGATGCTGTACTTATAGGAACCGAACAAGACAAAGTTCACATTCGAAACGCCAATTTTGTCTCGAATTCTCAGACATCTTTTACTTAGAAGGTGACCAGTTGACATTTACTAACGAATTGAAACACTCCATCGATACCAACAACTGCAAACCAATCTTTACTAAGTCCTATCGTTATCCCCATATTCATAAAGAAGAAGTTAAGTCACAAATTTCTAAAATGCTTGACCAAGGGATAATCCGCCCTTCTAACTCCCCTGGTCTTCCCCAGTCTGGGTCGTACCCAAAAAATTAGATGCTTCAGGTAAGCAAAAATGGCGTGTAGTCGTAGATTACCGCAAACTCAATGACCAAACCATAGGCGACAAATACCCCCTTCCAAACATCCGATCTACTAGATCAACTTGGACGTTGCCAATACTTCACAACTCTCGATCTTGCATCGGGATTCCACCAAATCGAAATCGAACCCAAAGATATTCAGAAAACTGCATTTACCATAGAAAGCGGAGATTTCGAATTCGTCCGAATGCCTTTTGGATTAAAAAATGCCCCGTCCACTTTCCAACGCGTCATGGACAATATACTTCTAGGTATACAAAACGAAAGATTTCTTGTCTATATGGACGACATCATTGTCTTCTCGCCCACAATTCATGAGCACACCCTTCGACTCACAGAAAATCTAACTTAAAAATCCAGCCCGATAAATGCGAGTTCCTTCGCAAAGAAGTGGCATATTTAGGACACCTCATCACTCCCGATGGCGTAAAGCCAAATCCTAATAAAGTCGAATGTATAATAAAGTTCCCTCAACCTCAAAATCAAAAAGAAATTAAGTAATTTTTTTGGGATTAGCCGGTTATTACAGGTGCTTTATCCCAAACTTCGCAAAAATCTCTAAACCCCTCACGAGACTACTTCAAAAAGATACACCATTCCTATTTGATTCAGAGTGTACTAAATCTTTTAACGAATTAAAACAGGTATTGACTTCAACACCAATATTAATATATCCAAACTTCAATGAACTATTCGTCTTAACTACAGACGCAAGCGCTTTTGCAAACTGTGCTGTATTGTCACAGGGACCGATAGGTAAAGACCTACCTATTGCATACGCCTCCAGAACTTTATGTCAAGCCGAGACTAGATACTCAACGATTGAACGAGAACTCTTAGCTATTGTATGGGCTGTCAAAACATACAGGCCGCTAATTTTTGGCCGTAAGTTTCAACTAATCACCGATCACCGCCCGTTAACCTGGCTTTTCTCCATCAAAGACCCAGGTAGCCGACTAGCAAGATGGCGACTAAAGCTTGAAGAGTATGACTATGAGATAATATACAAACCCGGTAAAATCACCAAAAATGCAGACGCCTTCTCCCGTATAAAAATCAATAACTTTAACAAATGTACTAAATTTCAATCAAAACATGAACTAGTAACATTCCCAATACTACCACTTAACGAAGACTCAGATAGTGACGTTTCCGAAGACGAAAACAACGAAATCAATCCGGAACACTTATCTCGCGAATTCAAAAGCTTCCTTGAAAGATACCAAACTATTTCCCTGATCGACTACAGTAAAACCCAATTTTCTAACGGTCAACTCCTCGACAAAGAAAATAAAAACATAATCGTATTTCCACAACAATCGAACCTCCAAGATTTTCACAATAAAATATTTGATGATATTTTTGAAGAAAATTTCAAACTTTTAGCATCAACGTTTATTCAAATAAAACTGTAAGAAAAAGAAAATATTTTATCATACCGATTCCATCCGACCCGGAAATTATTAATGAAGTATTATTTGCCTCTCTCTACAAAAACAAAAATCTCTTAACACCTCAAGTAACCTATTGCGTATAGAACAACATTGACCTACCCATATTAGAGATACTCTCTTTTATTTTCGCAGACACTGATACAAAATGGAAAATTTGTCAAAATGTTACACAAACTATCGAAAAAGACCATATTCCCGTGATACTCGACCGATTTCACACCGGTAAAAGTAATATTCACCGCGGAATAAACGAAACAATTCGTAGAATCAAACAAAAATTTAATTGGCCCGGTTTAACTAAAGATGTAGAAAACTTTATTAGAAATTGCGATATTTGTCAAAAGACAAAGGCGTATCGTAAAAACTTGTAATAACTGAGACTCCTAGGACACCTTTCGAAAGAGTCAACATCTATATCCTCGAAGTACCAACTAAAAACTATGCACTTACCATCCGTGACGAACTTACCAAATTTTCACAAGCTTACCCCATCAGCGATAAATCAGCCAAAACAGTTGTCAACACTTTATTACTTTACTTCCAGCATTAGGGAACACCCCTTCGCATTCACTGCGACTACGGCAGAGAATTTGTTAATGCCCTACTCAAGGACCTCTGCAAACTTTTTGATATTAAACTGTCATTTTCCAGTGTAGGACATTCACAGTCTAATGGCTCACTTGAGCGTTTTCATTCGACACTTCTAGAAATGATAAGGATTCACAAATCAGAAAACCCTAATGAACACCCGTTCAACATTTTACCTGTAGGACATCCACAGTCCAATGGCTCACTTGAGCGTTTTCATTCGACACTACTAGAAATGATAAGGATTCACAAATCAGAAAACCCTGATGAACACCCGTTCAACATTTTACGTTATGCTGTGATAGCATACAACAATTCAACAAGTAAAACCCATGGTTTCACAACATATGAACTTGTATTTGGCCACACATCCAGCCGACCTCCCGAAACACTTTATAACCAACAAGAGTTAATTTCCAAATATGTTCGTGACCTCAACAATCGCATATCCCATTATTATAGAATTGCTCGCGAACGAACAGAAGTTCAAAAGCAAAAAGCAAAAGAAAGATTCGATAAACACGTTTCTGAAAACCTTCCAAATTACCAAATCGGCGACAAAGTCTATGTCAAAGAATCGCAGCTTAAAAATAAACTCGAAAATAAATTCAATGGACCTTTTGGAACTCCATAACAATTCCGCTACTCTCCTAAATTTAGCAACTAATCAAAGGACTAAAGTTAACTTCGATAGACTGAAGCCTTATTCAGAAAGTTAATTTCTGTTCCAGATTTTTCTTGCTGTTCGGATCAGCAATATCACACTTCGAACTAAAACCAGTAAACAACACACTTGGGATATATTATCATGATGAAACAAGGATCATCGTATCCAACCACAAATGGACACTTCTAGCCCACCGCAACTTATCAGCACTAGAACACGCTTTTACAACCAATAACCGATTACTTGACACTTTAACTAAAACAGTAAGTCCCGATGTACATTCTATGAATAATTTCAGGTCTGAAATACAAACTCATATCAGTTTGTTAACACAAATCTGTAACTCTCTTAAAGAGAAATTTTCAGAAATATACTCCGACACGAAACGATTTAAACGCGGATTATTAAACGGTGCCGGAACGTTATTTAAAGCAATAACAGGTAATTTAGATGCGTCGGACGGCAAGTTTTACACAAACAGCATTAATAGTTTGAATCAAAAACAATTGTAAATTGAAAACATAATGAAAAATCAAATGATCATCACAACTTCAGTTATTAAAAATTTCAATGAGACTATTGCGAAATTACAAATAGATGAAAAGATCTTCAACGAAGACATTTACCGGACTAGAAGAACAATCATTCACCTCGCAGACAAAACAGCATATTTTCAAGCTAAACTTTCATTTTTAGATATATGCGAAAAATTGATGGAAAATTACCTTTATTTACAGGATAACCTAAATGACAATTTAAACACTACCACTTTTGCCAGGCTCTAAATAATACATACATTAATTTTAACGCCAGAACATTTGATAACCGCCTTACAAGAAATCTCACAAAATTTAGTAAAAAATAATTTACCTCTTCCGGTAAGATATTCAAATGTTGCCAAATATTTAGAGATTATAGATCTTGAAGCTTTTCAAACACGTTCAGATCTTGTCTTTGTTCTCAAAATACCACTCGTAGAACATCAACCCTATACCGCTTTCCATCTTTATCCTATCCCTATTTATGACGATAGAACAGGCCTATACCATGTACTTCAGTTCACCCAGAAATACATTGCGAGAAATGATGATTCTTTAATGTACATCCTAATAAAGGATTTAAGTGCTTGCAAACTGCTAAACTTTCGCGAAAAACTTTGCTCCGAATCGTATGCTTACCCTATAGACACTAAAGCCCTATGTGAAGCCCAACTGTTGAAAAACTTAAAAAATGTGCCGGAAAATTGTAAAAGTTCCGTTATTTTCAGCCAAGGCTATAATGTGCAAAAACTTGAATCTAATACGTGGCTAATCATAATTTCAGAACCTATACGAATAACTATTAACTGTGCAGAAACTGATGTAAAAACTGTAACTATAAATAAAAACTCAGTTCTCAAACTTTACTCGGAGTGCAGTGCTTTTTGCCGATAAAAGTGCCGATAAAAGATACAAAGGTACAAGCCGGAAATCGGAAATCCATAAATATTACTGATAATTCCCATCCAGTTTACATACCTTATAACTGTTGTAAACCTATACCAGATAAAGTCAAAGTTCCAGAACTCCAACCTTTAAAACTGGACCACCTCAATATCGAAGAATTAGATATAGCCAGTCATAAACTCGACCAATACAATCAATCAACCATTTATAACGAAAAATATTTCATGGTTCACATATGTAACTATTGCAGTTATAATAATCATAACTGCCTACATCATATACCGCACTATGCATAAGAAATTACAGCTCCGAAGAAGAAACCCTTCTGCACAACATACGCCACAACCGACCAAAAGAAGTTTTAGGCACTTAATTCCAAACCTTCGCCCGACTTTGGATATTCCCGAAAAAGACATTGAATTGAAAGAAACTGCTTAATAAAGTATGTACTTTTTTCACACGATTTTAACATTATATTTGGACTATTTTATTTGGCATATTATTATTTTATTATTTACTTTTATATCGTTTATCATTATATTCGTAACCTATTTTATATTATTATCCAATTTATCGTATTTTGCTTATTATCATGTTCATGCTTTATTTTGATATCATTATTTTTATGAATTATTAGATATTAAGTTATTTCAGACAATTGATAAGGTTTTACGTTTCACTTCATTTAAATATCATAATACATTTTAATGTTATTTCAAAAAGTTGATGCTATACATCAACTTTTCATTTGTGATGGGAGTTGTTATATCATAATTCATACACACACGTGTTGCTTACTCAGCAAGTAACCGTGAGAAGCGTATCATTTACTATTTCACAATATCATAAATTTCTCAGTATAATCCTGTAGACGCTAAATTGCAGATTTTATCACGTCTTGAATTGTATAAATACTTAATAATTAACGGTCTCGTCGGAGATCATTATAGTAACTAGTGTAAGGCGTAACTCTGTCCGTTTAAAATTTGACATTTGTATTTAAGTGAAAATACATTTTTTTAAAAAGTTAAATTTAAAAGAATTAATCTAAAATAAGTTCATAATGAGGAAGTGAAAATCCAAATTGGAAAAAGGCTTGAACAAGGTATCATTAGGCACTCCTCATCTCCTTGGTACTCTCCCGTATAGATCGTCCCCAAGAAGCTTGATGCTTCTGGCATTCGATTACAGGAAATTAAATGAATTGACTGTAGACGATAAATATCATCTGCCAAATATCTCCGATCTTCTCGACCAACTAAGAAAGTGTCCATATTTTTCGACACTGGATCTCGCTTCCGGGTTCCACCAGTTGGAAATCCAAGAGTAGGATATTCCCAACACTGACTTTTTTGTCGAAAGTGGTCATTACTAAAACCTTCTACTTTTCAGAGGGTCATGGACAATATTCTTCTGGGTATACAGAATGAACGTTGTCTCGTCTACCTGGATGATATCATCGTCTACTCTCCGACCATCCATGAACATATTGTTTTGTTAACGGGTGTAAAAGAGTGTTGTTGAAGGTTGACGACTGAAAAGAGTGCAAAGAAGTTATTCAAAATAGGGTTTTACTCTGTCAAAGTTAATTTTACTTTAGTCTGTAAGTTTGTCCATTGAATTTCTTTTCAAATTTGTTTTTAAACTGATATTCTTTCATGTTAACTTTGTCGCCTACTTTGTATTCCGGTTGGTTAGTTGAAACATTGTGGCCAAATAGCACTTTCCGGAGTCCTACTAGAAGTGTACCTAAAAATTAGTTCGTAGGGCGTAAAACCGGTAGTCTTACTTTTAGTATTGTTGTAGCAGATAACTGTGTAAGGGACGACGTTGAATATATGTTCGTCCGGATGTTCGGCTGTATTTGTCCTTATCATTTTCGCTAAAGTCGCGTGAAACCTTTCCATAGAACCGTTTGAAGGTGTACGCATGAAAAGGATAGTTATATGTCGTATGGTTCGCCAAGGTCCCTATTATAGTGTTATCAATGATTCACGTCCATCGTCACAATGGATGCGAAGAGGTATACCGTAATGTTGGAAGAATATTAGGAGGGTGTTTACTGAAATTTTAGCTGTTTTGTCACCATTAGGATAGGTTTGAGTAAATTTGGCGAGTTCAGCCCTAATATTCAGTGCGTAGTTTCTAATTGGATATTCGAAAATATCAATATTGATACGTTGGAAGGGTGTTTTTGGAGTTTCAGTGGTAACAAAAGGAGCACTTTAAGTTTTTTCTACAAAACTTTACCTTTTGGCAAGTTTCGCAAGACAATAAATTGCTCTACACTTTTGAGTAGTCCAGTCCAATTATACTTTTCCTTAATACGTCGAATGGTCTCATTAATTCCACTATGTAAATTATTTTTGCCGCAATGTTACTGTTGCAGAATAATGGAAATTTCTTCTTGGGAAGGGGTTGTCACAATGTTTTGACAAATTTTTATTTTTATGTATTTGTTTGGGAGTATAAAAGATATCGTTTCGAGAATAGGTAGTTCAATGTTGTTTTCAATACAGAAGGTTTCAAATTCGTTGAACTGATCTTGGTTATTATAGAGGATGTTAAATAGATGCGAGACAACAGTTTCGAGATCGAATGCTAAAGGGAAAATTAAATAATTTTTATGCCGGACAGAATTGCTGGCTAGAATGTTTAGTGTGTCAGTAGTGAAATTTGGGTCTTCTTCGAAAATGTCTTCGATGATATTGTCATGCAAGTCTTTGAGTTTATTTTGCCAGAAGAAAGTGACTATTCGTTTGTGAGATTTGTCGAGGAGTTCGGCGTTAGATATTTCTATTTTTAAATAATCCATTATCGACTCGGTTTTACATATTTGAACAAATCGATTAAATTCTGTTGTCATTCGTTCGTCACGATCATCGGGTTCTTGATCATTATCCGAGTCTGGTTGTTCTGTTCGGTTTCGTTTGCAAAAATGATAATTTTGGAAATAAAATCAGTGTATTGTTTAAAGTGGTTTTGTTTTAATTCGGGAAAGAGCATCTGCGTTCAAGTTTACCTTGCCGGGCTTGTATTCGATTTTATAGTTTTATTCCTCTATCTTGAGGCGCCATCTGGTTAGACGACTGCCACGATCTTTGATAGAGAAGAGCCAAGTAAGCGAGCGGTGATCGTAGAGTAAAATGAACTTTCTCCCAAAAAGATACGACCTCTAGTGCTTGACTGCCTAAACAATGGCTAGCAGTTCCCGTTCGATGGTTGAGTATCGAGTTTCTGCAGCGCAGAGAGTACGGGAAGCATATGATATAGGAAGATCTTTTCCTACAGGGCCTTGTGAAAGATCCCCTCCGATTGCAAAAGCACCAGCATCAGTAGTAAGCAGGAATGGTTCTTCGAAATTTGGGTAGATTTAGATATGGTAAGATACAAGCGCTTGCTTGTTCATTGAAGGAAGACTTGTAACCTGCGTCGAAGATGAATTAGATGTCGTTTTGCAAGAGTTTCGTTAGAGGTTTCGAGATTTTAGCGAAATTGGGTATAAAACGTCGGTAATATCCGGCGAGACCTAGAAAAGTTTAATATCTTTAGGAGTTCGGGGCTGAGGAAAATTCTGGATGCATTTAACCTTTGATGGGTTTGATTTCACTCCTTCTTGGGTGATAAGATGACCTAGGTGAGCAACTCACACATGTACGGTTGCATTTTCAAGTTTAAATGTGTAAGACGCTTAAAGACTTCTGTCAAACGGGATATATACTCATGGATGGTTGGTAAATAATTGATAATATCATCCATGTGAACAAGGCAACGTTCATTTTGAATGCCCAGAAGAATGCTGTCTATGACCCTCTGAAAAGTAGGAGGTGCATTTTTCAAACCAAATGGCATACGAACGAATTCGTAATGGCCATTGTCAACAGAGAAACCGGTCTTGGGAATCTCTTCTTCAAGGATTACCAACTGGTGAAACCCGGAAGCGAGATCCAGTGTCGAAAAGTATTGACACTTACCAAGTTGGTCGAGGAGATCAGAAAAGTTGAGCAGATGATATTTATCGTTAACCGTTAGTTGTTTAACTTCTTATAGTCAATAACAACTCGCCACTTTTGCTTACCAGAAACATCGAGTTTCTTAGGGACGACAAATACGGGGGAGGACCAAGGAGAAACAGAGTGCCTGATAATGCCTTGATCAAGCATTTTGGCTATTTGGGTTTTCACTTCCTCATTATGGACTTCAGGATATCTGTAAGACTTTGTGAAAGCGGGCTTGGCATTATTGGTGTCAATAGAATGTTTGACGGCGTGAGTAAAAGTCAAAACATCGCCTTCGAGATAGAAAATATCTTCGAATTCGTGATAAGTTTTCGCCTTCGTCGTTAAGATGTAGTGTCCGAATTTGTTCCCTGATAGTAAAGTTTCTGTCTAAGTTAATAGGTTCAGACTAATCTTGTGTATTCAGATTTAAGAGAGAGTGTGTATGGTCAATGGGCTCTAAATAAAGATTAGAAAAGTTAACAGTTTTAGTCATTGCATTCGCATTTATTATCGAAGTAAGAAATTCTCCCTTTGAAATACCACGTACACCTGCTTTGGGAAGTCGTACTTTCTCAATTACTTGTGTCGGTAAAATTGCGTCAGTATTTATAAGTTCACATTTAAGTTTGAAAATTCGTTCGTTTCGTGCCTGGATTGTTATTTGATTGTCATGAGTATGAGGTTGTGCGTTATTACTTGGGGTGTCTGTTGGTTGTGTATTAGATTGGCCGTGATCGGGCACTTTATGTAGGGGGATAGTTAGTAATTAATTGTTTGGATTTTAAGTCAACAATACATTCGTAATGTTCAAGAAAATCAAGGCCTAATATTCCATCAAACACAATATCTGAATTGTAGATAAAAATTGTTGATTAAAACCTTATGGGGGTTACCAACGGAATGAGTGTGGATTGAGAGATCGGAATTTTCTCATGAGTGATAACTTGGATTGTCACTTTTTCGAGAAATCTTTGACGGAAATTGTTGACGGTATTTTCTTTAAAAATTGAGATACCAGCACCGGTTACTTATTGTCTAGAGTTTGTTTAATGTCCTAATCGACAGGATTTTGACGGAAATCGTCATAAATGTATAGGCTATTATAGCAGTAGTCGCTTAGTGAATTTTCTTAATAATCAGGATTCAGGTGTTCTTTGAAATGATGCGTCCTTTCTGGACGATAGTGAGGATTGGTCTGTATTACAGACGGTATGAATTGATTTGGCATGAAAGGAGGTCTTCAGAAATTCGTTGGTCGAAACGGTGGTGCCTGATTGGTATTTGGGGGTGGATTTGGCCTCGAAGATTAATTTGGCCCTACAAAATTTCGTCTAATATTTTGGTTCTAAGATTGAGGGTTGTTTTAGTGTCGCAACTGACAGTCTACTACAATGTGGCCTAATCGTTCACAATTTAAACATTTCGGTTGTTGTGATGGCTATCGGACCTGAAGATCGGAGAAGATTTGTGTATTATTTGTTCTTCAACGTATGACAACTGAAGTTCTCTTCTTATACGAGGTTCTAGTCCGGTAAGTAGTGTACTTAGAACCATGGTATCTATGAGGGTTGTCTGAGCGTCTGTTTGTTCATTGGTTAGCCCAGTGGATTTTTGAATGCATTAGTGCGATTTTACACTCAAAACCTGATGTCTATTATAAAAGGCCAAAGGGGACTCATTAGAAAGTTGTTTTAGGTGTTGGAGATCGTGAATCAAAGAAGACAGAACATGCCAATCTCCAGAAGCTGTTTGATTTCTACATATGAAGCGGGGTTTCTCGAGTTGACTAACTGAGCCGCTTTGCCTGTATATTTATTTTTAATATGAATGACTAGCAGATATTTTTGATCTGCAGTCGACATATTGTAAGCACAATTATATGCGTATATGAAGGTGGCCAGAGAGATTTCGTCGCCTTCAAATTCCGGAATGATACAAAATATTTCCGATAACCGGTACTTTTCGGTTTCATCGGAATCTACATTGTTTGTTGCTGGTGCCATTTCGATGGGTTAGAATTAAAAGTGTATACAAGTTGAAATAAAAAATAAAATAAATGAGGATTTCTCAAATGGGTTTGAATAAAAATATGTATAAAAATTAGTAAGCGAATGTAAATGGGGAATAAATGATAGTTTGGATAATAGAGCGGTAAATAACTAAATAAAATGTAAGATTAAATCAAAATAAATCAAATAAACATTTTAATTCAAGTAAATCAAATAATAAATTCAATTCAAATAAAATATCAAGATAGCCAAGTTATCAAATAATCAATTTATTAATCAAATAAACTAAAAATATCAAATAACCAAATATATCAAAATAATTAAATATATCAAAATAATCAAATAAATCAGAATAATCGAATAATTCAATTCTTGAAATCCTTAAAAGTTAGACTATTCACTACTACACATATCTACAGGAATATTGGAAGTTAGGACTTCTTCCAGGATTTCTGCTCCGTTGAGGGATAGAATCTCCGCTACCAGTTAGAAGTAAGCTCATATTCTAGTAATATATAACATAATGAATGCTGAATCGGCACTGTTAACAAGGCGATTCCCACGGATGCTCGGCGGTACTGTAATGTGACACTGCACGTGTCGCTGAATCACCTAAGAACGACGAAATATAGTTGCAACATAAGTTCACACAAAGTTCATGTATATATGTATTGCAATATAGTCCGTGGGTTCAATTTTTAAAATTATAAAACTAATATTCACTTTCACTTTTCTAGAACTTTATTTACATTAAAACAGCTGATTCAAATAGAATAACAATCCCATATACGCTAGTCGTCGCGGTATCACTGAACTCTTCATCGTAGCTGTTTCCTTTATAAGCCAGCGTAGAAAATTCTCTTAAAATCAATGATCACTCCTTCCGCTGCGGCCGTTTGTTGTCGTACTGAGATGAAACAGGGTCGGCTTTGGGTAAATTTCGTAACACTGTCCCCCCTTTAATTCTGATCGTCCCGAACAGAAACATCCTCTCCATGGTAGGGAGCGAGTCGATCTAAATGAACCACCTTCAATTTAGCCTTGAGGTTTCGACGGATCCGGTAGACGACGTCATTCAGCCTCTTGACCACCTCGTATGGACCATCCCAGGCGGGTGTAAACTTTGGGGGTTGTACAGCCAGACTTTGTCCCTCTCCTGGAACCCGACTGAATTGGGCTTGAGGTCGTATCGCGTCTTCATCCGGTCACTGGTAGCCAACATCTGCGTTCGGGCTAATTCGTGTATTGCCAGCATGTTATGTTTAGAGCTGGTCGGCATAATCGTCGATGTCTTGGGAAGGTTCTTCGGGGGAGCCAAATGCCAAATCGCAGGGTAATCGCAGCTCTTTTCCGAATAGGACCCTGGCTGGGGTCAGGCCTGTACTATTATGTACAGCAGAGCGATATGCCAACAGGAATAGGAGAATATGCTCATCCCAATCACGCTGGTTATTGCTGGCGACCATGGATAGGTGTTGTTCCAAGGTCCTGTTGAATCTTTCCACCATTCGGTCTGACTGTGGGTGTAATGGTGTTGTTCTCGTTTTCCTGATCCCCAACATCGTGCAGACCTTCTGCCTCTTGGTTGGGTATCGCATATACCTCAGGCCATTTGCTGAAGTAATCCATTGCGACCAGAATGTATTTGTTCCCCCTCTCAGACTCGGGAAACGGACCGGCGACATCGATGGCAATTCTTTCAAATGGGACGCCCACATTATACTGCTGCATTCTGCCCTTGGTCCGGGTCTTCGGGCCCTTACTGGATGCACAGATGGCATATTTGCGGCACCAAGCTCTGACGTCTTCGAAGTAATTCACCCAGTAGTACCGCTGGCGAACTTTGTCAAGGGTTTTATTCATGCCCAGGTGGCCTCCGGTAATTCCATCATGTACTTCGGTCAGGATGGCTGGTACCTTTTTCTTTGGAACTACCAGTTGGGACTTGGTTTCTCGTCCATCAGCGCTTTCCCAAACTCGCTTGAGCATTCTATTGTCTACTCTTAGAGAGTCCCATTGAGCCCATAACGATTTCAGCATGCCGGAGTATCTAGCTACCTCGTCCCATCGTGGCCTGGTTGCCCCTCTCGTTTTGAGTGACAAGATTGGTTCTATGTCTGAATCAGCCCTTTGGTCCTGGATGCACTGTTCCGTTGTTCAGTCTTCATTGGCCTGCACTCGGATCTGCCTGATGGAGATACCCTCTCGCTGTTCCGTCTTCAGACAATGTCTGCATTCCGCTATACAGGGTCTTCTGGATAGGACATCGGCATTATTGTACAAACGGCCGGCACGGTGTTCCACCCTGAAGTCGTATTGCTGTAATTTCTCCATCCATCTGGCCAGTTGTCCTTCTGGTGTCTTCATGTCCAGCAGCCATTTGAAAGCGGCATGATCTGTTCGGATTAAGAAATGACGACCATAGAGGTATTTGTGGAAATGGTCTACAGCCCTTATTATTGCAAGAAGTTCTTTTTGGTGACGCAATAATTTCTTTCCGGTTTCGAGAATCCACGGCTGTAGTACTCGATCACCCTCTCTTCACCGTCTTGCACCTGGGATAGGACGGCTCCCAAACCTGTGTTGTTGGCGTCGGTGTCTAGGATGAACTTGCCGGACTGTGTAGGAAAGGCTAGGATAGGGCTGGAACATAGTGCTGCCTTCAGTCGCCTGAATGATGTATCGCAATCCTGATTCCAATGGAAGGTCTCTTTCTCAGTGGTCTGCCGATGTAGAGGTGCGGCGATGGTGGCAAATCCCTCAACAAAACGCCGGTAGTATGAACAGAGGCCCAAGAAGCTTCGGAACTCATGCTTGTCTCTTGGAACTGGCCAATCACGGATGGCTTCTATCTTGTCTTCGTTGGTGCGGATTCCTGACTCGGACACTTCGTGACCCAAAAACTCTACTTCTTTTTGGAACAAGGAACACTTCTTCGGATTGAGTCTCAGGTTGGCGTTATTAATTCTGGAGAATACTTCGTCCAGGTTCTTCAGATGGTGGTCGAATGTCTGGCCCATTTCTAAAATGTCGTCGAGGTATACTAAGCACATCCTCCATGTTAACCCGCTCAGTACATAGTCCATTAGCCTCTCAAATGTAGCGGGTACATTACATAACCCAAAGGGCATGACCGTGAACTGAAACAGCCCTTTACTGGTGGAGAACGCTGTCTTCTCTCTGTCGTTTGCGTGTAGACCAACCTGCCAATATCCACTTTTTAGGTGTATTGTGGAGAACCAACGGGAGCCTGCTAGTGTGGTCAAAGTGTCATGGATTCGGGGTAGTGGATAGCTGTCTTTCTTCGTGACATCATTCAGCTGTCTGTAATCCACGCAAAATCGGGTGGTTCCATCCTTCTTTTTAACTAGCACGACGGGAGCAGACCATGGACTGATGGATGGCTCAATAACTCCATTTTGTAACATGGACTCGATGTTTTCCTCGACTGCCTGTTGTTGCCCCAATGGTAGTCGTCTAGGTGGTATTCTGATGGGTTAAGCCTTTCCATTTTTACTGTTAAAAATTTGCCAGTGTTTTGCTTGGCTTTCTTCTGGTTTTCTGGTGTCAAGAGTGTCAAATGGTCAGCTAACTGTTGTAGGAACTCTTTATCGGGCCCTGGTTCCTTCACCGACGTCTGGTACTCTTCTTCGCAATTGATGATGGTCTCTACTGGCTCGAAACAAGCTATCTTTTGACCATTGGTAATTCTAATGTCGTTGTTGGACAAATTCAGGACTCTGATTGGTATATCTCGTCCGGTTTTAACTATATCCCGTCCAACCAAGTAGTCATGAGCTGAGTGTACAGGCTCCACCATTCCAACGCAGCTCCCAGGATTGCTGTCTAGCTGCCCATGAATAATCTGTTCCGTTCGACCGGGAATTCTAGCTGAAGACTTTGCCACAATTTTTATGGGGTTGACTGATGTGTTGACGGGCCGTGTCAATACAAATTCCTCATTTAGGAACCGAAGAAGATCATATCTCGGGTCGAACATAAATTCATACTGGCTAATTAGGTCCATTCCCGGTATAAAATCGTCCTCAATATTCGCTACCAGGACCCTATGCCGGATCATGTTGTCCCCTATCTGTAGCACGACATCTGCCTCACCCTGTATTGACATGGACTCGCCAGTGACTGTTCTGAGTTGGATGTTATTGGTAACTGGCCGAATTTCTGATGTTCTCAAAACCCTGGACTTGGCAATGGACACAGCGGCGCCGGTATCGATGGTGATGGTGACTGCTCGCCCATTGATGGTGCCTCTGATGACTAGGCTGCCGCTATCTAGGCAAAATCCTCGGATGGATAAGGTTTTGGGGGCTGGTGGAGGGTTAGTCAGCATTCGCCCCCTTATGCTGACTGGCTGACGGTCCCTGGACATGTGGCTGTTCTGTTGGTTACCCCTGGTCGGTGATCGTTCAGGTGGCCTCACTCGACAATCACGTTGGAAGTTTCCTGTCCCTCCGCCGCGGTAACATGCCCCTCTGGTGCCAGTTCTTTGTGACCGTTCTAATATTTTGTTCAGACCAGCCAGCAGCGCTTGAAATGGTGACTCTGACTGTTCCTGGTTGAAGGAAACTGCTCGGATCCTCGGCTTGGACATGTTCATGACGGCCTCTACTTCCAAAGCCCGAAGTAGAGCTTCATTACTTTTCTTGACAACATTTAGTCTTAAATTTCTTTGAACTTCCACATCCCTGATGCCGTTTATGAAACTCTGTGTGGCCAACTGGTCTTTCGTTTCCTCTGGCAGGTCTGGGTAGGACAAGTGAACTAACCGTCTAATTTCTGCTTCGAATTCTTGGAGGCTTTCACCGGATTTTTGCGTTTTCCCACTGAGTTGGACTTGGTATACCTGGCTCAAGGATTGAACGTCGTATCTCTTGTCCAGAATGGCGATGATCTTGTCTTGCCTTGTTCATCGACTGGAACGCTTTGGGGGAGTTCTAGGGCCGGACCTCTTAACGAAATTACCAGTGAAGTAGATTTTTCTTGATTATCCCATCCATTAGCTCTAGCCACGGCCTCAAATTGCCGTTTATACATGGGCCAAGATGAACTGCCGTCGAATGAGGGTGGTTTACTAAAGGAACCTTTGGTACTCACTGCGTTCTGGTATTTTACTCGCTATAAGTCCTGTTTCATTTTTTTAATTTCTGTTTCTACCTTGTTCTGGATGGCACTGATTTTATCTTGAACTGTGTTTTGGATGGAATCGAGGTCATCTACTTTGGTTTCAAGAGTGTCCACCGTATTTTTTATGGTCTTAATGTCATCATTTATTTGTTTTATGTCTGACTCAACTATTTGCATTCTGTCATTAACTGTTTCATTAACTTGTGCTACTATTTGCATTAATTGTTCAAATTGCAGTTGTCTTTTCTTTTCAGTTTCGTTTCGTTTTTCTTCTAGTATTTTAAATTCATTATGTCGTTTTAATTCAGTTTGATCTTGTTTTTGTTCAAATTTCGAGAAAAATCCTTCAATTAAATTATGTTGTTTTTCTTCAAAAGATTTTACTAACCTATGTTGTATTTCTTCTTGATGTTGTTTCTCCTTCTTGTCACGTTTTTCTAGAATCTGGGCTATTTTTTCGTCTAGTCCCTCGGTAACCTGCTTGACTATTTTTTTGGCAGTTTCGTCCATTTTTTCCATGCTCCTTGTTTTCATAAATCAAATTACGATTTTAACTGCACTTAATCCTTTACTTCTGACACCAAATTGCAATATAGTCCGTGGGTTCAATTTTTAAAATTATAAAACTAATATTCACATTCACTTTTCTAGAACTTTATTTACATTAAAACAGCTGATTCAAATAGAATAACAATCCCATATACGCTAGTCGTCGCGGTATCACTGAACTCTCCATCGTAGCAGCTTCCTTTATAAGCCAGCGTAGAAAATTCTCGTAAAATCAATCATCACTCCTTCCGCTGCCGAGTCTTTTCGAGAACCGTTTTTTTTATCTCAAAGCGTTTGTTGTCGTACTGAAATGAAACAGGGTCGGCTTTGGGTAAATTTCGTAACAGTATATATATATATATATATATATATATATATATATATATATATATTTGTTTTTAAGTTTTCGCGGGCACTAAATGTATTAGATGGTTTCCGGGAATTCATCCGCGTAGTTGATAACTGATCCCTGCCGGAATCGATGGTAAAATGACGACGTTTCGGCAGAGTCACATCTGCCCTCTTCAGGTCGGTTCGCATAATTCTCGTAGCCTTCTGCTTTCGCTTCTAGTTACTCAAATACTGATATTTTCAGGAGCGCGCACGGATAATACAATTTATCGAATTGTTGGAAAATTCTATTAAACACCGTACCGGCCCGGACCCGTCCAATAACAACTCAACCGGATATAACAAATCAGCAGGCGGGAGACGTGCCCACTGAGCGATCAAGGCCAATCACACGCAGCCGTTCACGGTGCCAACCAATAGGCGCAGATCCGCAACTATATAACACCGTGCGCGCTCCTGAAAATATCAGTATTCGAGTAACTAGAAGCGAAAGCAGAAGGCTACGAGAATTATGCCAACCGACCTTTTTTTTGAAGGTGGAAATCCATTATGGACAATTTGAGCTTAGAATCTATCCACTCAAATTAGTGTGGGACTCACACCCAGTTTCTACAGTTTATGAAGGTGGTGGTACTATTATTTCTAACTTGCGTCACCACCTTCCTGCCTTTCTTTCATCACACAATTCTGTTTAAATCTTCTTTCTCCTTTTCCTCTATAATTTCCCCTATCCATTTGTATATAATTTTCTTGTTCTCTTTACTTTCTATCATAAGTTTTATCACGTTAGATGGTGTTATCCTTTCACCAATCGTTGTTTCTGTTCTTTATTCCTTGCATATCTTTCGCAGTCAAAAACAACGTGCTCCATTGTCTCCTCAATTTGGCACATTTCACAGTTACTCTCCCTCATTTTCCCTATGCTTTTCAGGTATGCTTTGACACTAGTATGCCCAGACAAAAATTGTGTCAGAAAGTAATCTGTACTTCTATATCGCCCATTGTGTTAGGTCTGGTATTAGTTTCTTTGACCATTCCGATTTTCCCGTTAGCACGTCCCATTCTTTTTGCCATTCTTTTAGCGTATTGTGTATTTTTTATTTTCGTAATTTTCTCTAAGTTCTTCTACCGTCAGATGGATCGGAGGAATACCGGCTATAACTGCCGTTGCCTCATACGAGATCGTTCTATATCCCCTTATTACCCTCAGCAGCGCCTGTCTTTGAATTTTTAACATCATGTTCTTATATCGTTTTATCTTCATACCTCTGTGCCATGTTGGTGCCCCGTACAAAAGTGTTGATTGTACCACTCCATAAAGCAGTTGTCTCTTTGCATGTGATGGTCTCTTTATGTTTTTCATAATTTTCCAAGTTTTGCTAAGTTATCACCCGCTTTGCTTACTGCATTTACAATATGTGTCCCGTATGTACCTTGGTGATCGATAAATATACCGAGATACTTTACGCTCTTTTGTGGTGTTATATTTAGATCCCCTATTTCTATTTTTATTTTTTCTCTTATTTTCTACATTTTTGTACCTTTGAGTAGCACTGCCTCGCTCTTTTCCGGTGCATATTTCAACTTTGCCTCTTTCATCCAGTCTCCTATTATTTCTATTGCCTCATTTTCTTTTTCAACCAGTCTGTCAGCGTTTGGCCCTTCGACATATAGTGCCAGGTCGTCTGCGAATGCTATCGTATTTGCACCAGTTGGCAGCTTCTGATTTAGAAGATCGTCGTACAATATATTCCATAACGTCGGTCCTAGTACTGATCCTTGTGGTACGCCTTTGCTCATTTTTAACGTGTTTTATTTCCCGAGTATAATACTTCTTTTGGAGAAATAACTCTCTATTATTCTTATTAGATATTCACTAATCCCTTTCTTCTCCATTTCCTTAACAATACGTTTCCATGATGCCGAATTGAATGCATTTCTAACGTCAAAAGTGATGAGTATCACCCAGCCCGCTCTAGTGCCCCTTGCTTTGTCACGAATTCAGTTTGCTGCTTTTACTGTTGCTTTCCCTTTCCGAAACCCAAATTGTCTTTCTGAAATTTTTTCATCTCCCAATTCTTTGTCTATTCTGTTTCTAATTAGTGTTTCTAATACCTTACCCATAACGTCCAACAGGCAAATGGGTCTATATGATGTTGGGTCATTCATAGGTTTAGCGCCCTTCCTCAGAAATATTACTTTAGCCATCTTCCAGATTGTAGGGAATTCCTGTTTCTTTATTAATTCGTTATACCTATCCCTTATTGTGGCTTGGTTCTTTTGAAATGTTATTTTTATGACTTCTGGCGGTAGATTATCTGGTCCAGGTGCTTTTTTCATCTTGATATGCTTAATTGGTATTTTAAATTCTTCTTCTGTTATTTCGGGTACTAAATCTCTTGATATTTTTATTCGCTCTTTCCATTCACCTCTGGTCTTTATAAAAAGGGTATTTGCTATTTTCTGTTTTCTTCTCTGTGTCAAAAATGGTGTTTTTCCTGTTGCTTCCGTTTATGAGTTTCTTTAATTCTTTCCTTTTCCTATTCATTTTACTCCATCATATCCGGTAGTTCTGTTTTTTTTTCTTTGCTTCTTTTGTGATTTTCCGCCGTATCTCTACGCACTTCCTTTTAGTTTCCGATATTTCAGCTGTCAACCAGTATGGGATTTCTCTGTTTTCGTTTCTGTTTATCGGCCTTCTGTTGGCCTTCAGGCATTTTTTGATTTCTGTCGTTAGTTTTTCTGGTGTCAATTCTTTGTTTATTTTCCCGGTTATTGTGTTAAATATTTTTTGTTTCAAGGATTTCTCTCGCTTTTCCCCCCTCTTGTAAATGAATCTGTGGTCTGTAAATATGTTTTCGTCTTAGGAGCGCCCCATAGCGGGGATTTTGCGTTGAGGTCTCCCAATACCATGATTTTGTTCCGTGGTAATTTCCTTAGTGATTGTGCTATATCATCTATCCTACTTCTGTATTCTTCTATTGTTATATTCGGAGAAAAATAGCAACATGTTATATTGACATCTCTATGTTTAATAACAATGAAACCTTTATATGTCTCGTATTCCTCAATACCCGTCTCTCTATTCCTAATTTTGACAGCTATGCTTTCCTGCTTGTCTACGATCCATTTTTTTTTTCTTATTATTCTTATGTTTGGCTCGCTAGCTACTATTACGTCTATTTTATTTTTGAGGGCTATTTCGTTAGCCTCATCATGGGCTTTCGCCGATCTTCCTAGATTACTTTGCAGTATCCGAATCTGCATCTTTTCTTTCTTCTGTATTTCTGTTTAGTTGCTGTTTTTTCCTGTTTCTACATTTTCCATCATTATATCTATGTTCATTCGATTCGCACTTAAAGCAGTATTCTTCGTTTCCGCAATCAGCTGATTTGTGGCCCTTTGCATTTCCTGGCCACGTACCCACTTTCCCAGCATTTAAAGCATGTCTGCATTTCTCGTTTTCTTTTAATTAAGCCTGTTGTCAGCCCTATCCTAATCTCTTTCTTTCCAACAGTTTTTCAATTGTCTTTTCGTCCGCTATGATAGTTGCCATCTGCATACCACCATTTTGCGGTCTAAGAGCTTTGACTTCTAAATCCTTGCATTCCAGTTCCGTCTTAAGTTCCAATTCAAGGTCTTCTCTATCCGTTGTGAGGTCCAGATTGACAATGTTGACCGCCTTCTTCTTGTTTTTCTCCTCGGCCAGGTTTCTTACCCACATCTTTCCAGGTGCTCCTTTTAGCACTTCTGCTATAGGAGCCGCATTTCCTTTTCCTTTTTGTGTCGCTAGTATGTTACGGTTTCTAGTTTGTCTAATGGTTCTAATTTTGTCTAATGCCACTATATTGATTAATGTGTTTTTGACTTGCTTCACCAGGTCTGTATATGTCTGTTCCCCTGCATCAATTATAAGAGCTTCGTACTCCGGATTCCTCTCTTTATTTTTTAGTTCTATTTTTTTCATGGAGCACTACTTTCCCTTCATAGTCATTGAAGGCGCAGTGTATTAGCTTTCTATTTCGTCCCGTGCTTTCTTCCGTTCCAATAATGACTATATGTATCTTCTTAATTTCGTTTTTGATACACATCTTTTTGAGGTTCACTAACGTTCTAAATTTGTTTCCATTTCTAATATATCTGTCGTCTTCGTTTGCATAGTTCGCGTAAAAAGTATATTGCTCTTCTGTTTCTTCTTGCTTCTCAATCCCTATTGTCCCAAATGTTTTTTTGAATATTATTTCCGATTCCTTTAGTTTATTTAGTCTTAGATAGTTTCTCACTTTACTATATTCCCCAATCATTCTTGATATTAATTTGTTATTTCTTCCTTCACTGTTTGAACTTTAAACATATCTTCTGGCCATCTCATTTGTAGTACTTCTTCTAGGTCTTCTTTGTTCATATTGTCGTCTATATAACTCTCGATTTCTATTTGTAGGTGTTCTTCTACTGTTTCCGAAGTTTGGGTACCCATATCTTTTTTCGATACATCTTCCTTTCTGTCCCTAGATCCAAATAAATCTTCTACTTTTCCCATTAGTGCTATCATATCGGCCGTCATAAGCGCGCTGCTAATACTTCTTAACCTTCTTGCTTTTTCTTTAATCTCAACCTTGGTGTTGGTGTTAGCCATAATTAACGCTCCTAGTGCCCTGGTTTCTGTATCAATTGCATTTATGTATCCTCTTACTTTATTGAACATTAATTTGTCAGAAACGAGTTTCGCCAATTTTAGTCCTGCCATGTCTTCATCTGCAAGACTACGCCTTCTCTTCGTGGACTTTGCCTCTTCATCGTCCCACAATAGATCCATCACCGTTCTGTTTGCCATACCGCCTGCGTTACTCGAGCTCGTATTACCTCCTGTTATTTCCTTTTTTGTGTACGCCGTTTGACTATCTAGTGAGTCTATTCGTAACCTTGTTTGCGTCTGTCATTTGCTCTTTGCTCTTGTTGTCATCAGATTTTTTATTGAATTCTTTTATATCCATACTATTCCCACGAGTTGGGTCGTATTGTTTGTCCGGTGGGGCAGAGCGCCCTTACCCCACTAAGGCAGCGTTACTCTTTGAGGTCACCTGTTATCTCAGAGGCTCCGTTCTAGACCAACTACGCATGGCCATCCATCCCTCGGCACGGGTCGCTTGACACCTTGGATTTCGAATTTTTTCGACAGGTTTTCTCCTGTGAGTCACTTCTTAGTCGTCGTACACCCTTCCCTCCGACCTTACCGGCATGGGAGACCCTACCAGGAACCGAAGTTCCCGCCGGTATTACTCTCGGGATCATTAGGTGTATGACTTAAGCCCCCTCACCAGCGACAAGGTCTTGTGACTCCTAGAGGTGGTATGCGAACCGACCTGAAGAGGGCAGATGTGACTCTGCCGAAACGTCGTCATTTTACCATCGATCTCGGCAGGGATCAGTTATGAACTATGCGAATGAATTCCCGGAAATAATCTAATACATATATATATATATATATATATATATATATATATATATATATATATATATATATATATATATATATATATATATATATATATATATATATATATATATATATATATATATATATATATATATATATATTGTAATATACTTCGTGGGTTCAATTTAAAAATTATAAAACTAATATCCACTTTCACTATTCTAGAACTTTATTTACATTCAAACAGCTGATTCCAAAATACAATAACAATCCCATATAAGCTAGTCGTCGCGGTATCACTGCTTGGCGATCGTGGCATGCTTGTTTTATATCACCAGCGTCGAATTCTCCAGTAGAAATCATCATCGTTCCTTCCGCTGCCGAGTCTTTTCGAGAATCGTATTTTTTTATCTTGAAGCGTTTGTTGTGCTGAAATGACACAGGGTCGGCTTTGGGTAAATTTCGTAGCACTGCCCCCCCTTTAATTCTGATCGTCCCGATCAGAAACATCCCCTCCATGGTAGGGAACGAGTCGATCTAAATGAACCACCTTCAATTTAGCCTTGGGGTTTCGACGGATCCGGTAGACGACGTCATTAAGCCGCTTGACCACCTCGTATGGACCATCCCAGGCGGGTGTAAGCTTTGGGGATTTACCCTTGCTCCGTTGGGGGTTGTACAACCAGACTTTGTCCCTCTCCTGGAACCCGACTGAATTGGCCTTGAGGTCGTATCGCGTCTTCATCCGGTCACTGGTGGCCAACATCTGCGTTCGGGCTAATTCGTGTATTGCCAGCATGTTATGTCGGAGCTGGTCGGCATAATCGTCGATGTCTTGGGGAGGTTCTTCGGGGAGCCAAATGCCAAGTCGCATGGTAATCGCAGCTCCTTTCCGAATAAGACCTTGGCTGGGGTCAGGCCTGTACTATTATGTACGGCAGAGCGATATGACAACAGGAATAGGGGAATATGCTCATCCCAATCACGCTGGTTATTGCTGACGACCTTGGATAGGTGTTGTTCCAAGGTCCTGTTGAATCTTTCCACCATTCCGTCTGACTGTGGGTGTAATGGTGTTGTTCTCGTTTTCCTGATCCCCAACATCGTGCAGACCTTCTGGAATACATTCGAATCGAAGTTACGCCCCTGGTCTGAATGTAATTCCATCGGGATGCCAAACCTGCTGAATAGTTGTTATACTAACACCGTCGCTACCGTGGTTGCCTCTTGGTTGGGTATCGCATATGCCTCAGGCCATTTGCTGAAGTAATCCATTGCGACCAGAATGTATTTGTTCCCCCTCTCAGACTCGGGAAACGGACCGGCGACATCGATGGCAATTCTCTCAAATGGGACGCCCACATTGTACTGCTGCATTCTGCCCTTGGTCCGGGTCTTCGGGCCCTTACTGGCGGCACATGTGGCACATTTGCGGCACCAAGCTCTGACGTCTTCGAAGTAATTCACCCAGTAGTACCGCTGGCGAACTTTGTCTAGGGTTTTATTCATGCCCAGGTGGCCTCCGGTAATCCCATCATGTATTTCGGTCAGGATGGCTGGTACCTTTTTCTTCGGAACTACCAGTTGGGACTTGGTTTCTCGTACATCAGCGCTTTCCCAAACTCGCTTGAGCATTCCATTGTCTACTCTTAGAGAGTCCCACTGAGCCCATAACGATTTCAGCACGCCGGAGTATCTAGCTACCTCGTCCCATCGTGGCCTGGGTGCCCCTCTCATTTTGAGTGACAAGATTGGTTCGATGTCTGGATCAGCCATTTGGTCCTGGATGCACTGTTCCGTTGTCCAGTCTTCATTGGCCTGCACTCGGATCTGCCTGATGGAGATACCCTCTCGCTGTTCCGTCTTCAGACAATGCTTGCATTCCGCTCTACAGGGTCTTCTGGATAGGGCATCGGCATTATTGTGCAACCGGCCGGCACGGTGTTCCACCTTGAAGTCGTATTGCTGTAATTTCTCCATCCATCTGGCCAGTTGTCCTTCCGGTGTCTTCATGTCCAGCAGCCATTTGAGTGCGGCATGATCTGTTCGGATTAAGAAATGGCGACCATACAGGTATTTGTGGAAATGGTCTACAGCCCTTATTATTGCAAGAAGTTCTTTTCTGGTGACGCAATAATTTCTTTCTGGCTTCGAGAATCCACGGCTGTAGTATTCGATCACTCTCTCTTCACCATCTTGCACCTGGGATAGGACGGCCCCCAAACCTGTGTTGCTGGCGTCGGTGTCTAAGATGAACTTGCCGGACTGTGTAGGAAAGGCTAGGATTGGGCTTTAACATAGTGCTGCCTTCAGTCGTCTGAAAGATGTTTCGCAATCCTGATTCCAATGGAAGGTCTCTTTCTCAGTGGTCTGCCGATGTAGAGGGGCGGCGATTGTGGCAAATCCCTCAACAAAACGCCGGTAGTATGAACAGAGGCCCAAGAAGCTTCGGAGTTTATGTTTGTCTCTTGGAACTGGCCAATCACGGATGGCTTCTATCTTGTCTTCGTTAGTGCGGATTCCTGACTCGGACACGACGTGGCCCAAAAACTCTACTTCTTTTTGGAACAAGGAGCACTTCTTCGGGTTGAGTCTCAGGTTGGCATTATTAATTCTGGAGAATACTTCGCCCAGGTTCTTCAGATGGTAGTCGAATGTCTGGCCCATGACTAGAATGTCGTCGAGGTATACTAAGCACGTCCCCATGTTAACCCGCTCAGTACATACTCCATTAGCCTTTCAAATGTAGCGGGTGCATTACATAACCCAAAGGGCATGACCGTGAACTGAAACAGCCCTTTACTGGTGGAGAACGCTGTCTTTTCTCTGTCTTTTGCGTGTAGACCAACCTGCCAATATCCACTTTTTAGGTCTAGTGTGGAGAACCAACGTGAGCCTGCTAGTGTGGTCAAAGTGTCATCGATTCGGGGTAGTGGATAGCTGTCTTTCTTCGTGACGTCATTGAGCTTTCTGTAATCCACGCAAAATCGGGTGGTTCCATCCTTTTAACTAGCACGACGGGAGCAGACCATGGGCTGATGGATGGCTCAATAACTCCATTTTGTAAGATGGACTCGATGTTTTCCTCGACTGCCTGTTGTTGCCCCAATGGTAGTCGTCTAGGTGGTATTCTGATGGGTTGAGCCTTTCCGGTATCTATTCGATGCTGGATGATGTTGGTGCGACCGGTGGTTCCATTTTTACTGTTAAAAATTTGCCAGTGTTTTGTGATAAATTGCTTGGCTTTCTTCTGGTTCTCTAGTGTCAAGTGTGTCAAGTTGTCAGCAAACTGTTGTAGGAACTCTTTATCGGGCCCTGTCTCCTTCACCGACGTCTGGTACTCTTCTTCACAATTGATAATGGTTTCTACTGGCTCCAAACAAGCTATCTCTTGACCATTGGCAATTCTGATGTTGTTGGACAAATTCAGGACTCTGATTGGTATATCTCGTCCGGTTTTAACTATAGCCCGTCCAACTAAGTAGTCATGAGCTGAGTGTACGGGCTTCACCATTCCAACGCAGCTCCCAGGATTGCTGTCTAGCTGCCCATGAATAATCTGTTCCGTTCGACCGGGAATTCTAGCTGAAGACTTTGCCACAATTTTTATCGAGGTGACTGAACTGTTGACGGGCCGTGTCAATACAAATTCCTCATTTAGGAACCGAAGAACATCATATCTCGGGTCGAACATAACTCCAAGCTGGCTAATTAGGTCCTTTCCCAGTATAAAATCGTCCTCAATATTCGCTACCAGGACCCTATGCCGGATCATGTTGTCCCCTATCTGTAGCACGACATCTGCCTCACCCTGTATTGACATGGACTCGCCGGTGACTGTTCTGAGCTGGATGTTATTGGTAACTGGCCGAATTTCTGATGCTCTCAAAACCCTGGACTTGTCAATGGACACAGCGGCGCCGGTATCGATGGTGATGGTAACTGCTCGCCCGTTGATGGTGCCTCTGATGACTAGGCTGCCGCTATCTTGGCAAAATCTCCGGATGGATAACGTTTTGGGGGCTGGTGGAGGGACAGTCAGCATTCGCCCCCCTATGCTGACTGACTCTGACGGTCCCTGGACATCTGGCTGTTCTGTTGGTTACCCCTGGTCGGTAATCGTTCAGGTGGCCTCACTCGACAATTACGTTGGAAGTGCCCTGTCCGTCCGCAGCCGTAACATGCCCCTCTGGTGCCAGTTCTTGGTGACCGATCTAATATTTTGTTCAGACCAGCCAGCAGCGCTTGAAATTGTGACTCTGACTCTTCCTGGTTGAAGGAAACTGCTCGGACCCTCGGCTTGGACATGTTCATGACGGCCTCTACTTCCAAAGCCCGAAGTAGAGCTTCATTACTCTTCTTGACGCCACTCAGTCTTAAATTTCTTTGAACTTCCACATCTCTGATGCCGTTTATGAAACTCTGTGTGGCCAACTGGTCTTTCGTTTCCTCTGGAAAGTCTGGATAGGACAAGTGAACTAACCGTCTAATCTCTGCTTCGAATTCTTGAAGACTTTCACCGGATTTTTGCGTTTTTCCACTCAGTTGGACTTGGTATACCTGGCTCAAGGATTGATTGTCGTATCGTTTGTCCAGGATAGCGATGATCTTCTCGAAATTGCCTTGTTCATCGACTGGAATGCTTTGGAGGAGTTCTAGGGCCGGACCTCTTAACGAAATTACCAGAAAAGTGGATTTTTCTTGATTATTGCATCCATTAGCTGTAGCCACGGCCTTAAATTGCCGTTTATACATGGGCCAAGATGAACTGCCATCAAATGTGGGTGGTTTACTAATAGAACCTCTGGTACTCACGGTGTTCTGGTATTTTCCTCGCTGTAAGTCCTGTTGCATTTTTTTAATTTCTGTTTCTACCTTGTCTTGGATGGCACTGATTTGGTCTTGAACTGTGTTTTGAATTGAATAGATTTCAACTTTTACCTGGCTTTGGATGGAATCGAGGTCATCTACTTTTGTTTCAAGAGTGTCCACGGTATTTTTTATGGTCTTAATGTCATCATTTATCTCTTTTATATCAGACTCAACTATTTGCATTCTTTCATTAACTGTTTCATTAACTTGTCTTACTATTTGCATTAGTTGTTCAAATTGCATTTGTCTTTTTTCTTCAGTTATTTTAAATTCATTTTGTCGTTTTAATTCAGTTTGATCTTGTTTTTCTACAAATTTCGAGAATAATCCTTCCATTAAATTTTGTTGTTCGCTTTTCATTGTACAAACTAGATTTTGTTGTTTTTCTTCCATCGTGGAAACAAGATTTTGTTGTTCGCTTTTCATCGTAGTGACAAGATTTTCTAACTCAACTTTAAGTTTATCATCAAAAGATTTCACTAACCTTTGTTGAATTTCTTCTTGATGTTGTTTCTCCTTCTTGTCACGTTTTTCTAGAATCTGTGCAATTTTTTCGTCTAACTTTTCCATACTGCGAGTTTCCATAAATCAAATTACGATTTTAACGGCACTTAATCCCACTTCTGACACCAAATGTAATATACTTCGTGGGTTCAATTTAAAAATTATAAAACTAATATCCACTTTCACTATTCTAGAACTTTATTTACATTCAAACAGCTGATTCCAAAATACAATAACAATCCCATAAGGGCTAGTCGTCGCGGTATCACTGCTTGGCGATCGTGGCATGCTTGTTTTATATCACCAGCGTCGAATTCTCCAGTAGAAATCATCATCGTTCCTTCCGCTGCCGAGTCTTTTCGAGAATCGTATTTTTTTATCTTGAAAGCATATATATATATATATATATATATATATATATATATATATATATATATATATATATTGCTACGAAATTTACCCAAAGCCGACCCTGTGTCATTTCAGCACAACAAACGTTTCAAGATAAAAAAATACGATTCTCGAAAAGACTCGGCAGCGGAAGGAACGATGATGATTTCTACTGGAGAATTCGACGCTGGTGATATACAACATCAAAAAATTAACACTTTAAACTTGTAAAAAATAATGAAAAGTAAATTGAACTTAAAACTAACTGGACAGAATAAAATATTATGATGACGACCGTGGGATCGCTTCGGTTCTATTTATGATTTACTAAAAGCTGAAGTCAGCGAAAAGATATTCACACGATGCGTTCCCACTTTAACATCGGAGTACCAGGAAGCTGTCAGCGTAATATGATACCGTTGCATAATACACGTGTGTACAATTCACACCTAACAGCTCCCCCTTATAACGAAAAGTTGATGTTATAACATCAACTTTTAAATCAAACTGGGCTGTCCATCTGGGATCCATTTTGAATCACAGGCCTCAATTTTGGCACGAGTCTGGACAGTGGTTTTGGGTAGGTCCTTAGGTTGTCTGAAGTGGAATTTTCGTCCTTTGGTGACTTCTTGACGTGTTTTACGATTTTTACTGAAATGAATGCAACAACAGTGATTATGATTGTTGTAATCGTAGCGTATGTAAGCCAGGATATGTTTCTGTTTACAAATGCCTGGTTGATAAGGTCGTCCAGGTACCTGGAGTATTGATCCAATTTATAGCTTGCTATGGATAGTTCGTCCATATTCAAGTCATCCAGCTTTAGGGGCTTGAGATCTGGAATATCTAGTTTTTCGGGTTGAGAACTGCAACAGTTGTAAGGGATTAATACAGGGTATGAATTGTCGGAAATGTTTATAAGTTTTTGAGGTTCCGCTTGTATTTTAGTGATTCCCACGAAAGCACTGCAGTCTGATTGTAAGCGAATAATGGTATTGTTTGTTAAAACTATTGTCTTAGTATCTATTCCCGCACAATTAATTGTCACATGTAACGGCTATAACACTATAACAATCCACGTGTTAGTTTCTAGTCTCTGGACATTGTATCCTTCACTGAATACAACGGAGGTTTGGCAATTTTCGGGTACACTACGGATGTTCTTCAGAAGTTGAGCTTCACAGGGTGCGTTGGAGTCGATGGGGTAGGCATATAACACAGTTTTTGTTGTGGAGTTAGTGGCTTGCATACACTCAAGTCCTTAATGGGTATGTACATTAGAGAATCATCGTTTCGCGCAATATATATTTTTGTGTGAATGAAAGAATATGATGAAAACCAGTTCTGTCATCTAAAATTGGGATAGGATATAAGTGGTAAGCGGTGTAGAGTTGTTGCTCTACAAGAGGAATTTTCAAAATAAAGACTAAATCTGAATTGGTTTGAAACGCTTCTAATTAGATTACTTCCAAGTATTGGGCGACACTTGAATATCTGACGGGTAACGGTAGATTGTTTTTGACAAGATTTTGCGAAATTTCCTGTAATGACTTTATCAAATGATCAGGTGTGATTATTGAGGAATGAATTATTTTTAAGCGAGCAAATGTTATAGAATTTAAAATATCATTGAGGTTATCCTCAAGAAATAAATAGCTTGCCATTAATTTTTCGCATATTCCCAAAAATGACTGTTTTGCTTGGATAAGGGCTATTTTGTCGTTTAGAGTATGTATTGCCAAATTGATTGCGTCAATGTTTTCGTTAAAGTTTGCTTCGTCAATTTGGAGTTTCTGAATGGTTTCATTGAAAGTTTTGATGATAGAAGTAGTTATGCTTATTTGATTTTTTAGGAGATTCTCTACTTGTAATTGTCCCTGATTAAGTTTGTTGATACTATCTGTGAAAAATGCGCCATCGGTTGCGTCAAGGTTTCCAGTGATGGCTTTAAAGATAGTTCCTACGCCGTTAATTAGTCCTCGTTTGGATCTTTTAGTGTCCATGAATATTTCTGAAAATTTAGTTTTAATTGAATCTGAAATTTGGGATAAGAGACTGATGTGAGTTTGTACATCAATTCGGAATGCACTTGTGTCATGAAATTTGAAACCCGGGATGGGATCGACAGTGTTTTCTAATGTTTTGAGGATTCTGTTGTTGTTTTCAAAAATTTCTTTAAGTATCGTCAAGTTACGATGAACTAGTAATGTCCATTTATAGTTGGAGATGACTATTCTAGTTTCGTCGTGATAGTAAATACCAAGAGTGTTGTTTATTGGTTTGATGTTGAACTGTGAGACTGCTGATCCGAACAGCAGTAGTTAGTTAGTTTTCAGAATAGAGTTTCATTCTGTCAAAGTTAAATTTCGTTCGTTGGTTCGTTTTGAGATTTAAAAGTGTGGCTGAATTATTGTGAATGTCTAAAATTTTGAATGGACCGTTAAATTTGTTATGAAGTTTGTCTTTAATTTGGGATTCCTTGACGTAAACTTTGTAACCAATTTTAAATTCGGGAAGTTTGTCGGAAACGTGTTTATCAAAACGTTCTTTAGCCTTTTGCTTTTGTAAGTCAGTTTTTTGGCGGGCTACTTTGTAGTAATAGGAGATGCGATAGTTCAAATCTCGTATATATTTACTAATCAGTTCCTTATGGTTGTAGGTGATTTCTGGTGGTCTGCTGGACGTATGTCCAAACACTAGTTCGTAAGGTGAAAAGCCAGGGGTTTTGTTTATCGAGTTATTGTAAGCAATAACCGCGTACGGAAGTACATTTTGGGGATGTTCATCTGGATTTTCGGCTTTATGGATTCGAATCATTTCTAACAAAGTAGAATGAAGTCGTTATACAGAGCCGTTTGTTTGAGGATGTCCTACGCTTGAATAAGTTACTTTAATGTCGTACAGTTTACACAAGTCTTTGAATATGGCGTTGTCAAATTCCCTACCATAGTCACAATGGATACGCAATGGCGTACCAAAATGTTGGAAGTATAACATCATAGTACTGCTAACTGATTTGGCTGATTTGTCTGCCAAAGCATAAGCTTGTGAGTATTTTGTCAGTTCGTCTCTTACAGATAAGATATAGTTTCTGTTAGGTATTTCTTGTATGTCAATATTAATTCGCTCAAACGGTGTTTTAGGCGTTTCCGTAATGACGAGGGGATTGTCTAGGTTTTTGCGACACGTTTTAGTTTTTTGAAAAATTTCGCAGTTCTTAACGAAATTTTCAACGTCTTTTGTGAAACTTGGCCAGGTGTACATTTCTTTAATACGGCGGACGGTTTGGTTAATGCCGCGGTGTAAGTTATTTTTCCCATTATGATATCGTTCAAGGATCAGCGGTATTTCGTCCTTTTCGGGGGTTTTTGTAACGTTTTGGCAAATTTTCCATTTGATTTCTTTTTCAGCGAAAATGAAAGAGAGCATCTCTAGAATTGGAAGATCGAGATTGTTTTCGACACAGTATGTTTTAGATGGAGATAAAGTATCTTGATGTTTGTATATTGATGCAAAAAGAACTTCATTTACAATGTCAGGATCATTTGGAAGTGGGATTATGAAATATTGCCTTCTGCTTACGGTTTTACTGGCGAATACATTAATTTTAAAGGTTTGGAAGTCAGCGACTTTTTCGAAAATATCTTCGAAGATGTCATGATGAAATTCCTGAAGATTGGATGATTGGGGGAAAATTAAAATGTTTTTATTTGTTTTGTCTAGTAGTTGGCAGTTGGAGAATTCAATTTTGCTGTAGTCAATTAAAGAAGTGGTTTTATAACGTTCTATAAAGGTTTTAAATTCTTCGGACATAGTTTCAAGAGATATTTCATTTTGTTCGGGTTCAGGACTGTCGTCTTCGGATTAGTCGTTTAGGGGTAGGACTTTGAAGGGTGTTAGTTTCGATTTTGACTGAAATGATGAACATTCGTCAAGATGGTTAATTTTAATCCGTGATAAAGCATCAGCGTTCTTATTAACTTTACCAGGCTTGTAAATTATTTCATAGTCGTATTCTTCTAGTTTGAGTCTCCATCGGGCAAGTCTACTACCGGGATCTTTTATAGAAAATAGCCAGGTTAACGGGCGATGATCGGTCAGTAGTAGGAACTTACGGTCATAGATTATCGGACAAAAATGCTTAACCGCCCAGACAATAGCTCTCGCTCAATGGTGCAGTACCGGGTTTCGGCTTTACAAAGGGTCCTAGAAGCATATCCAATCGGTAAATCCTTACCTATTGGCCCTTGAGATAATACTGCGCCGATAGCAAAAGCGCTGGCGTCTGTAGTCAGTACAAACGGTTCGTCAAAATTTGGGTAAATGAGTATAGGGGTGGAAGTCAATGTTCGTTTTAATTTATTGAAAGATTTTAAGCACTCTTCGTTGAAATTGAACGGTTGGTCTTTTTGTAATAGTTTTGTCAGTAGTTCGGAGATCTTTGCAAAATTAGGAATGAACCTACGGTAGTAACCAGCAAGCCCTAAGAAGGATTTTATGTCTTTAGGGTTCTTTGGTTGTGGAATGTTTAAAATATAGTCTACCTTTGATGGATTGGGCTTCACACCGTCTTTAGTTATAAGATTTCCTAAGTAAGCGACCTCCTTGCGGAGAAATTCGCATTTGTCAGGCTGTATTTTAAGGTTAGCCTTTCTGAGTCTTTTAAATACGTCTGTCAGTCGTGATAGATGGTCATGTATTGTAGGGGAGTAAATGATTGTCATCCATGTAAACCAGACATCTTTCATTCTGAATTCCCATGAGAATGTTATCCATCACCCTTTGAAGGGTACACGGAGCATTCTTTAACCCGAAGGGCATGCGGACAAATTCAAAATGTCCGTTCTCAACGGTAAATGCAGTTTTTGCCATGTCTTTTGGGTCTATTTCTATTTGATGGAAGCCGGAGGCGAGGTCAAGAGTTGTAAAGTACTGGCATTTGCCTAGTTGGTCTAATAGGTCTGAGATGTTCGGTAGAGGGTATTTGTCATTGACTGTAAGTTCGTTAAGTTTGCGGTAGTCTACTACAACACGCCACTTCTGTTTTCCAGAGGCGTCTAATTTCTTTGGCACTACCCAGACGGGAGAGTACCAAGGCGAATTAGAGGGTCGTATTATGCCTTCATCGAGCATTTTTGCTACATGGGACTTAACTTCTTGTTTGTGTACTTGGGGATAACGGTATGATTTTGTATAAACGGGTTTCGCGTTGTTGGTATCGATACTATGTTTTATTTCGTTTGTGAATGATAAATGGTCGCCTTCGAGGTAGAATATGTCTGAAAAGTCAAGGCATAATTGTAAGATTAAGTCTGAATCTTCGTCGTTTAAATGTTCTAGTCGGAGTTGTTTAACAATTTCTTCTTGTCTACCGGGTTCGTTATAGTTCAAAGGAGTAGTTTGTGAGAGATAATTCACAGAAAAGTTTTGTAACGGTTCGAGTTTTAGATTTGAAAAATTTACTATTTTAGGGATTGCATTCGCATTTAGAATAGATGTGAGAAATTGGCCTTTGCTGTCTCTGTAACAACAACATTGGGGAGGTGAACTTTTTCAATTTCTATACCGGTTAGAAGGGCTTCGGTGTTTCTTAGTTCACAGCTAAGTTTAAAGATTTGTTCGGTACGGGGTTCAATCGAAATTGTATTAATGGACGTATAAGAAGGGGGACTTTGTATAGATTCAGTGGCATTGATTGTATCGTCTCTTACTTTATACAGCGGAAGTGTCTTAAAGTTGGTTATTAATTGTTTTTTGTCAAAGTCAATAATGCAGTTGTAGTTCTCTAGAAAGTCAGAGCCTAACAAACCGTCGAATTCTATGTCGAGGTTGCAGATGTAAACCTTGTGTGGGTCTTTTATATTAAAAGGTACGAGCCTCGATTCATTTATAAGGATTTTCTGGTTGGTAATTCCCTGAATTACCACATTTTCCTGAAATCTATCTCTGAAACGGGTGCAGGTGTCTGGTTTGAAAATAGAAAGACCAGCACCGGTGTCTATTAAGAGTTTATATGTGTTAGAAGAATCTGTGATGTAGTATAAATTTTTAGAATTTACGGTCAGAAGCGGTCTTATAGAAAGCTCTATTCGGGGAAGTTCAAATTCGGGTCGAAACTGTCTAGATTTAGCGTTTGAATTTGGGTCTGAAGTTCTGTCATTTCCGGGGGTTCCGTTTGGAAAGGGAGGTTCTGAAAATTTACGGAGGAAAATTCGTGTTCATGTTCAACATAATTGTCACATTCTGTGTTATCTGTTTTTGAGTAATAGTCGTAATCAGTTTGTGTCGAATCGCAGTAGTCTTGGCCATAAGTTTCAAAATCAGTATTTTGGTATTGAGTTTCGTATGCGTTATTATTGGGTTGGTCGTACCCATAATTATAAGAATTGTTTAAGTGATGTGTTCGTTGTTGCCGGAAAAAGTTTGGATTAGGTTTATATTGACCTGAACTTTGGGGTTGTGCACTTGTCGAAGGACGAGGTTGTTGAAAGTTTCTGTTTTGTTGGAAATTTTGAGTATTGGGCTTTAATTGTGGCCTATTCTGGAATTGGCCCGGTTGTTGAGAAAATGGGATAGGACGTATGCTCGAAAAGTTTTGTCCGTAATTTTGGTTTTGTTGCATTTGTCTCGATTTGGTGAGACATTCATTAATAGTATGCCCCATTCTTTTACAGAATGAACATTGTTTTTGTACTGGAAACTGGTTGGGCTTTCGAGGAGGTGGACCTTGGTTTCTAAAATTTGAAAATTTTTGAGTTTCTAAATGATGGAGTTGGAGTTCACGTTTAATGCGTGAAACAGCGGTGAGAATGTCTTTAGGATCGCTAGCACGAACTAGTTGTCCTATCTTTGGCTCTAAACCTGTTAGTAGGCTATTTAGTGCCATGGATTCGATCAAATCGATTTGTGCCTGTTTTTCTTTTTGAGTCAAGTTTTGTTTGTTAACCGCAGCAAGCATTTTTGCTTGATGGGTTTGTAGTCTGGCTGAAAATGTTATGGGGGATTCGGTATTTAGTTGCTTCATTCTTTGAAGATCCTGAATCAAGGCTGAGAGATCTCTAGGATCTTCAAAGTGGTTCTCTAAGAGTGTCTGAATTACTGTTAATTGAGTCGGGTTTCGAGAATTTATTAGTTCGGCTGCTCTGCCGCGAAGTTTATTTTTTATGTGCAATATTAAAAGCACTTGTTGATAGTCGGTTGCCATACTATGTGCAGTTTGACATGAAGAAATAAAAGTATTTAAGAATATAGAATTTCCGTCATATTCCGGAATTATTGCGAAAATTTCGGATATTTTGTATGGCTCTACAGTAGGAGTCGCAGCACCTTGTCTTGTAGTTGCCATTTCAAATATTCAAGTGTAACGAAAACGAAAATAAAAATTTAATAAGACTGTAAAATGGAAGTAAGCAAAGTACCACAAAATAATTTATAAAAATTCAAAATTATGGTATGAGTAACTGATTAAATAAATTCAGCAGTTTGCGAACACAAAATAAAATAAAGCGAGGTAAAATAATGGAGAATAATAATAAATTCGTTTCAAAAATTATTCAATAGCTTAAAACGTAATTCAAAGGAATAAGAAATATATGGAAATTTTAAACGAGCGAACTGATAATAATAATAATATAAAAATAAATATAAAAATCGTTTCAATTGGTAAATAATTGAATCAAAAACGAGATGTTTCTACATACGTTATTAGTACCCTAGGCATAGGACTTGTTCTGCGGAAGCGTCGACTGGTTAGCTGTATCGTTGCGTGTTCCTGGTCTCTGCTGCTACAGTTGTTGTCTCAAACAGGTAGGTATTGTCCACGATGTTTTGGAAATCTCCACAGTCAGTTAGTATGCACGTGTTCTAACTGTGTTGGACAATCCAACTGACTGCGCCAATTTTATATCTTTGGTTTCAATTTAGACTTTTTTAACAAAAATTATTTTATTTAAAACACAACATCAAAAAATTAACACTTTAAACTTGTAAAAAATAATGAAAAGTAAATTGAACTTAAAACTAACTGGACAGAATAAAATATTTCGGAGTACCAGGAAGCTGTCAGCGTAATATGCTACCGTTGCATCATACACGTGTGTACAATTCACACCTAACATATATATATATATATATATATATATATATATATATAAATTATCAACTCTTAATAAAAATAAAAACCTTGTACTTAACTGTTTAATTCTTTGGTGTCTTTGCTTTTCACCACTGACTGACTACGTTTATAACCTTTTTACTAATCCTTTGTAAATATTTTAATATCTTTATGAAATTGCAATGCTACCATTTTAATTAAGTATCAACTCATTGAATTTAAAAAAATTAAATAAATCTCCAAGCTTTTCTTTTTATAAATGTTTTAAAACAACCATTAATAATTAGTACTTTTTAACAAATTTATGAATAATAAACTATAAGAAAATTATGTGGCAATCCTTTTATAATATTGTTATAAATTTCATTTTACGCCGCCCATGGAGAAATTAACAAACCTTCGAAATTAATAATTTCGACCATTACAAAACGTAAACATCGCCGACTGAAGTAACAAAAAGGGCCACCCGAGGGTCGAGTTCGAAAAGGTTCCGGCAAAACGCTGAAAAACAACAAAGGAATAATTATGGAAATACGGGAATATTCCATGCTAATTATAAAGGACAAATGTACAGTAGTTTAGTTTATATATCGCCTTGTGAATTGTATCTATAGATATCACCTGTTGTTAATAAATAGTGGATTTATTTTTGTGAAAATAAAGACATCGAAAGTAAATGTGAATATCTTTATTAAATTTTAATTTGAACCCACAGAATTTAGAACAAAGTATAGCTGAAATGAACGAAACTAAAAAAAATATTCAAACAGGTTTCTGATAACGTAGACGAAAAAATAACTCAAGAGGAAACCCAATAATGGTTAGCGAAATCTTATGATGATAAACGTAAAATAGACTCAGAAAACTTAGTTTCTACGATGAAAAGTGAGGTGTTATTCTCAAAATTTCAAGAAAATAGGCAAGATGAATCTTAGATGTAAAATGCACAATTGGAATGACTAATACAATTACTATTGCAAGCTAACGAAGCAGTTAATCAGTGAATAGTGATTATGGAATTAGACATAAAAGAGATAAACAATGACATAACGATAGTGTTGATACTCTTGAAACCAAAGTAGATGACATCGATTCAATCCAAACCCAGGTAAAAGTTGAAATAAATACAATTCACAACACCGTACAAAGTGATATTCAAAAAGTACAAATGGAATTAAATAAATGCGACACTACTTACAGCGAGGAAAATATCAGAACACTGTAAGTACGAAAGTTCCATTAACAAACCAGCCAGTTCTGATGGTAGTTAATCTTGGCCTATGTACAGCGAAGATAAAACTACCTCTTTGGTAATTTCTTTAAGAGCTTCGGCGTTACAACTCCTCCAAAGCATGCCGTTCAATGAACAAGGTAATTTCGACAAGATTATCGCATTCCTAGACAAAAGATACGACAACCAATCCTTAAGCCAAGTATACCACGTGCAACTAAGTAGAAAAACGCAAAAATCTGGAGAGATTCTGTAAAATTTCGAAGCAGAGATTAGACGATTAGTACACCTGTCCAACCAGAGGAAACTAAAGATCAGTTGGCCACACAGAGGTTTATAAATGGTATTAAAGATGTTGAAGTTCAAAGAAATTTGGCATTAAGAAGAGCAATGTAACATTACTCCGAGCTTTAGAAGTAGAAGCAGTCATAAACATGTGCAAACCGAGGGTACGAGCAGTTTCTTTCAGCCAGGAGGAACCAGAACCATCCCTCCAGGCAGTGTTTTCCTGAATACATAAACTACTAGAACGGTCACAAAGAATTAACAACAGAGGAGCATGTTACCGGTTTGGACGGACAGGACACTTTCAACATGACTGCAGAGTGAGGTTACCTCAAAAATCACCAACCTGAAGTAGCTAACAGAACAACCTCACCTAAAAGCGAAACTACGATCGGTCAGCATGTCAGCATAAGGGGGAGAATGCTGACTAACACTCCCCCAGCCCCCACTCCAATATTCATTAAGAGATTTTGCCGAGATAGCAGAAGCCTAGTCATCAGGGGTACAATCAATGTCCGAGCAATCACAATGACTTTTGAGACCGGCGCCGCTATGTCCATTGCCAGGTCTACAGTTTTAACGTCATTGGAACTCCGGCCAATTAACAACAACATCCAGCTATAAACAGGCACCGGCGAGTCCATGTCAATACAGCGTGAGGCAGATGTCGTGCTGCTACAGATAGGGGACAATAGAATCCGGTATAGAGTCCTAGCAGCGGAGATTGAGGGCGATTTTTTACTGGAAATGGACTTAATCAGTCAACATGGGTTCATGTTCGATCCGAAATATGATGAATTGATACGACCTGTCAAATAGAATTCCCTGTCGAACGGAACAAGTTACTCATGGACAGCTAGAAAGCAGTCTTGAGAGCTGCGTTGGAATGGTGGAGCCCATACATTCAGCTTATGACTACTTAAAAGGAGGAGCTATAGTTAAAACCGGACGAGACCAATTTTAATCCTGAATATGGCCAACAACTACAACCGAATTGCCAATGGTCAAGAAATAGCTTGTTTCGAGTAAGTAGACACAATCATCTTTTGCGAAGGAGTGTACCAGACAGGAGACAGGACCCAGTAAACAGTTTGCTGACCATTTGACACCCCTTACATCAAGGGAAAAGAGGAAACCAAGCAATTTATCGTAAATCACGGACAAATATTTAACAGACGATGGAACTACCGGTCTTACAAACAAAGTAATAGATACCTGGAAGGCTCAACCCATCAGAATACCACGTAGGCGACTACAATTGGGGAAACATCAGGCAGTTGAGGAAAACATCGAGTCAATATTACAAAATGGAGTTATTGAGCCATCCATGTGTCCATGGTCTGCTCCCATTATGTTAGTTAAAAAAATGATTTTGAGTGAATTACAGAAAATTTAACGATGTTACAAAGAAAGACAGCTATCCACTCCCCCGAACTGACGACACTCTGACCACACAATCAGGGTCCTGTTTTATCTCCACAGTAGACCTAGAGAGTGGATATTGGCAGGTAGAACTGCATGAAAACGACAGAGAAAAGACGGCGATCTCCACCAGTAATGGGCTGTATAAGTTCACGGTAATGCATTTTGGGTTATGTAATGCAACCGCTACATTTGAGACACTAATGGAATATTGAGCGGGTTGACATGGAGAACATGTGTAGTATTCCAGAGTTAAGAATGCCAACCTGAAACTCGAAAAAGTGTTCCATGTTACAAAATAAAGTAGAGTTTATGGGCCACGTCGTTTCCGAGTCAGGAATCCGCACAAACGAAGACAAGATAACAGCCATTCGTGATTGGCCGGTCCCGAGAGATAAGAATAAATTAAGAAACTTTTGGGCTCTGCTCCTACTACGATTTGTTGAGGGATTTGCCACCATTGCCGCACCTCTACATCAGCAGACCATTGAAAAAGAGACCTTCTGTTGGAATCCAGATGCGAGACATCATTCACACGACTGAAGGCGGCATTATGTTCCAGCCCAATCCTAGGATTCCCTACAGAGTCCGGCAAGTTCAGCTTAAACACCGACGCCAGTCCTATCCCATGTGCATGATGGTGAAGAGCGGGTGATTGAGTATTACAGCCGGGGATTCTCGAAAACGGAAAGAAATTATTGGGTCAATTCCTAATCCGAACCGAACATGCCGCCCTCAAATTGATGTTGGACATGAGGACACCGGAAGAACAACTGGCCAGGTGAATGGAGAAATTACAGCACTCCGATTTCAAGGTTGAACGCCGTGCAGCGGTTTGCAAATAATGTTGATGCATTGTTGAGAAGACCCTGTAGAGTAAAAAGCGGACATTGTCTTTAGACGGAACAGAGAGGGGGTATCTCCATCCGACAGTTTCGAGTGCAGACCAATGAGACCCTACAACGGAACAGTGTATCCAGGACAAAATGGCTGATCCAGATACTGAACCAATCCTGTCGCTTTAAAAGACGGGGCAACCAGGCTATGATGGGACGAGATGGCTTGGTATTCGGGAGTTCTGAAATTGTTATGGAACAATGAGACTCTCTAAGAGTTAGGGAATGGAATGTTAAAGAGAATTTGTGAAAGCAATGACGGCCGAGAATTCAAGTCCCAACTGGGAGTCCCAAAGAAAAAGTACTAGCTATCCTGACTGAAATACATAATGGGATTACTGGAGGTCATTTTGGTAAAATTCGCCAACGGTACAACTGGATAAATTACTTCGAGGACTTCAGAGCTTGGGCCGGAAATATGGCACGTATGCCGCGATCAAGGTCCCGAAGACCCACACCAAGGGCAGAATGCAGCTGCACAATGCGGGCGTCCCATTTGAGAGAATTTGCTTTAATGTCGCTGGTGTATTTCTCGAGTCTGAGAGGGGGAACAAATACATTCTGGTCGCAAGGAATTATTTCAGTAAGTCGCATAAGGCATATGATATACCCAACCAGGAGGCAACCTCTGTGGTGACAGTGCTGATAGAAAAGTTATACAGCAGGTTTGGTGTCCTGTTGGAGTTACATTCAGACCAAGGGCGTAACTTTGAATCCAATGTATTCCAGAAAGTCTGTACGATGATGGGAATCAAAAAAACCAGAACCACACCTTTGCATCCTCAGTCAGACGGAAAGGTGAAAAGATTCAACAGGACCTTGGAACCGCATCTGTCCAAGTTCGTCAGCAATAACCAGCGTGATTGAGATGAGCACATTCCTCTTTTCTTCATGGCCTACCGCTCAGCCGTGACTGACACACCGGACAGACTCCAGCAAGGGTACTGTTCGGAAAGGAGCTAAGATTACCTTGTTATCTGGCTTTTGGCTCACCAGAAGAACCTCCCTAAGAAGTCAATGATTATGCCGACCAACTATGACAGAACATGCTCGCAATACACGAACTAACCTGAACATAGCTGTAGGCCACCTGGATCGAATGGAGTCACGAAATGATCTCAAGGCAAATTCAGTCGGGTTCCAAGAGAGGGAAAAGTCTGTACAACGACCAGAGGATCAACGGTAAATCTTCAAAGCCCACACCCGCCTGGAATGGTCCATATGAGGTGGTCAAGAGGAATACAGAAAAATTCCATGCTAATTATCAATGGACAGTTGTACATGTTGAGTAGTTTAGTTTACGTCGCCGTGTGAATTGTATCGATAGAAATCGGCTATTGTAAATTTATTTATTTTGGTGAAAAAAAATTTATCGTGAACGTGAATATCTCTATTAAATTTTAATTTGAACGCAGGGACAATATAATATTACATACTTATGTTTCAAGAATTTAATAATTGTTTGCTGTCCTTTTTGGCTTTTCCAACCATTGTTGCCTTGAAACGTCTTAATTTTTGACTAATTCTAATATATTATAAATTTTGATAGATTTACCCATAATGAATATTTACTTTTACCAACTTTTTTGAATATACCATATAATGAAAGTCTGAACTTGTTTTATTTGCTCTTTTCTGTCTTCTTATACATTTTCACACAATTATTTATTGTATTACAACATTTAACATCATCAACTTTTATTATGATGTGTTATCAAACTTCATAAATGTTTGAGGATATGCCGTTACCACTCTATTAAATTTTTATACAGGAGATCATCAATAAAATTCAAAAGAGATCTGTCAGTGTCAACACTTTATATTTATAATATTATAAATTGACATTAGCTACTGATATTTCCGTCTATCAGTTTTTATCAATTTAATGATATTTCTCTCATTGATTTGTAACTAAAGTTATAATAAAAATCCCAATTTAATTTTGATACCTTTAATACATTTTTATATTTGCCTAAATCTTCCAACTATGTTTTTTCATTTCTGAGTTTGCTTTTGCCACCAATTAAACAACCAATTTTTGGTGGTAATTTATTAAAAATGTATTTTATTTTAATTTCTTTTTACTTATACTTTTGAATTACTATTTATCATTCTATATGATTTTTATTCTCTCTGCAGACCAACGATGTAAACGTTCCATCCCTGTTTTTTAATCTTTTCAACAGTTTTTGAAATTTTCAAATTTACCAAATCTGTTTTTACAATTTACTAATTTAAATTGAAAATGATCTGAATTTGCATTGCTAACAAACTGAATCTACTTTTATGGATATATGATTATTTATGGTCCTAGCAACTTCCTTTTTTATGTGAGCATTAGTATTTTATAACATTTGAATCTCTGGGTTTTGATTCTTAATATACGTTGTGACAATTGTTAATTTTTGATTCACTACTTATATAACCACTTGGTTATAATTTTTCTTTTATATTTATATGTAATAACAATTCTTTTGCATAAGCAACATATTATTTTTTTCCTCTACTTTAATTCATTCTTGCAACCAATTAAATGTATATATAATAAACTAATATTTAGGTAATTTCATTTTAATATATTTAATTTTCTCATGAATCTAACTTATATAACAGTATTTCCAATAATTATTTTATATCATCTCATTTGATTCAATTATATCGTTATAAATTTCGTAGGTTCAATTAAAATTATACAACTAATATTCACTTGCACTTTTCTAGAACTTTTATTTACATCAAATTATACAGAACAGCTAATTCAAATCACAATAACAATTCTACATACAAGCTCTTCGCTGTACTAATTGACTGCCGCGATTTTGAGTCGGTCCTCTTAAAACCAGCATCGAAAATTCCCGTATAATCAATCATCAACTCCTAGTAGCGATCGGTGTCGTACTGAAATGAAACAGCTTTGGGTAAATTTCGTAACACTGCCCCCTCCCTTTCATTCTGATCGTCCCGATCAGAAACATTCTCTCCATGGTAGAGAGCGAGTCGATCTAAATGGACCACCTTCAACTTAGCCTTGGGGTTTTGACGGATCCGGCCTCTTGACCACCTCGTATGGACCATCCCAGGCGGGTGTAAGCTTTGGGGATTTATCCTTGCTCCGTTGGGGGTTGTACAGACTTGGTCCCCCTCCTGCAACCCGACTGAATTGGCCTTGAGGTCGTATCGCGTCTTCATCCGGTCACTGATGGCCAACATCTGCGTTTGGGCTAATTCGTGTATTGCCAGCATGTTATGTCGGAGCTGGTCGGCATAATCGTCGATGTTTTGGGAAGGTTGTTCGGGGGAGCCAAAAGCCAAATCGCAGGATAATCGCATCTCCTTTCCGAATAGGACATTGTTTGTGGTCAGGCCTGTACTTTTATGTACGGCACAGCGATATGCCAACAGGAATAGGGGAATATGCTTATCCCAATCACGCTGGTTATTGCTGACGACCTTGGATAGGTGTTGTTCCAAGGTCCTGTTGAATCTTTCCACCATTCCGTCTGACTGCGGGTATAATGGTGTTGTTCTCGATTTCCTGATCCCAACATCGTGCAAACCTTCTGGAATACATTCGATTCGAAGTTACGCCCCTAGTCTGGTCTAGTGGTTGCCCCTTGGTTGGGTATCGCATATGCCTCAGGCCATTTGCTGAAGTTATCCATTGCGACCAAAATGTATTTGTTCCCTCTCTCAGACTCGGGAAACGGACCGGAGACATTGATGGCAATTCTCTCAAATGGGGCGCCCACATTATACTGCTGCATTCTGCCCTTGGTCCGGGTCTTCGGGCTCTACTGGTTGCACAGGTGGCACATTTGCGGCACCAAGCTCTGATATCTTCGAAGTAATTCACCCAATAGTACCGCTGGCGAACTTTGTCTAGGGTTTTATGCATGCCCAGGTGGCCTCCGGTAATGCCATCATGTACGTCGGTCAGGATGGCTGGTACCTTTCTCTTCGGAACTACCAGTTGGGACTTAGTTTCTCGTCCATCAGCGCTTTCCCAAACTCGCTTGAGCATTCCATTTTCTACTCTTAGAGAGTCCCATTGAGCCCATAATGATTACAGCACTCCTGAATATCTAGCTACCTCGTCACATCGTAGCCTGGGTGCCCCTCTCGTTTTGAGTAAGTAGATTGGTTCGATGTCTGGATCAGCCATTTGGTCCTGGATACACTGTTCCATTGTCCAGTCTTCATTGGCCTGCACTCGGATCTTCCTTATGGAGGTACCCTCTCGCTGTTCCGTTTTCAGACAATGTCCGCATTCTGCTCTACAGAGTCTTCTGGATGGGGCATCGGCATTATTGTGCAAACGGCCGGGATGGTGTTTCACCTCGAAATCGTATTGCTGTAGTTTCTCCATCCACCTGGCTAGTTGTCCTTCCGGTGTCTTTATGTCCAGCAGCCATTTGAGGGCAGCATGATATGTTCGGATTAAAAAACGACCATAGAGTATTTGTGGAAAAGATCTACAGCCCTTATTATTGCAAGAAGTTCTTTTCTGGTGACGCAACAATTTCTTTCCGGTTTCGAGAATCCACGGTTGTAGTGCTCGATCACCCTCTCTTCACCATATTGCACCTGGGATAGGACGGCCCCCAAACCAGTGTTGCTAGCGTCGGTGTCTAAAATGAACTTGCCGGACTGTGTAGGAAAGACTAGGATTGGGCTGGAACATAGTGCTGCCTTCAGTCGTCTGAATGATGTTTCGCAATCCTGATTCCAACGGAAGGTCTCTTTCTCAGTGGTTCTGCCGATGTAGAGGCGCGGCAATAGTGGCAAATTTCTCAACAAATCGCCTGTAATAGGAACAGAGGCCCAAGAAGCTTCGTAGTTCATGCTTGTCTCTTGGGACTGGCCAATCACGGATGGCTTCTTTCTTGTCCTCGTTGGTGCGGATTCCTGACTCGGAAACGACGTGGCCCAAAAACTCTACTTCTTTTTGGAACAATTAACACTTCTTCGGGTTGAGTCTGAGGTTGGCGTTATTAATTCTGGAGAATATTTCGTCCAGGTTCTTCAGATGGTCGTCGAATGTCTGACCCATGACTAGAATGTCGTCAAGGTATACTAAGCACGTCCTCCATGTTAACCTGCTCAGTACATACTCCATTAGCCTCTCAAATGTAGCAGGTGCATTACATAACCAAAAGGGCATGACCGTGAACAAACAGCCCGTTACTTGTGGAAAACGCTGTCTTCTTTCTGTCGTTTTCGTGGAGACCAACCTGCCAATATCAACTTTTAGGTCTAATGTGGAGAACCAAAGGGACCCTGCTAGTGTGATCAGATTGTCATCAGTTCGGTGTAGTGGATAGCTGTGTTTCTTGGTGACGTCATTCAGCTTTCTGTAATCCACGCAAAATCGGGTGGTTCCATCCTTCTTTTTAGCTAGCACGACGGGAGCGGACCATGGCTGATGGATGGCTCAATAACTCAATTTTCTAACATGGATTCGATGTTTTCCTCTACTGCCTGTTGTTGCCCTAATTGAAGTCGTCTAGGCGGTATTCTGATGGGTTGAGCCTTTCCGGTATCTATTCGGTGCTGAATGATGTTAGGGCGACCGGTGGTCCCATCTTGAACTGTTTTGATATAAATTGCTTGGCTTTCTTCTGTTCCCCTGGTGTAAGGTGTGTCAAATTGTCAGCAAACTCTTGTAGGAACTCTTTACTGGGCCCTGGCTTCTTCACCAATGTCTGGTACTCTTCTTCGCAATTGATGATGGTCTCCACTGGCGCGAAACAAGCTATTTCTTGACGATTGGCAATTCTGATGTCATTGTTGGACAAATTAAGGACTCTAATTGGTACTTCTCGTCCCGTTTTAACTATAGCTTGTCCAACTAAGTAGTCATGAGCTGAGTGTACGGGCTCCACCATTCCAACGCAGCTCCAAGGATTGCTTGCTAGCTGTCCAACAAATTACTCATTTAGGAACCGAAGAACATCATATCTCAGGTTGAACATAAATCCATGGTGGCTAATTAGGTCCATACCAATATAAAATCGTCCTCAATATTCGCTACCAGGACCCTATGCCGGATCATGTTGTCCCCCTATCTGTAGCACGACATCTGCCTTACCCTGTATTGGACTGGACTCGCCGGTGACTGTTCTGAGCTGGATGTTATTGGTAACTGGCCGAATCTCTGATGATCTCAAAACCCTGGACTTGGCAATGGACACAGCGGCGCCGGTGTCGATAGTGATGGTAATTGCTCGGCCATTGACGGTGCCCCTGACGACTAGGCTGCTGCTGTCTCTCCAAATTCACGGATGGATAAAGTTTTGGATCTGGTGGAGGGTTAGTCAGCATTCACCCCCTTGTGCTGACTGGCTGACGGTCCCTGGACATGTTGCTGTTCTGTTGGTTACCCCTGGTCGGTGATCGTTCATTTGGCCTCACTCGACAATCACGTTGCAAGTGTCCTCTCCGTCCACATCAGTAATATGCCCCCTTGCGCCAGTTCTTTGTGACTGTTCTAGTAGTTTGTTCATACCAGCCAACAGCGCTTGAGATGGTGACTGTGGATCTTCCTGGTTGAAGGAAACGGCTCGCAACCTCGGTTTGGACATGTTCATGACTGCCTCTACTTCCAAGGCCTCATTACTTTTCTTGACGCCACTCAGTCTTAAATTTCTTTTACATCTCTGGTGCCGTTTATGAAACTCTGTGTGGACAACTGGTCTTTCGTTTCCTCTGGCAGGTCTGGGTAGTACAAGTGAACTAACCGTCTAATCTCTGCTTCGAATTCTTGGAGGCTTTCACCGGATTTTTGCGTTTTTCCACTCAGTTGGGCTTGGTATACCTGGCTCAAAGATTGATTGTCGTAGCGTTTGTCTAGAACGGCGATGATTTTGTCGAAATTGCCTTGTTCATCGACTGGAATGCTTTCTAGTTCTAGGGCCGGACCTCTTAACGAAATTACCAGAGAAGTAGATTTTTCTTTGTTATCCCATCCATTAGCTGTAGCCACTGCTTCAAATTGCAGTGGGTGGTTTACTACAGAACCTTTGGTACTCACGGTGTTCTGATATTTTCCTCGCTGTAAGTCCTGTTGCATTTTTTTAATTTCTGTTTCTACTTTATGTTTGCATTGCACTGATTTTATCTTGAACTGTGTTTTGAATAGAACTGATTTTAAAATTTACCTAGCTTTGGATGGAATCGAGTTCATCTACTTTGGTTTCAAGAGTGTCCATGGTATTTTTTATGGTCTTAATGTCATCATTTATTTCTTTAATATCTGACTTAACTATTTACATTCTGTCATTAACTGTTTCATTAACTTGTGCTACTATTTGCATTAATTGTTCAAATTGCAGTTGTCTTTTCTCTTCAGTTTCGTGTCGTTTTAATTCAATTTGAAATCATTTTGTCTCTGTTTATTTAACAATTTAAATTCATTTTGTTGCTTTTCTTCAAATTTCGAGAATAAACCTTCAATTAAATTATGTTGTTCACTTTTCATCGTGGAAACTAGAGTTTGTTGTTTTTCTTCCATCTTAGTGACAAGATTTTCTAATTCTATTTTTTTATCAAAAGATTTTACTCCTTCTAGTCACGTTTTTCTAGAATCTGGGCTATTTTTTCGTCCAGTCCCTCCGTAACCTACTTAACTATTTTTTGGTAGTTTCGTTCATTTTTTCCATGCTATGGGTTTCAATAAATCAAATTACGATTTTAACGGCACTTAATCCTGCACTTCTGATCACCAAATTTTTATAAATTTCGTGGATTCAATTAAAGTTATACAACTAATATTCACTTTCAGTTTTCTAGAACATTTATTTACATCAAATTATACAGAACAGCTGATTCAAATCACAATAACAATTCTCTTCGCTGTAGTAACTGACTGCCGCGATTTTGAGTCCTTTTAAAACCATCATCGAAAATTCTCGTATAATCAATCATCAACTCCACAGCCACCGTGCCATTTCGAGAACATTTTTTGTCCTAGAAGCGGTCGGTGTCGTACTGAAATGGCTTAGGTAAATTTCGTAACAATATTTTATTTATGCTATAAGGGATATATTATATATATATATATATATATATATATATATATATATTATATATATTTTATATCACACTTCTCAAAATTGAGTTTTTAAAACGATTTATTTATCTTGTACAAAAAAATATAAAGGTTAAAATATAAATGAAAAATAACAATATAAACTAACTACAGACTGAGTAATAATGAATAAAGACTAGGTAAGTGAAATTCTACAATTTATAACATTTATAATGATGAATCAGCACTGTCGACACGGCGATTCTCACGGATGCTCGGCGGTACTGTAATGTGATACTCCACGTGTCGCTGTGTCAGCTGGGAACGACGAAATATTGTTGTTACACAAGTTTACACAAAGTTCGTTTTATAAACTTATATAACAACTTCCGTCCATTTGAAAAAGTTGATGCTGTATCATCAACTTTTAAGGGAAGTTCTGAAGTTCTATGTCTTCGGTAGGGCGTAGTAGGCTGTGAAGCTTTCCTATGGAGTTACTGTTTGCTGGACATGGTAGTGATGCTGGTTCGCTAGTAGAGTCAGGTCTAGTGAACTTACTCAACTTTTTCCGGATTATTGTGGCGGTGAGCAGGAGAACAACAATTATTGCTAACATGATTGCACTAATTGTGAACAAGGAGGTGTGCTTTTCCAGGGGTTCGATATTGGGAAGTTGACTGATGGTAGGCATGTCGTCGCAGTTGTTGTAGGGGATATTTACTGGATGATATTTGAGTGTGATGCTATTTTTGGTGGTCCGTCTGGTATTGCCGATGAAGGCGTTGCATTGGGGCTGAATTTCCATTAATGAATTCGTCGATACGGATAGTGTGACAACATCTTTTCTCTTGCATTTGATGGTGATGAGCAAAGGTCTGGAGATGGAGATCAACCAGAGGTTTATGTTGATCTCTTGGATATTATAATCTTCTGCATATAATACCGAAGTTTTGCAGATGGCATCTTTGTCTATTGGATGTGGAATTGACTTGGAACAAATTTTATGCTGTATGTTTAATGGCTTGCAGTCACTCAGGTCTTCGAAGGATGTATATAATAACGAATCGTCATCTCTCGCGATAAATTTCGTTTTTATTTAAAGTATGTGATGAAACCCTGTTCGATCATCCAAAATTGGGATAGGATAAAGGTGATAAAGAGTGTAAATCTCAGGATCAACTAAAGGAATTTTGAGAACAAAAATGATTTTAGTGTTGATCTGAAATGCTTCCAATTCTATCAATCGATGTATTGAGCAACATTTGAACTGTAAATAGGAAGTGGTAAATTATTTTCATGGAGTGACTGAGAAATTTTTTGAAGGAATCGACCAAATCTATGGGCTTATAATCGAACTAGGTAAAATTTTTAAGCGGGCGAAAGAGACTGCAGTTAAAACATCGTTTAGGGTGTTTTCGATAAATATATAGCTCTCCATTGGGCTTTCACACAGATCCAGGATATTGATTTGGAATTCATGAAAGTCAAGATCGTTCGAAATGTATAGAAGTGACTGTCTTATTTTTTTCGATATTATTTGAGAATAGTTTCTCTTCCGATTGAAATTTTTGTAAGGTGTTGTTAAGGCTTGTAATGACTGAAGTAGTTACAGATATTTGTTTTTTGACTAATTCTTGAGTTTGGTGTTGATCTTTAGTGATTTTCGTTATACAATCATTTATGTATTCATCACCTGCCGCATCTAAGTTTCCTGAAATGGCTTTCCAAACTGAGCCCAGTCCGTTAATAAGTCCGCGTTTTCTTCTGTTGGTAGTATAAGTTTGAGTGTCAACGAAAATGTCTGTATATTTAGAGTTAACGGATTTTGAAATTTGTTTCAAGAGGCTCCCATGTGTCTGTACTTTTGGTTTACATGATTTTGTGTTAGTTGTGTTTTCATTAATAGTTTCTAGAATTTGATTTAGTATAGCGTCATTAGTTGAAATAGCATCTCTGAAAGGGTTCAGGTCTTTGAAGACAAGAAGTGTCCATTTGTCGTTAGAAATTTTAAGTGTGCCTTCTTCATGGAAGAAAACTCCTATTGTATTGTTAACGGATGCAAGAGAGTATTGTTGGAGGTTCACGACTGAAAACAGTCCACAGAATCTGAAAAGAAGGAATTCATTCAAAATAGGGTTTTAGTCTGTCAAAGTTAATTTTACTAATTTGGTTAGTCTGTAAATTTATAACGGTGGCAGAGTTTTTTTCGTATCGTGGAAATTTCAAAAGGTCCATTGAATTTGTTTTCAGATTTGCTTTTAATCTGAGACTCTTTCACGTAAACTTTGTCACCTACTTTGTTTTCTGGTTGGTTAGTCGAAACATGTTTGTCAAATCTAACTTTAGATTTTTGTTTTTGTTGGTCTGTTTTTGCGCGGGCAAGTCTATAATAGTAGTTCATCCTGTTGTTAAGGTCTCTAACAAATTTGGAAATGAGTTTTTCCTGATCGTATAATGTTTCGGGGGGTCTACTAGAAGTGTGCCCAAAGATAAGTTCATAAGGCGTGTTGTTGTAGCAGATAACTGCGTAGGGGAGGACGTTGAATGGATGTTCGTCCGGATGTTCAGCTGTATTTGCCCTTATCATTTCCGCTAAAGTTGCGTGAAACCTTTCGATAGAACCATTTGATTCGGGATGGTGGGCACTTGAAAAGGATAGTTTTATGTCATATAGTTCGCACAGGTCTCTTATAAGAGTGTTATCAAATTCACGTCCATAATCACAATGGATGCGAAGAGGTGTACCGTAATGTTGGAAGAATATTAGGATGGTGTTTACTACAGTTTTGGCTGTTTTGTCACCAATTGGGTAGGCCTGAGTAAATTTGGTGAGTTCATCCCTAATAGTCAGTGCGTAGTTTCTGGTTGGATATTCGAAAATATCAATGTTGATACGTTCGAAGGGCGTTTTTGTGTTTCAGTTATGACAAAAGGAGCACTCAAGTTTTTTCTACTGAACTTTACCTTTGGCAAGTATCGCAGGACTTAATAAATTGCTCTACACTTTTGATTAGTCCAGTCCAATTAGACTTTTCTTTAATGCGTCGGATTGTCTCGTTAATTCCACGGTGAAGGTTATTTTTGCCACAGTGGTACTGTTGCAGTATAACGGGAATTTTGTCTTGTGAAGGAGTTATCACAATATTTTGACAAATTTTTAGTTTTGCATCTTTGTCTGCAAGTATAAAGGATAGTGTTTCAAGAATTGGTAGTTCTACGTTGTTTTCAATACAAAAAGTTTCAGATTCGTCTAACTGGTCTTGGTTGTTATAGAGAATGTTGAAAAGATGTACAACAACTGTTCCAGGATCAAACGGTAAAGGGACAATTAAATATTTTCTAAGCCTTACAGTTTTGCTGGCTAGAACGTTTAGAGCGTCAGTAGTGAAATTTGGGTCTTCTTCGAGAATATCTTCGATGATTTTGTCATGCAAGTCATTGAGTTTATTTTGCCAGAAGAAAGTGACTATTCGTTTGTGAGATTTGTCTAGAAGTTGGGCGTTAGAAATTTCTATTTTTGAATAGTCGATTATCGACTCGGTTTAATACAATTAAACAAATCGATTAAATTCTGTTGTCATACGTTCGTCGTGATCATCGCGTTCTTGATCGTTGTCGGAGTCGTCGGAGTTATCGTAACTAGTGCCTGGATCGGGTTGTTTTGGGTCGGTCTCGTTATTTGCCAAAATTTTTATCTTTGAAAGAAAGTCGGTGCATTGTTTGAAGTGATTAATTTTGATACGGGAAAGAGCGTCTGCATTCAAGTTTACCTTGCCGGGCTTGTATTCGATTTTATAGTTCTACTCCTCTAGTTTTAGGCGGCATCTGGCTAGACGACTGCCAGGGTCTTTGATCGAAAAGAGCCAAGTAAGCGGACGGTGGTCACACAGAAGTGTAAACTTTCTCCCAAAAAGATAAGGTCTGTAGTGCTTGACCGCCCAAACAATGACTAGCAGTTCCCGTTCGACAGTGGAATATCGAGTTTCTGCAGCGCAGAGTGTACGGGAAGCATATGCTATAGGAAGATCTTTTCCTACGGGGCCTTGTGACAGAACCGCTCCAATTGCGAAAGCACTAGCATCAGTAGTGCGCAGGAATGGTTCTTCGAAATTTGGGTATATCAAGATAGGGTCAAATACAAGAGCTTGCTTCAGTTCGTTGAAGGAAGACTTGCAATCTGCGTCGAAGATAAATTTGACGTCTTTTTGCAGGAGTTTCGTGAGAGGCTTTGAGATTTTAGCAAAGTTGGTTATAAAAGGTCGGTAATATCCGGCGAGACCTAGGAAAGATTTAACGTCTTTCGGAGTTTGAGGCTGAGAAAAATTCTGGATGCATTCAACCTTTGAAGGGTTTGGTTTTACTCCTTCTTGGGTAATGAGATGACCAAGGTAAGCCACTTCCTTACGGAGAAACTCACACTTGTCAGGTTGAATTTTTAAGTCTGTCTGTCTAAGACGCTTAAAGACTTCTGTCAAACGGGACATGTGCTTGATGGTTGGTGAATAAACGATAATGTCATTCATGTAAACAAGGCAACGTTCATTCTGGATGAATGTTGTCCATGACCCTCTGAAAAGTAGAAGGTGCATTTTTCAGACCAAATGGCATACGAACAAATTCGTAATGGCCATTGTCAACAGAGAAAACGGTCTTGGGAATGTCTTCTTCAAGGATTTCCAACTGGTGGAACCCTGAAGCGAGATTCAGTGTCGAAAAGTTTTGACACTTACCAAGTTGGTCGAGGAGATCGGAAATGTTGGGCAGAGGATATTTATCGTCTACAGTTAGTTTGTTTAACTTCCTATAGTCGATAACAACTCACCACTTTTGCTTACCAGAAGCATCGAGTTTCTTGGGGACGACCCATACGGTTGAGGACCAAGGAGAAGAAGAGTGCCTGATAATGCCTTGATCAAGCATTTTGGGAATTTGGGTTTTCACTTCCTCCTTATGGGCTTGAGGATATCTGTATGATTTTTGTGAAAACGGGCTTGGCATTATTGGTGTCAATAGAGTGTTTGACGCCGTTAGTAAACGTCAAAACATCGCCTTCTAGATAGAAAATATCTTCGAATTCTAAGCAGAGATTCGTGATAAGTTCTCGCTCTTCGTCGTTAAGATGTTCTATCCGAATGTGTTCCCTGATTGTAAAGTTTCTGTCTAAGTTTGTAGATTCAGAGTAATCGTGTGTATTCAGATTTAAGAGAGGGTGTGTATTGTCAAGGGGATCTAAATGAAGATTGGAAAATTTAACAATTTTTGGCATTGCATTCGCGTCGAAGTCAAAGTATATATATATATATATATATATATATTATATATTATATATATAAGTGACTGTGTTTTTTTTTATCCGAAGAGGGGGGAAATACATTGCGTACTTAGCTAGCACGTGCTGGCCGTCGTGCGGGACTCCCGATGCAATGACTTCAAAGCAAGAGTAAATCGTTGCATTGAAACCAGTATACCGTATACCCGCTAAAACCCTAACCTCTTTCTCCTACAACCATGGTCCCCTGCGGCACTCTTAGTCAATACTACTTCGCAAGGGTGGTTCATTGCAGATGTTTTCTGCTCTTACATTGAAAGCCTCTAAAGCCTATTCCTCGAACGTATTGCGGAGTTCTTTGAGAATAGTCTGCGCGTAATCTGATACCAAGTTCCAGGTTTGGGGGCCCTTCAGCATGGCTTCTACTAATTGTTCTGGAACGATATTAGTCTCCAGAATCCTCTCCACTTCAGCACGTTGATCCTGAAACCGGGGGCAGAAGAAGAACACGTGTTCCGCGTCCTCTATCACGTCCGTACAGTGTGGCCAGTTTGGGGAGTTTGCCCTCCTGAACCTGTGCAGGAATGCTCGAAAGCATCCATGTCCAGTCAGGAGTTGAGTGATGTAGAACCCAACCTCCCCATGCTGGCGGTTGACCCAACGACTGATGTTAGGTATCAATCGATATGTCCACCGGCCTTTAGTAGAGCTGTCCCACCTCTCCTGCCATTGCCCTAGACTCATGGCTCTTTCATCGCTGTTTCCTGTCGGTTGGTCTTTCTCTAACTTTCTGCGATAAAGCCGTCCCCTTTCTGCAGCCAGGATGTCGATTGGTAGGGTAGAGGCAATCACACTCACCGCCTCGTAAGACACAGTGCGGTAGGATGATGCCACTCGAATCGCTGAGAGCCCCTGGACTGATTTACAACAAAACGGAAGTAGTTACTGTTGCCAGTAGCTGTCTTCTTATCTGTCTAGGGCCTCCGACATTTGGCATTCATCTAGATAATGCCCCCTGTACCCCAGCTGCTTCCTTGCTGGCCGCGATTATGTGCTCTTTGAAGTTGAGCCGTGTATCCAGGAGCACCTCCAAATAGCTGATGAAGGGCTGCGACTGTATGTAGGTGTCGCCTATTTTGAGGGTGATGGTTTCCCTTGCCTTTCGACTGCTAACAAGAAGTGTTTCGGTCTTTTGCTCTGCTAAACTCAAGTCCGCTGGGAGCATCCAATGCTGAATTGTGGCTATAGCGAATGAGAAGGTTGTTTGTATCTCCTCTATGTGCTTGCGCACTATGATCAATGCCACATCATCGGCGAATGCCACTAGCCTGACGCCCTCAGGCAGACCGAGCAGGAGCAGGTCGTTGTACATTACGTTCCATAAGAGGGGGCCCAGAACAGAGCCCTGAGGTACACCTCCTGTGATCTTAGAGTCTACTTGCCCCATTTTCAGTTTGGTACAACAAGAGATGCGGTCCTTGAAATATGCTGTAACCATTCTGCGCAAGTACTGAGGAACCTTTATCCTGGCAAGAGCCTCTAAAATGATATCTTGATATCCAGGGTGGCTATTAGACAGTACTTTTTTCCACTTCTTCTCCATCTCTTTCCCGAGATAGCCTCTCTGGCGATGTTGGTAACAAGTGTCACGGCATCGATGGTTGATCTCCCCTTTCTGAACCCGAATTGGTTGGTGGAAAGTTTCGGCTCAACATAGGGCTCCAGCCTATCTGCTATTATCCTTTCAAGGAGTTTTCCCGCAGAGTCCAACATACAGAGGGGACGATATGATGACGGTTCGTGGGAGGTTTCTTTCCCCCTTTAGGGAGGAGCACAAGCCTCTGTTTTTTCCACTTAGTCTGCTTTAGGCAGGTCTCATACATGCGTAGAAACATGTCAGGCCTATTGGCTATGGCGCATTTTAGCGCGATGTTAGGTCCTGGACCGGGAGCCTTACCGTTTTGGAGCCGGTTGCACGCGCCCATCAGCTCATTCATAGTGACTGATGGTATATCTTCGTCCCTCACCTGCCACGCAGGATAAGCGGGTAGCTCAGGCTTCGCAGGAAACAAGTGAGTGACAATGCGGTGCAATGATTCGGGACAGTTCGATTTTATACGGTTTTCCCCATGGATCTTGATCAACTTCGTCACACAACTCCTTCCAGTAGGATCTCTTGCTTGAGAGAATGGCTCTTCGTAGTTGTTGTCTTTTGATCTCATAGTCGAGCCTTAGTTCTTCTGTTGTGACCCTGTCGCGTCTCCGTGCTCGTTGATGCAGCCTTCGTGCTTTGAGACACTCTCGTCGGTGTTGTGAGATCGTGTCGTTCCACCAGTAAACTGGTGGGCGGCTGTTGTTCTGCCGTCTCCTTGGCATGGAAGCATCGCAGGACTTGACAACGCTTGTCATTACCTCTTTGGCAGTGGCTTGTGCGCTTGTTGCTATTGACAATGGTTCCTGCTCCATAACCAAGGCGAATGAATCAGCATCGAAAGCATTTTTGTTCCAACCGACAGGCTGTGACCTCGCACGACTGGCACACAATCTTCTTCGTTTGGGAGTGGTGTTGATTTCCCAAATAATAGCTTGGTGGTCGCTATTAGTAAACTCTTCATCGACCCGCCACTCACAGCCCCCTATAATTAGGTTGCTGCTAACGAATATCACGTCGATAATGGAGCTGGCAGTGCCTTTGCGATATGTGCTTACGGCTCCTGTGTTGAGGAGTACCAGGTTGAGCGAAGACATGGTCTCAAGGAGAGCTCGTCCTCTCGCGCTCGTTTCCCAACATCCCCAATCAATTGCCCAGGCGTTGAAATCACCTGCGATGGCGACCGATTCACGCTTCCGTACATCCTCCGCCAAGGTGTCTAAGAATAACTTGAACTCCTCGAGCTGTGCACTAGGAGGTGCATAGCAGCTATAGAAGTGAACTCCTCCCACTTTGGCTCTCACAAGCCATGGTTCGGGGGTATTTGGGAGTTGTTGGAACGGAAGTTTACCGCAAGCCCATATCGCTGCTCTGTCCGTTGTGTCATTTACCCAGGACAGGGTGTCGAAGTTTTTGTACTGCTCGCAGATTATGGCTACGTCGCAATCCAATTCCCGCACCCGCTGTACCAGTAGGTCTTGGGCTGCTTCGCAATGGTTGAGGTTGAGTTGCAGTACTTTCATTTACGGGCTTGTGCTGCTCTCATCGCCTGTTGGTAGATCGGACATTTCCAACTACCCGCAACGTGCCGGCAGTCTGACCTATTATCTTTCTCTTTGCAGAGTAAGCACTTGGCAGGTTGTTGACAAGCCGAGGCATTGTGACCAGCGCCTCCGCATCTGTGACAACAACTGCTTCGGTCAGTCTTGCCTCTGCACGCCTGGGCGTTGTGCCCAAAGTGCCAGCATTTGAAGCACCGTCGAAGGCTGATCCTCTCGCGAACACGTACTGTGCCCCACGCAAGTTTCAGCTTTTCAAGTGCGATGGATTTCTTGGCCTGGACCTCTGGGAGACAAACAACTGCCGTTTGTGCTGATTTATATGCCCGTCGAAGTGATTTCACTGCCTCCTCAGTGATCTCTGCCAGGCCGTCGATATTATCTTTGAGCAGGTTTACTACGTCTTCCTTGGTACTGATCTCGTCCAAGTCTTTAATTTCAATCTCGATTTGCGGTATTCGAGATTGTACAGTGGCCCCGCTTGGGAGTTTATTCTTGATGGCGTTACAATAGCGCTCCATCTCCTGAGCGTCTGCCTTCGCGAATAACAAAAGTAGATCTCCCTTAGCTGTTCGTCGGATCTTATTGACTTTTTTGCCTATATCCTGCAAGGTGGGATCATTCTTGATACCTCGCAAGATATATGCATGGGAGCTCTTCTCGCCTTTCTTTATAAGCAGCGTACAAATTGGCGCTGGTTTTTGCTTATTGGTCCTCGGGGCCTTTTTCCTCTTTACCACTTGCCAGTCAGTCGACTGGTTTGCAGGTTGGTTTTTGGTCGGCGGTTTAAACTTGGATTTTAATCCATTGTTTCTCTCCGCTTCTGAATTGACCACCCTACTTGTTGTTCCCTGGGTGGTTTGCCCGATGTTCTGGCAACCTTGCTTACCGGGCTTTAGCTTGCTAGCTAGCTCCGGTTTAACAGTTTTAAGTGGTGGTGCCTTACTTGATGAGGTTACTGAAGGCGAGGCCTTCGGTGGCGAGGTCCTTGCTACAGAGGCTACTTTTATTGAAGCCGCCTGCTTTGAGGCCGCCGGGGTTGATGCAGCCGGTTTTGAGTTAGCTGCTTTTGAGGCAGCCGCTTTTGGGACCTCCTTTTGCTTTTCACCTTGTGTCTGAGTGTTTGTCACCTTTACTGGCGATGTCTGTGTTGTAGCAGGTTTCGCTACAGGAGGTGGCCGCGTCGTTGACGTCTGATATTTGTCATATTCTGACTTAATAGCGTGTGCCAGTTTCTTGATCTCATGATGTACATTGTGCCTAGGCCCAATGAACCTCAAGAGCTCATCAATCTTAGCTCCTAATTTGTTTGGAGCGCCACTCTTATTTGTTGCCCTTTGGGGGACGTCAACTCCACTATTCGCCTTTTGGAGGACCTTGCTTGATAGTGTCTTGCTACCAGCTCTAGTTTTAATGGTCGATGTTGTACCATTACTAGTGTTCTTCTTCTTGTCACTATGTGACGGAACCAGTGATAATTCGCTCCCCCCAGAATCCGTGGAGCGTGCACCGGCCACCGAGGCTTTCACTCGATCGGAACCGGTGGCGGGATTATCCTCTGCAGAGGTACCCACCTGGGGTATTAAGTTCACCCATATCCATAAATGGTTTATTTTCGGGGTTCCTTCCCCTATCTGATTTTGGTCCGCCCTGAGGAAATCCTCAGTACTCGCTGAAGAGCGTTCCCCTATCCGCCACCTGGGGAGGCGCCCGGTAGTGGACCAACAACCACCCCGGGGTGTGTGTGTGTGTGAGAGAGAGTGTGTGTGGATGTGTGTGTGTGTTACATATATTTATGCTATGAACTGAAACTGCCGTAGGAATTGCAGCGTCGGGTTTGCTTATACGGAAAGTTTTGTTATAATTTGTAAAATGGCTTTAATATAACATTCATTATTACTCTGTCTGTAGTTAGTTTATATTGTTATTTTTCATTTACATTTTTATTATTTATTTATTTATTATTTTTTATTTTATCTTTTTTGTGCAAGTTAATAAAATCGTTTTTAAAACTCAAATTTGCAATCTGTAATATACCAAATTGGCGCAGTTAGTAGAGTATAATTTTAACTGGTAGCGGCGGATTCTATCCCTCAACCTGTTGATGCGAATAGTAGTGAATCGTCTGACTTTAAAGGTTTAACAATTTATTGGATGTTGTATTTGATTTTTATTTAATTGATTGGTTGATTGCTTTATTTATTTGATTGTCGATAGATTTATTTGAACAATTCGAATTTAAATAGTTGATTATTTGAATTGAAATATTTATTTGATATATTTTGATTACTTTTATATATCTATTTAATTTTTTATTCAACGTTCTATTATCTAAAATATCATTTATTCCCATTTACATACATTCGCTTAGTCATTTCAAATTCAGCTCCAAATACCAACCATCAAGGTCCACCGTTTCGATCAACGAACTTCCAAAGACCCATTCACACTATCTTCCAGAAAGGGCACACGATTTTAATCAAAATGGTGATTATCTATAATAATCTGAAACTGATTTCAGATATTATACCGATTATAACCAATATTTTTCTGACAATTTCAGCCAGAATTATGTAAATCCCGAAATTGAAGAAATATCTGATGATAGCCGCACTGAACATTTCAATACTGTTACGAAATTTACCTAAAGCCGACCTTGTTTCATTTCAGTACGACAACAAACGCTTTGAGATAAAAAACAGTTCTGGAGAAGACTCGGCACCTGTAGGAGTAATGATGATTTTTTCGAGAATTTTCTATGCTGGGCTTATAAAGGATTAAGTGCAGTTAAAATCCTAATTTGATTTATGGAAACCCGTAGTATGGACGAAACTATCAAAAAAATAGTCTAGCAGGTTACCGACGGACTAGACGAAAAAATAGCACAGATTCTAGAAAAAACGTGACAAGAAGGAGAAACAACATCAGGAAGAAATTCAACAAAGGTTAGTGAAATCTTTTGATGAAAAAACAACAAATCATGTTTCCACGATGGAAGAAAAACAACAAAATTTATTGGAAGGATTGTTCTCGAAATTTGAAGAAAAACGAGAAGATGATTTTAAAATATTTGAACAAAAACAAGATCAACTTCAACTAAAACGACAAAATGAATTTAAATTATTTGAAGAAAAACAAGAACAAGTTGAATTTAAGCGACAAAATGAATTTAAAATAACTGAAGAAAAAAGACAAATGCAGTTCGAACAATTAATGCAAATAGTAGGGTAAGTTAATGAAACAGTTAATGAAAGAATGCAAATAGTTGAGTCACATATAAAAGAGATAAATGATGACATTAAGACCAGAAAAATACCGTGGATACTCTTGAAACAAAAGTAGATGATCTCGATTCCTTCCAAAGCCAGGTAAAATTTGAAATCAGTTCAATTCAAGACACAGTTCAAGATCAAATCAGTTCCATCAAGCAAACAGTACACAGTGAAGTACAAGATAAAATCAGTGCCATCCAAAATAAACTAGACACAGAAATTTAAAAAATGCAACAGGACTTACAGCGAGGAAAATACCAGAAGGCCGTGAGTACCAAAGGTTCCTTTAGTAAACCACCCTCATTCGACAGCAGTTCATCTTGGCCCATGTATAACCGGCAATTTGAGGCCGTGGCTACAGCTAATGGATGGGATAATCAAGAAAAACCTACTTCTCTGGTAATTTCGTTAAGAGGTCCGGCCCTAGAACTCCTCCAAAGCATTCCAGTCGAGGAACAAGGCAATTTCGACAAGATCATCGCCATCCTGGAGAAACGTTACGACAATCAATCCTTGAGCCAGGTATACCAAGTCCAACTGAGTGGAAAAACGCAAAAATCCGGTGAAAGCCTCCAAGAATTCGAAGCAGAAATTAGACGGTTAGTTCAGTTGTCCTACCCAGACTTGCCAGAGGAAAAAAAAGACCAGTTGGCCACACAGAGTTTCATAAACGGCATCAGAGATGTGAAAGTACAGCGAAATCTAAGACTAAGTGGGGTCAAGAAAAGTAATGAAGCTCCACTTCGGGCCTTGGAAGTAGAGGCCGTTATGAACATGTCCAAGCAGCCGAGGGTCCGAGCAGTTTCCTTTAACCAGGAAGAATCAGAGTCACCATTTCAAGCGGTGCTGGCTGGTCTGAACAAAATACTAGAACGGTCACAAAGAACTGGCACCAGGGGGGCATGTTACTGCTGCGGACGGACAGGGCACTTCCAACGTAATTGTCGAGTGAGGCCACCTGAACGATCACCGACCAGGGGTCGTCAGTCAGTCAGCATAGGGGGGCGAATGCTGACTGTCCCTCCACCAGCCTCCAAACCTTATCCATCCGGGGATTTTGACGAGATAGCGGCAGCCTAGTCATTAGAGGCACCATCAATGGGCGAGCAGTTACTATCACCATCGACACCGGCGCCCCTGTGTCCAGTGCTAAGTCCAGGATTTTGGGAGCATCAGAAATTCGGCCAGTTACCAATAACATCCAGCTCAGAACAGTCACCGGCGAGTCCATGTCAATACAGGGTGAGGCAGATGTCGTGCTACAGATAGGGACAACATGATCCGGCGTAGGGTCCTGGTAGCGAATATTGAGGACGATTTTATACTGGGAATGGACCTAATTATGGATTTATGTTCGACCCGAGATATGATGTTTTTCGGTTCCTAAATGAGGAATTTGGATTGACACGGCCCGTCAACACGTCAGTCACGCCCATAAAAATTGTGACAAAGTTTTCAGCTAGAATTCCCGGTCGAACGGAACAGATTATTCATGGGCAGCTAGACAGCAATCCTGGGAGCTGCGTTGGAATGGTGGAGCCCGTACACTCAGCTCATGACTACTTAGTTGGACGGGCTATAGTTAAAACCGGACTAGATATACCAATCAGAGTCCTGAATATGTCCAACAACGACATTAGAATTTCCAATGGTCAAGAGATAGCTTGTTTCGAGCCAGAAGAAACCATCATCAATTGCGAAGAAGAGTACCAGATGTCAGTGAAGGAGACAGGGCCCAGTAAAGAGTTCCTACAACAGTTTGCTGACCATTTGACACACCTGACACCAGAGAACCAGAAGAAAGCCAAACAATTTATCACACAGCAGTAGCAAATTTTTAACAGTCAAGATGGAACCACCAGTCGCACAAACATCATCCAGCATCGAATAGATACCGGAAAGGCTCAACCCATCAGAATACCACCTAGACGACTACCATTGGGGCAACAACAGACAGTCGGGGAAAACATCAAGTCCATGTTACAAAATGGAGTTATTGAGCCATCCATCAGCCCATGGTCTGCTCCCGTCGTGCTGGTTAAAAAGAAGGATGGAAAGAAATTATTGCGTCACCAGAAAAGAACTTCTTGCAATAATAAGGGCTGTAGACCATTTCCACAAATACCTTTATGCTCGTCATTTCTTAATCCGAACAGATCATACCGCACTAAAATGGCTGCTGGACATGAAGGCACCGGAAGGACAACTGGCCAGATGGATGGAGACATTACAGCAATACGACTTCATGGTGGAACAGCGTGCCTGCCGTTTGCACAATAATGCCGATGCCCTATCCAGAAGACCCTGTAGAGCGGAATGCGGACATTGTCTGAAGACGGAACAGCGAGAGGGTATCTCCATCAGGCAGATCCGAGTGCAGGGCAATGAAGACTGGTCAACGGAACAGTGCATCCAGGACCAAATGGCTGATTCAGACATCTGACCAATCTTGTCACTCAAAATTAGAGGGGCACCCAGGCCAAGATGGGACGAAGTAGCTAGATACTCCGGCGTGCTGAAATCGTTATGGGCTCAATGGGACTCTCTAAGAGTAGACAATGGAATGCTCAAGCGAGTCTGGGAAAGCGCTGATGGACGAGAAACCAAGTCCCAACTGGTAGTTCCGAAGAGTAAGGTACCAGCTATCCTGACCGAAGTACATGATGGGATTACCGGAGGCCACCTGGGCATGAATAAAACCCTAGACAAAGTTCGCCTACGGTACTACTGGGTGAATTACTTCGAAGACAATAAGGGTCCGGTGACCTGGACCAAGGGCAGAATGCAGCAGTACAATGTGGGCGTCCCATTTGAGAGAATTGCCATCGATGTCGCCGGTCCGTTTCCCGAGTCTGAGAGGGGAAATAAATACATTCTGGTCGCAATGGACTACTTCAGCAAATGGCCTGAGGCATATGCGATACCCAACCAAGAGGCAACCACGGTAGCAACGGTGCTAGTAGAACAACTATTCAGCAGGTTTGGCGTCCCGATGGAACTACATTAAGACCAGGAGGCGTAACTTCGAATCGAATGTATTCCACAAGGTTTACACGATGTTAGGGATTAGGAAAACGAGAACAACACCATTGCACCCACAGTCAGACGGAATGCTGGAAATGTTCAACAGGACCTTGGTACAACTCCTATCCAAGGTCGTCAGCAATAACCAGCGTGATTGGGATGAACATATTACCCTATTCCTGTTGGCATATCGCTCTGCCGTACATAATAGTACAGGCCTGACCCCAGCCAGGATCCTATTCGGAAAGGAGCTGCGATTACCCTGCGATTTGGCATTTGGCTCCCAAGAAGAACCTTCCCAAGACATCGAGGATTATGCCGACCAGCCCCGATATAACATGCTGGCAATACACGAATTAGCCCGAACGCAGATGTTGGCCACCAGTTACCGGATGAAGACGCGATACGACCTTAAGGCCAATTCAGTCGGGTTTCAGGAGAGAGACAAAGTCTGACTGTACAACCCCCAATGGAGCAATGGCAAATCTTCAAAGCTTACACCCGCCTGGGATGGACCATACGAGGTGGTCAAGAGGATCCGTCGAAACCCCAAGGCTAAGTTGAAGGTGGTCCATTTAGATCGACTTGCTCCCTACCATGGAGGGGATGTTTCTGATCGGGACGATCAGAATTAAAGGGAGGGCAGTGTTACGAAATTTACCCAAAGCCTACCCTGTTTCATTTCAGTACGACAACAAACGCTTTGAGATAAAAAAACGGTTCTCGAAAAGACTAGGCACCTGTAGGAGTGATGATGATTTTTACGAGAATTTTCTATGCTGGGCTTATAAAGGAAGCATGCCACGATGGAGAGTTCAGTTATACCGCGACGACTAGCGTATATGGGAATATTATTGTGATATTTGAATCAGCTGTTTTCATGTAAATGAAGTTCTAGAAATGTGAAAGTGAATATTTATAATATTTTATAATTTTAAATTGAACCCACGGACTTTACAACAAATTTGGTGATCAGAAGTAAAGGATTAAGTGCAGTTAAAATCCTTTACAACAATACTGAATAGTACCAGGATTTTCCACGCAGATTTCCCAAAAAGTGACAACCCAAGGTATCACGCAAGAGAAAATCCCGATTTCAGAATCCACTCTTATTCTAATTTCCTTAGATAATCCTCATAAGGTTTTGATCTACGATCTAGATATTTAGTTCCATGAAATATCATTTCTAGATTTTCTAAAGCATTACGAATGTATTCTTAACTTAAAATCAAAACAGTTAATTACGAACTTCAAAACGTACGTACGTGTTAATTCAAAGGAAGAGTTTCTGTCGTTAATTTTTCCGCTCTTCACTTAGAACCCCTTGATAATACACACCCTCTCTTATATCTGAACACACAGTACTACTCAGACTTTCTAAACTTAGACAGGCAATTTACTATTAGCCAACAAATTCTCTCTGACCAACATTTCTCATCTCCTCGACCAACTTGGAAAGTGTGAGTACTTTTCGACACTGGATCTCGCTTCAAGGTTCCACCAGTTGGAAATCCTTGAGAAATACATTGCCAAGACCGGTTTCTCTGTTGACAATGGCCAACACGAATTCGTTCGTATCCCATTTGGTTTGAAAAATTCCCCTTTACTTTTCAAAGGGTCACGGACAACATTTCTTTGGGTATCCAGAATGAACGTTGCCTCATGTACATGGATGACCTCACAGTCTATTCACCAACCATCCATGAGCATATGTCCCGTTTGAGAGAAGGCTTTAGACAGTCAAACTTAAAAATTCAACCTGACCTTTGAGTTTCTCCGTAAGGAAGCTGCTTACCTAGGTCATCTTATCACCCAAGAAGGAGTAAAAGCAAATCCTTTAAAGGTTGAATGCATCTAAAATTTTCCTCAGCCTCAAACTCTTAATTGTTGAAAAAATGCACAAATGTCGTGACAGGACTAAAAAGAGAGGGCAATAAATATAGCATCATGTTATCCAACAACAAACTATATGACTCACTTAATTGATCGGACGCAGCTCCCAATCGAGTGAAATAGCCTCTTGCTCCATCTCTATGCAAGTTACCTCTAGAAGTATCTTAGTGCCAGCCGCAAAATGAGAGGCAGCTTCGTGACTTGACTTGACGTGAGTCGTGAGTCAGGCAAATTCCCACGAACAAAGTGAATCACGGCGATGAACATCGCAAAAACAGACCGCAATTTCATTGTGTCAAGTATGGCAGTTTCTGAATGTCTTTGAGATTTGATTTCAGAATCGGAGTCCTCCGACCTCAGAGAGTCTTCATGGCTTTTATCATACAAAACTTGACGGATTTGCACTGCTCGATTAATTTTTCGCATTCACATTCACTGTGGCATAAACACTGCGTTCCGGATGTCACCGTAGGCATTATCGGCGCCACGTCACTCTGCGTTTAGATATCGCAGTCGCATATGTTTACGTGGTTAACAAATTCTCGCCGTGACAAAGCTGCGCCTCATTTTGAGGCTGGCCTTCGAGGTCATCGCCATTATGTTAAAAATAGCCTAAAGGCGGATGTGATTTGACGTCACATGCGTCACCTCGGGTGGAGTGGCATAGCGTTTCACCAGTGTGTATTAGCCTTAAGTGTGAGAAAGATGACGACAAAGTTCGATGTAAGTTAGAGTGTGAAGACATGATGCTTATCAGCGTCAGTTACAGTAAATACTGGGGATAATCATGCAAGAAATTGGAACGTTTCGCGAGATTTTAATTAAGAAAATTTATAGCCATTTTAAAAAAAAAACTTAAAAAAAATCTGCCTTTGGTCACAAGAAGAGCAGTGTGGCTTCAAAACGTTTGCTGTTCAGCTTATAAGTTCTTTATAGGTCCGTTCCAACAGACCGAATTATCGATACACATCTGATAATTTTCGTTTGCTGTGACGAGTTCCCGTTTACAATGTTGTTACGAGCAATACAATTACCGGTTGCTTATCGGTTTTACGTCGGGTATGAGCACGCCTTGTTTATACCATCAGCAAACCTTATAAGACATCACGTAAATGATAATGTATGAATCATAAGTGACATACTTTTAGCAGCAAACTCGTAGAAGTAAATTACTTGAGCCTTAAAACCCCCAAAAATATGAGGTATTTTCCATTTTTGCTTGTAGTGTAAAAGCAAAGATTTGTTGATAATGCCGTCAATAGAAGAATTGTAGAGGATGAGAAAATCTTCAAATTGAATCTTTATAAATTTTGATCCCAGCATTTTTCATAAAGAGAAGGTGGAAAAACCGATATAAAGTGAGTGTTTTTAAAAACAACATAACTTGGTTGTAATAACAGCTGGAACCGTAATCTGCCTCCAAATAATAGCTTATGACGTTGAGATTAATAACGTTGAAGGATATTTTACGTTAAGTAGATCTTGCAGAATTGAAACTTAAATAATTTGTAGACATATTTTGCAGTATTATCGTATTAATCATGATAGTTCGATAGCGATGTGTATGCAAAATATATTTTCTAAACTCAAAAAATGCACTTCACTTCATATATATTGGATCTTTGTTATAGTGCCGCCGAAAAATGTAATAATACTGCTTGTAAAATTTGGCCTTACTTCTCCTCCGATGTCTTGACAGTGGCGGATCCAGTCATTTTAAAAAGGTAATTTAATTAATAGCAGTAAAATGTATACAGGTAACTATGAACCAATGGAAAAATAAAACCAATATGGGCAGGTAATAATTATGTAAATAAAAACCTAAACTGCTGAGAAAAAACATATAATAATACAATTTGCTATAATTTTAATCTTGTGCTCCTACCCAAAAAAACATGGAGATTTGCCCATGTGCCTTGACAGCTATTGTCAGTGCACTGCTGGCTGGTTGTCTCATATTCCTACATATAATGCAATAATTACTATTATTTAAAATCGAATTACCGGTATTGAAGCGAAAATCCAAGATAGACAAATTAAAGTGGAATTTATGAGCTTTCAAAATATCTTTCGTAAATTGCGATCGGACTATTCGCGTTATTACCATGGTATATGCAAAATATCTCTCTAAATTGTTTATATTCCAATTCTTTAAAAACTAGTTATTCAAACCCATATAAAATGACATTATAAACTATTGTTTTGACGATGATAAATATTCCAGTTTTAATTACCAGGAAGTTATAATTGTTTTAAAAAAATCACTTTTGACCAGTTTTTCTGCACTTCTCGGTAAAAAATGATCCAATAAGGCTGTATAAACGCTCATTAAATAGAATTTCTGATTCTCTAAACTTTTCTGTAGAAGGCATTACGAATTCTTCATTGCTTTTCAGTATGTATGCAAAAAACAAAAGAATTTCCTATTTTTGCGGGTTTTTATTAATTAAACACTTCACATCTACGAGTTTGCTGTTAAAATTTTTGCAATTATTCTCTACAAACTCTTACTGACCGTATGGTATAAGTGAATTGCTGTTGCATTTTATGTCAGAAAATGACTTCAATTTTGCTCTAGAAACTGATAGAAATGGCTGGGTCGTCTGTGTCTAGGAGAAGAACCGGTCGGCGAATATAATTCCTTTAGAATTTTAGCGAGGTGGCATAGGAAGGAATTTAAATGCCAAACCAATAAATAAATAACTTAATTAATATTATACAAATTATATAAAAAGACGCATTCCACCTCGTCGCAGACAATTTGACCATATTTTTAATGATTATCATTTGTTTTACTGAATTTGTTATAAATTCCCATGCTTTCAGAAAGTGTGTATCCTATTTCATAATTACTTGAATAATTACACAATAATCCCCATTATACCCCAGTATGGCAAAGCCTAAAGATACGTATATACGAGTATACCTACTGACTGATTGAAAAACAATTTTTCTATATTTTAGCGATTATCATCCTACGTGTTTTATAGGTATACATCAATTTTTAATTATTAATAACACCTAAAAGGTACAATAAGCTGCAAATTCTATACTAAATAAATAATTCTAATAAAATCGAGGGTTACTGACACCACTATTAGAATGGGTCGTATCTGTAATCTTTTTGATTTCGGATATTAAAACCGTTTTTTAAAGAACCGACTTCAGCTGACATAAAATAAAAACCGTTTAGCAACCGTGTGCAATCAATCACTATTTTCAGACATGTCTTCTTTTTTATCTGAAATTTTAGAGTATTCTTATCTCTCTCTCTTTTATTTTCCAAATGTATTTTAACTTTTTTATTATATATATATATATGTAAAAACAAATAAAGAAGTCAAAATATACAAAGAAGACAAATTAGAGAGGGAGAAAGAGAATGGATGAAAAGAGAGAGAGGTAAGAATAGGCTAAATTATATGTATATATATATATATATATATATATATATATATATATATATATATATGTGTGTGTGTGTATCATATATCTATTTATATATATATATATATATATATATATATATATATATATATATATATATATATATCTATTTATATCTATCATTTTCTGAATAACCCTATACAACTATAATTCAACTCAATACATATCACAACGGTCCTGAAATCTATAAAACCACCCAGTATAAGTATGAATCCTGTCCACACTATTGACTCTTTCTATTTTTTTATTGTATAAATTATTATTCAACTACTTCTGACAATTTTTAAACCCTTTTGTATAACTGTAATTATTTTTCGGCACATATTCGCTCTGTATAACTCTAGTTTTGCTCCAATCTTATTTCTACCATCTTGTATACGCAACTACTTATGTGCCAATACAATATTTTTAGAAACATCCTGTATAACTAATTCAATTCCAACTTATATTTCAACCAACCTATGTATACAACGACTTATGTACCACCTAATATCACATACACGCACCCACACACCTACAACCGTATACAATATAGAAGAGTTCGCCGACATATCCAACAAATTTTCGTTTCGATAAACTAAGGGAATATTTTCTGCCATTTCAGGCGAATATAACTTCGTCTCTAACAGAAACTGACTTTCAAATGCATCAAATTGAAAACCATTAAAAACACCCTGTAAGATTTACTCTCAGGGCATATCATGACATTTAAACTAGATATTTATGATAAAAATTTGACATTTAACATGATGTTTACGGTTTTTTTGCATATATTTTTCGAATTTTCAGAAAAATGGTATGTTTCGCATTATAGAAAAATGTACGAAATCAAGCTGGAACATATCTTTGCAGAATACAATTTATAATACTCAAATTGCGTTAGCACTTTTAGATAAAACAGTGACTATTTATTGAAAATCGCTGAAATCAGGTCCCTTTACTTTTTTTATGAATTTCTAGAAAACCGTAAATCTCATGTTATAGAGAATTATATGGGAACTTTCTGTAATGTTCCTTAATATATTGCAGTTTAAATCATCAAAATTACCCAAGCCGTTTTTGAATAATCGCTGGACATACATAAAAAAAGTTTAATACGAATTAATAACCTCCTCCTTTTTGGAAGTCGGTTAAAAATATCAAGTGGAGAATTCTACTTCATTCAATAATAGTCAGTTATCAATATTATTTTCCAGCGAACCTGATACTTCTCCTCAATTATGTAATCTTACTGGTATACATCCCCTTTATCTAACTTAAGTATTAGAGATTTTTGGGAAATCAACCTAGATGGGCTGAGTAGCTAACGTAATTTTTTATTCAAATTACATTCAAGGTGCTGAAAATCCAGCATTAGTTGCTCATCAAATTTTCACCACGAACTTTCAGGTCAATTTTTCATTGCTTGTGATGCAACTGATATAGCTTAACTTTAATAAATTTCCTGATATGATGATCTCCAAACATTCTTGTTTTTATCTTTTCAGAACTCAAATTGGGACATGTTTTTGACATATACTGAAAACTTTGTCCGTTGTTGATAAGCGTTTTGGGAGCAAGGGATGCATTGGACCAATAACCGTATTTAACTTTCCCAAAATCGCAGCCCATGAGAGACCAGATTTTCTCAGACTATTGCTTTGCCCCTGCTTTGTTGCCTCATAGGTATAAGCACATACATAAACTCCTTGTATTTGAGTTGTTTGAATACTTTTGTATTCTGAATCGAGATTATTATGCATCTATAAATATACACAATTCACTTAAATGAGACTTCCATTGGAACCATTAGACGGGGTTATTGTAAAATACAAAATCACCCTCTACAGAAAAGAAAGGTACCAAATTCTTTGTTCTGGTGGGGTAATACTAGAAATTTGTTTTATCGAGCATATTTCTTCCTTTTAGCGCAAATCCTATAAGATGCGATTCAGTTTTAGAGAGTCCAAGAACCAACCAACTCATCTTGTTCACTTTCGGTTTTGCAGTAGGTACTAGGTCTCTTATTATAGGTTACTAATGTGAGCAGTCCTAAATGATGAAGCATGTTTTCTATTGTTGACTTAAATTGATAGGCATAAAAGTCATTACAGTTTCATGCCGGATTGTCAAATGTAGACGAGACTATTCGAGTCAATGGTAGAAAACAAAGTAATTAATATATACATATAACGATCAAATGAAACTACTTTCTTTGTATCACTGAATTTATGCACAATACGTGACTAGTTTCGACGCTTACGCGTACGTATACACGTTAATGAGAAATTAAAACTAAACCACTTTAAACATTAACAAAAAGTTACATAACTAAGGGTATGAACTGAACAGGGCAAAAACACATTAAGAAATGAAATTTAAATACAAAATAACTTAGGAGTATAAAGCTTAAGTTATTTAATAATGGAGGGAGAAACCCCATTTTAAATCCCTAATTCAAACAGGTAGGTATTTTGAGGGATAATGTGATCGTTAAGTAATCAACCTGGGGAATTTTTGTAAGATTTAAAAATTTGGGTTTGTTCTAAGAAAGATGTTTGATAATAATTTCTGTTATAATTTAAAATTACCGCGTTTTCCAGTGAAGGGAAAGTGTGTCCTGTTTCATTACGTGATTAGAAAAAGTTGAGTCTGTTTTTTATAATTTATATGAACGAAAAATAAAGGTTTGGTGTTAGGGTGCAAAACTGTGTTTTTAAATTTGTGACACACCAAGGGTACCACCCCATTTCCATTAGAAGAGGGCTACCAGGTTAAAGAACAAAATTTGTACTGTAAGTATTCTATTAAAATTAGACTTATTGATGGAGATACTTGGTTTCTAAAATGTTGCAAAAACAAATCAATCTCTCCAAAATTTATTCAAGTAAAAGTTTCTAATAAATCTGTAGCATCTAAAAAAGTTGAAATCTATGCAAAATTAAAATGGCTAGATTTAGAAATCAAACATCTCTATACTAAACGTAGTTTATTAGAAATTGAGAGTTATTCATTTTATAAAAAACTCACATAAATTAACTGAGAATGATTTTAAACAATGGATGCAAGACGAATGTTTTCCATAATTTATGCAAAACATGAAAATAAAATGAGAAAGCCTAAGAAGAAACTTAAACAATTATGTTCATTGAATAAACAGCAAGCAAGCTACTGAGAAACATGGACGTTTTTTACTTGAAACCCGATAAAGACAACAAAGTAGTGATCCTCGACAAACCTGATTATTTTGATAGAAATAATAACCTGATTACGAATGGTGCGTATTCAAAATTAGAAATCCTTTATCAAAAATGACATCAGAAGTAAACAACGTCCTTAAAGCATGCAAATCTATTGTAAGTCCTGAGCTAAAACGAAGACTACATGTTTCTAATCCAATGATCCTGAAATTACATTGCCTTCCAAAAATTCACAAAGCGGGAAAAACATTACGTCCCATTGTTTCAGCGATTGACGCTTATAAATTAGCGAAGTGGTTAACAAAACGATTCCAAAATTTACCTTGTCCGCAGCAAAACTAAAACGTAAAGAATTCTTTAGAGTTTATTCAATCTAAACAAAACGTTTTGCTGAACCTGGAGAAATTTTGGTATCGTTTGATTTTAGCTCATTAGTTCCTAGTGTACCCATTCTACAAACTCTGACTGGACTTACTGCGTGAAAACTCTTTTTGTGGGGCAGAAATTAATGAGTTAATTTCCCTCATAAAATTATGTATGAGCCAAAATTATTTTCAGTTTGGAGGTTGCTTTTATGAGCAGAAGGAAGGAACGGTAATGGGAAACCCCTTGTCGCCGTTCACTGCCAACTTGTTCATAGGGAGATTCGAAGTTGAAGCAACAAATGACTCCCAGTATTTCCCTAGGGTATGGATACGGTACGTGGATGACATATTTGTTATATTTAATACTACCGAGTTCAATGTTAATGATTTTGTTATGAATCTTAACAATAGGTTTGCTTCTATTAAATTCACATATGAACAGGAACATAAGGCTACTCTACCATTTTTTGATGTATTAGTTTTAAGAAATGATAATAAGTTAGAGTTTGATGTATATAGGAACGATACTAGCACATATAGATGTTTACCTAATATGTCTTTTCAGTATCAACAACATAAAATGGCGGGGATTAATTTTCTTGTACATCGCTTCTTGACAATCTTTTTCAACAACGACAGGTTTGAAAATGAAAAAAAAAACTATTAGAGAAATAGCTGCATGTAATGGTTATCCAACAGATTTTATAGATAAATGTATTACTAAGAAACGGCTTCGGTTACGAATAAATGAAATGTCAACTTTTCTAAATGAAACAAACAAATGTTTGTCTCGGTTCCGTACAGTCGTTATAATAGGAACTTTAAGAAAGTTATTAAAGAACTTGGTATGATGGCGGGGTATAGGACAACTGCAACACTACAGAAATTGTTGGACAATCCTAAAGATAAACTTGCTGATTTCGAGATGTCGGGTATTTATGAAATCAAATGTAACGATTGTGGTTTAAAGTATTATGGACAGACACGCAGATCTATCTGCACCCTTTTCAAAGAGCATATTGCCCATTTGAAATACGGAAAAGCGGATAAATCTAGTGATGCACATCATGTTTTAGAACACAACCACTAGGTAGATTTAACTTCTTTAAAATTAGTTAAACAAGTAAATAATTTTAGGGAACCGGACCCTTACGAAAGCATAATCTGTATACTATTATAAAATTGTAGTTGTCTGTTTATTTGTTTGTTTGTTTGTTACTTCAATACGTAAGAACTACTGAACTGATCTTGCAGAATCTTTTTTGTTACTAAGCTTATAGCTTGACTTAAAATCTGGTTACATTTTATCTACCTACATTGACAGAAACGGTAGATATTGGGGAAAATCTACTACAATGTTCGGTAATACATACACAATTAGTCAATTGGTTCCACCGCAAGCACCAAATTTTAGATACTTGCACCAGCTTAGCTTTTATTCAAAATTCGGAATATGCCAATGTAACATGTTTCGATTTTAAAAAAATTCCTCACTGATATATCATGTGTAATTTTACAGGGCGTTCCAGATATAGGATAGGTAGAACTAAATGGATTTAAAAAATGTTGAAAAAAAAGGTAAATTAGGTGGCCTGTAAGTAGTTGCATATGTACAATGTGGTTTAAATAAGGGGAAAGTTATATGGGGTTATTCAAAAAAGATATATTCGGTGGACCATAAACAGTTCTATATGCCATGTGGTTGAAAAACGGGTGGAGTTGAATTATATTTATAAGGGCGGATAAAAATGTTATATTGTTAGGGTCATAAGTAGTTGCATATACAATGTGGTTGAGATTAGGGTAAAATAGAATTAGATTTATACAGGGTGGATAAAAAAATATGTTTGTAAGCAGTTAGAATATTTTAATTTTCTTGAGCTCTTATTATAGTTATGAAATGGGTTGAAAAAAATGTTAGAAGCAGTTGTTTATACCGGGTGGTTGAAATATGTAGCAGAGTATAATTACTGTTATATCTACAGGTGGGTTTAAAATATATTATAAAAATGTTATGATCTACAACCTGTTTCGTATACCGGATACATGAAATATAGGGTGGATTAGAATGCCAAGTATCCAGGGTGCTGAAAAAATGTTATATAGGGTTGCCCATAAGAAGTTGTATATACAAGGTTGTTGAAATATAGAGTGGAGTAGGACAATAATTATACAGTGTGGGTAAGAAAAATTAAAAAAAATGGAGTACCTGAATTATGGGGCAAAGTGAAGTTATCGTTACAAAGTATGATTCAAACAAGGTTAGAAAAAGTTGCAAATGAAAGATGGTTTAAATGAAGTGTGGAGAGAAATTATATTTTACACTGTGCTTCAAAAATTATGAGGTAATAGCGTAGTTCACAATTAATTTCACAGATAGGATATTTGAAAAATTGTTACATTGATTGCCCCATAAGCAGTTTCAGTTTTAGTGAAATTTATTGGGAAGTGATTGATTGATATTTATAGAGGGTGGTACAAAAAATGTTATACTGGGTGGCCAATAACTAGTTGTACATACAAAGTGGTTGAAATAGAGGGTGAGCAGAAGTATAGTTCAACAGTGTGGTTAAAAAATTGTATGAAAAATTTTCTAGAATAGAACATGAGTTGTGGCATATATGCAATATCTGAAACATGGGGGGGGGGTAAATTATAGTTAAACTGAATTATTAAAACATTGCATATAATAGGTGGTTGACATATAAGGTGAATCGTAGTGTGCAGTAGCGTAGATAATATTGTTGAAATATAGAAGGGTTCAGAGTCGTAGTTAAGTGTTATATATGGTGACCCCTAAGCAAGATGCATATACAGCGTGGTTGAAATATTTTGTAGAATAAAATTATGGTTATACATGATAGTTCACAAAATGATAGACAAATAAGTTATAATGGTTGACTAATTGGGAGCAATATATACAAGATGATTTAAATAAAGATGAAAGTAGAGTTATAGCTATAGAAGGCAGTCCAAAAATATCAAATTTTTACATAGGCTGACCATATAAATTTGCGGTTTGGGTAAAATACCTTGGGAATTGGTGGATTTATAGTTATACAGATTGGTACATAAAACGTATTATTGGGTGCCCTATAAGTAAAAGGAAGACCATGAACAGTTGCATCCTGATATATGGAATACCTGAGATAGAGGGCGAAGCAAAATTATTGTTATATATTGTGTTTAACACAATGTTAGAAAAACGAGCATATAAAGGGTGGTTAAAATATAGGGTACAGGGAAATTATATTTTACAAAGTGGCTCAAAAATTATCAGAAATAATTGTTATATAGCGTATAATGTGGAGTAGAATTATAGTTAGGTAATTTAAAAATGTTATATTAGGTGACAAATAAACAGGATGATTGCACTATATAGTAAAGCACAGTTACAGTTATACAAGGTGTTTCCAAAAAATGTTAAACGTAATTGCTATATAGGGTGGCCCATAAGTGCTTGCAGTTTCGGTAAAATATATTCGGGATTGGTAGATTTATAGTTATGTAAAGTGGTTCACCAAAGTTAGAAAAAAATCTTATATTGGGTAGCCCATACGTTTCATAAGTTATTTTGTTACAAAGAATTCCACATTCAATACGCGGGTGAAACCGCATGTAACGGCTAGTGATTTAAATAAATAATAAACTAATAAATTCGGATAAGGGCCCATATATCTCCTTTTATAGTTTACTTTCTAAGAATCCATAAAATATGTATTAAAAATGTTATTAATTTATAATGTTGGGTAATAGTAGGTTGGTTATTAAGGATTATGCTAATTTACATCTGTTGTTTAGAACTCAGGTACTTAGGATTTACCCTTTGTAATAATTACTTAAGGAATAGTTTAGTGGTAGGTATAAATTAGAGAAAATTGTAATTTCGATTTAGTTTAGTTTACTCCCTGATGATGACTTAGAGTTGTTGAAACGGCGTTGAGTGTTTAAAATAAAAGTTTGGTGTTAAGGTGCAAAACTGTGTTTTTAAATTTATTTTGTATTTAAATTTCATTTCTTAATGTGCTTTTGCTCTGTTCAGTTTATGTAACTTTTTGTTAGTGTTTGAAATGGTTTAGTTTTAATTTTTCATTGATGTGTATATGTTCAAAAATGACGCGTAAAAAACAAAGAAAGTTTCATTTGATCATTACGATCACAAAGTAACGGCTTTCACAATTTAATATATATATATAACATATCAATAAATTAAATATTTATTATAACGTTTCTTATAATATTTTGTTCTCTATGCCATTTATTTTAAACACCTGTGCAAAAAAGAAACATATTGTATTATTTCGTTGCCCAATTCACTCATAACCTTAAGAAATATTAACTTGTTTTGTTAAATCTTATGAAAAACCTGATTGACGATATTTTTCAAACATCCAATTTTTTTTGTAAAATAGAATTAATGGAAATCTTATCATGAATACTATTTAGCAGATTAACATATTTGTGACACTAAATTGTTATTCCGTATTAGTGAATATTAAGGCCAATGAATAACCTTTTATGGTATTTGTTCTTGGCACTCTCAGAATTAAATTAACGTTATGGGTAAATAATTTATTTCAATATCACGTTTAACATTTCAAGAATGAAGATCAAAATATGGGAGTTTCATTAACAAATACCTAAGTTTCTTGACAAACACCTGGACGAATATCGAAGTGTTGTTAACAAACAGTTTTGTAGGGCAAAACGAAATTAAGGAGTGAGGAGAAAATAACTATTTGTGAAAGTAACTTAAAACAAAGATAAACCCGAGATAAACAGCCTATACCGGTCCTATGATTTTAAAAGAAGAAAAAAAAATAACTTCAAAATTGGACAATAAATAGCAGATTCGCTGTTGCAATTATTATTTGTTTTTCCGTTTCAGGGTTTTTTTTTTGATGTTTTTTTAAGATTCTTAACCAAATACAAACGTGCTGTTCCGACAGAAGTACGTTTCGAAGGTGCAGCGCATATGTCGAAATAAGGAACTTCCCTACGTTGTGCTGTATGCAGGCTGACAGCTGAACCACACCGTACAAAGTGGCAGTCTACAATATGTAAAGTTACTTTGTGAAACCATTCAATTTTTTCAAAATCAAATAATTTTCCGTTAAAAATAGGGTTTCTATTATTATTAGCCATTTTTACCCTATATTAGAATGATCATAAAAATTCGCAAAAATGTAATTTTGTTAGTCAAAGGGTTAATTAACTATGATTAGCTAGCCAAAATTTTTGTTATCAAATTAAAAACTGAAGTATATATCTCTTTTGTTGTCTACGAAAATTTAATAGAAATCCGGACTCAAGATAGAGCAAAAAGATTAAAGTGTGATATTGGTAAGGAGTATATAAATCAAGATATTGTAACGAAATTTCCTTAACCCGGCTCTGATTTCATTCGAGCACGACACCAATCGCTTCTAGGAAAAAAGTGTTTCAAAATGGCTCGGGAGCTGCAGAATTGATGATTGATTGTAGAGAATTTCCGATGTTGGTTTTAAAAGGAAGTAGCCCACCATCGCAAGTTGGTTAGACAGCGACGAAGAGCGTATATTGTGATGTTATTGTGAATCAGTTGTTCTGTAAAATTTGATGTAAATAAAAGTTCTAGAAAAGTGAAAGTGAATATTAGTTTTATAATTTTAATTGAACCCACAGACTATATAACAATATATATAGTTTTACTAGCAAGAAGGGAATAGCTATTGCAACATGTCCACCATATGTACATGAATTAAAAATGAATTAAAGAAGGATGGAACCACCCGATTTTGCGTGGATTACAGAAAGCTGAATAACGTCACGAAGAAAGACGGCTATCCACTACCCCGAATCGATGACACTCTGATCACACTATCAGGCTCCCGTTGGTTCTCCACACTAAACCTAAAAAGTGGATATTGGAAGGTTGGTCTACACGCAAACGATAGAGAGAAGACAGCGTTCTCAACCAGTAAAGGACTGTTTCAGTTCCCGGTCATGCCCTTTGGGTTATGTAATGCTCCCGCAACATTCGAGAGGCTAATGGAGTATGTGCTGAGCGGGTTAACTTGGAGGACGTGCTTAGTATACCTCGACGACATTCTAGTCATGGGTCAGACATTCGACGACCATCTGAAGAACCTGAGCGAAGTATTCCCCATAATTAATAATGCCAACCTGAGACTCAACCCGAAGAAGTGTTCCCTGTTCAAAAAGAAGTAGAGTTTTTGGGCCACGTTGTTTCCGAGTCAGGAATCCGGACCAACGAGGACAAGATAGAAGCCATCCGTGATTGGCCAGTGCCAAGAGACAAACATGAAGCTTCTTGGGCCTCTGCTCCTAATACAGGCGATTTGTTGAGAGATTTGCCACCATTGCCGCGCCACTACATCGGCAGACCACTGAGAAAGAGACCTTCCGTTGGAATTAGGATTGCGAAACATCATTCAGACAACTGAAGGCAACACTATGTTCCAGCCCAATCTTAGCCTTTCCTACATATTCCGGCAAGTTCCTTTTAGACACCGACGCCAGCAACGCAGGTTTGGGAGCCGTCCTATCCCAGCTTCAAGATGGTGAACGGAGGGTGATCGAGTACTGCAGCCGTGGATTCTCATAACCGGAAAGAAATTATTGCGTCACCAGAAAAGAACTTCTTGCAATTATAAGGGCGGTAGACCATTTCCACAAATACCTTTATGGTCGTCATTTCTTAATCCGAACAGATCATACCGCACTCAAATTGCTGCTGGACATGAAGACACCGGAAGGACAACTGGCCAGATGGATGGAGAAATTACAGCAATACGATTTCAAGGTGGAATACTGTGCAGGCCGTTTGCACAATAATGCCGAGCCCTAACCAGAAGACCCTGTAGAGCAGAATGCGGACATTGTCTGAAGACGGAACAGCGAGAGGGTATCTCGATCAGACAGATCCGAGTGCAGGCAAATGAAGACTGGACAACGGAACAGTGCATCCAGGACCAAATGGCTGATCCAGACATCGAACCAATCTTGTCACTCAAAACGAGAGGGGCACCCAGGCCACATTGGGAAGAGGTAGCTAGATACTAGGGCATGCTGAAATCGTTATGGCCCAATGGGACTCTCTAAGAGTAGAGAATGGAATGCTCAAGCGGGGTTGGGAGAGCACTGATGGCCGAGAAACCAAGTCCCAACTGGTAGTTCCCAAGAAAAAGGTACCAGCCATCCTGACCGAAGAACATCATGGGATTACCGGGGGCCATCTGGGCATGAACAAAACCCTACACAAAGTTCGCCAGCGATACTACTGGGTAAATTACTTTGAAGACGTCAGAGCTGGGTGCCGGAAATGTGACACCTGTGCAGCCGGTAAGGGCCCGAAGACCCGGACCAAGGACAGAATACAGCAGTGCAATGTGAGCGTCCCATTTGAGAGAATTGCCATCGATATCTCCCGTCCGTTTTCCGAGTCTGAGAGGGGGAACAAATACATTCTGGTCGCAATGTATTACTTCAGAAAATGGCCTGAGGCATATGCGATTCCGAACCAAGAAACAACAACGGTTGCGACGGTGCTAGTAAAACAACTATTCAGCAGTTTTGGCGTCCCGATGGAACTACATTCAGACCAGGGGGTCAGAGGATCAGAATTAAAGTTGTAACGAAATTTCCTTAGGCCGGCCCTGATGCTATTGTGAATCAGCTGTTCTGTATAATTTGATGTAAATAAGAGTTCTAAAAAAGTGAAAGTGAATATTAGTTTTATAATTTTAATTGAACCCACAGACTATATAACAATATATATATAGTTTTTTGCTAGCAACGAAGGGTATAGCTATTGAAACATGTCCACCATATGTACATGAATTAAATTATTATTCACAAAGGCTACAGTAAACAAACGTTTTTGGTCTGAACTAGTCACAACAGCTGCATATTTGAAAAACCGTACAGTTTCTAATACTGTTGAAAAGATATAACTCCTTATTACATAATGTTTAATGAGAAACCAAGTATAGAACATTTAAGAATTTTAGTAGCAAAATTTTTTGTAGGAGTGACTTTACAAAAGAGACATTCAAAATAGTATAGATAGTCAGATCTAGGCATTCTGTTGGGCTATGAAAATGTTGGATATAGCATTCTTATAAATAATCAGATATAAGTTGCAAGATATAATTGAAAAGCAACAAATTTAATAGGATTTAAAGATGAAGAGAACCCAATTCTTAGTGAAATGAGTGAAAATAAATACATAAAAAAAAACAAAAACTGACTTCAAAAGAAAATTAACTAAAAAGCATGAAATAATATTTTGCTACAATTAAATATTTTTTATGAAGTCGGTGCCAAGCGAAAGTGAAAATATTTTGTGAGGTACATTAATGAGTTGTACTTCGCAACTTGGCTGTTCAAATTGGTTTTTGATGGGTTTTTGTTTTTTAAAAAATGTATTTATCTTACAATTTTCAGTGATGCAATGGCTGTAGTTGCTAATGAGTTATCCTACAGCTGTAACATTCTATTAACATTTTTTTAACCATCCTTCATAACAATATTTGTACTCCGCCCTGTATGTCAGCTATCATTAATTTCCAACTGCTATGAGCTACCTCATATAATTATTTTTTCTTGCTTTTTACTAACCATCCTGTATGCTATAATTACATTCTACGCTATATTTTAACCATCTTGCATAGCAAATCTTATGGATCTCCTAACATTTTAATAACTACCCTATATAATGTTATTCTTACTCCACAAATTTATATTTATATGCGTGAAATTAATATGCAAATTCATAAGATTTTATCATACAAAAATCGCCTGCCTTGGCAATTTTATCACTTTGAAAACTTGAAATCTCCAGGTGTAAAAATATAATGCTAGGAAAGTATGAGGGAGGCATTAAATAGTTACTTGTTCGGAACATACAAATAAAATTTGTATTGAAAAAATGATTACAAGAGCAGTTTCACTCTCAAATCACCGTGTATTGAAAGAATTTTTACAAGACGAATCTCACTCTTACGTAGGTTACCAAATCACCCTGTATTGAACACCTTTAAATTACAAATCAGCTATCTTGATTGTCTCAAACTGTCAATAACTTTTTTAATTATTTAATTTCTCTGCAAAACGCTTTTCCCAAATATGAGACCCTAACCAATCTATTTCTATCAATTGAAACTTGAAATTTTTCTATATATATATATATATATATATATATATATATATATATATAAACAAACCTTTTTCGTACTATAGTATTACATTACTTCTATTTGATAACAATTTTATATCTTAACAGAAATGAAGATACTTTAATTTGTAATCAAAAGTCCTCTTTGAAGATAAACCTTGTCTACAGTTAATAAAAATTCACATGGAATGATTACTGTTTATGTTTTAGTCCATGTAAAAAAATCTTTGTGAAGAATAACTTTTTTCTCTTAAAATTATGAATAAAAAGAAATCGTTTGATTTATGAATACTGGAGCGTTCCCGCAATTTGTTTAGTGTATTGTTTAATTTCGATTGAATTACTTCATTGATTTTTAAACTTCTGCACCTTTTCCAAAACCTTCCGTCGCTAATGCTAATTTTAATTGTTTTTTGCGTGAAAAATATAGACAGTATTCGTGACTCGTGTATTGACTTTCAAGCTATTCGGACACTTTTGATTCCGTTTGAAGAGACGGCCGCTTTTTGTTGTTATAGTGTTACGATTCCGCGAGTTATTAGTTCCGCTCCTAACAACCGCTAGACCGCTTTCAGTTTGTTTCTTTTGTGTTTACAAAAGCGCATCATTTGTTGTTAAACCCGCATTTTTTGTTTGCTCAATCAATGAACATTACGTCGCTATTTTTGTGTAACGTGTTGTCCAGACGAAGCTCTAAAAAACAGTTACTGTCGCTGCGGGGCTAGCCTCTGAAGAAAGAAGAACCAAGAAAACACCACCTGCAGAGCTTCGACGTAAAAGGTTAGTGATTAACTTTATTTGGTGAATTCATTTACACGACGGCACGTGTTTTATTGATTGTTCCGCTAAATGTCTTTCGTCAATTATATACTTGCATTGAACCAGCATTGAACTAAAACCGCAACATCTAATTTATACATTTTTTTTTTGGATATTATATGTAATGTGTCATCGAAGACATTCCACAATTTGGTCCAACTCCGAGCCGGATGCAATTTGAGTTAATTTTGTGCAAAGTTTATCGATCCAACCTTTGATTTTTCGTTGCAATTATTGTTGAAAACCGCATTGAATTTTCGTTTCTTTATTTGTTAAAAGAGAAAGCAAGTTCGGGATATTCACTCATTCCGTTGGAAATAAATTTTGCATATCTTTTGCCACGTTAAAAAACTTACAAGAGCTCGTTTTGTTTGTTTGGTTATTTTGCTAAATTGTTTTGAATTTATTTGACATTTGGTCAGATACTTTCTACTTGAACAGTAAAAAATTGTAGATTTTTGGAATAGTATTTTGTTTCGTTCTATCGTGTTAGATTTGTTCAGTGGCGTTACAGTGATTTTAGTTTATTGTTAAGATGTCAAAAACTAACTAACTAACTAACTAACTAACTAACTAAATTTATAAATAATCGACAATCGGAGTTTAAAAGATTAGAAGATATTTATTTTGCTGCCGAGAAAGCCTTTAGAGGTGACGACGTTGAATTGTTTTTTTGCATGATTGATATGGTTGATTCAATCCATTCATAATTTTTTAAACATCACAATTCCATTCTAGGTTTAATTTCAGAAGCCAACGATGATTTTGACTTTGTGGATGACATACGCAATAAATTTGAAAAATTGTTTTATTCAATTAGGTCTGTTTTTGCTAAACTGAAATTTGTTCAGAATTCTACGCCACAAAATATATCTCGGTAACAGGATAGTGTTGCTTTGCCGCGAATTGATTTGCCTTCATTTAGTGGAGACATATTGGAATTTGGTACTTTTATTGATTTGTTTGATTCATTAATTCACAATAATGAAAAACTCAGTACTATGCAGAAGTTTAAATATTTGCAGTTAGCTTTAAAAGGGCCTGCTTTTGAGGCTATTAAGAATTTTAAACTAACACAAAATTACGTGAGTGCTTATGAAACACGTTTGAAAAAATTCAAGCGAACTCGTTTAATCGCAGTCTCATTGGTCAGCTTTAGAACAATTCCCTCAACTAACTTCAGATAGCCCTTCAGAGGTTCGGAAGTTATTGGATGACTTCAGTGATAATTTGGAAGCACTGAAGAATTTGTGTTTACCAGTAAATCAGTGAGATTATTGTATCGTTCAGATGATGTTGAAACGAGTTCCAAAAAATTTAGCCGCTAAGTTTGAACTTTACCATGGTAGTGTGACCGCTCCAGATAACTTTCCGATCCGCTCGGAAGTTGTTGATTTTTGTCGAAGCATTGCGATACCTTAGAATATGTTGAATTATCTCCCAAGGCAAAGCGAAGTGTTGACAAAAAGTTACCATTGAATTCAAAGCAACATTCTTCCCGTTTCACTACATCTTTGTTTGTCACTAAGAATAGAAATTGTTTAGTTTGTAAATCCGATCATGCGATTTACAAATGTTCTGAATCCTTGAACAAATCAGTATCCGCGCGGTTTAAGTGTATTAAAGATTTGAGACTTTGTTTTAATTGCTTGAGCGATTCTCATTAGTTGAATCCCTATAAATCTTTATACACTTGCAGCAACTGCAAACAACGCCATCACACATTGCTTCATTTTGTAAATCGTGGTGATTCAGGCATTCAGTCTGAATTTAGTGCTCCCCCCGCAAACCTGGCTTCTACATCTGGTGGATCCAGTACCATTAATACTGTTGAAAGTCTCGAAACTTCTCTACCGCCGACTTCTTGTCATAGCGCACTTTTGTCTTACAATTCAAATGTGTTGTTATCTACCGCTTTAGTTGAGGTATTAGATGAGCACGGTTCTTATCAAATTTTGTGATGTCTGCTAGATTCTGGTAGCATGACATCATTCATTGCGAGCAAGGCTGTGAAACGCCTTGGCTTCTGACCTATGCCCGCTTCGATGCAACTCAACGGGCTAGGTTCTATGCAGAATATCTCTGCTGAGGGCTCTCTTACCCTTTCTCTTCCCTCTATCGTAAAGGGTGAGTGCAATTTTGTTGTTGATACTGTTACGAAATTTACCCAAAGCCGACCCTGTTTCATTTCAGTACGACAACAAACGCTTTAAGATAAAAAAAAACGGTTCTCGAAAAGACTCGGCAGCGGAAGGAGTGATGATTGATTTTGCGAGAATTTTCTATGCTGGTTTTATAAAGGAAACAGCCAGTTATACCGCGACGACTAGCGTATATGGGAATGTATTGTGATATTCGAATCAGCTGCTTTAATGTAAATAAAGTTCTAGAAAAGTTAAAGTAAATATTAGTTTTATAATTTTGAATTGAACCCACGGACTTTACAACAATACTATTGTTTTACCCTGCATTTGCATGATATGCCTGTTGCGCCCATTAACATGGCTAATATGTCATATCTAACCAATTTGAAACTTGCTGATCCCAGTTTCAATAGCCCAGGCGCTAATGACCTTTTGTTAGGCGCCGATATATTCTCTCAAATTTTGTTGGATGGACGCCTTCTGGGAAAGGAAGGTGTTCCTGATGCTATTAACACTGTGTTTGGTTACATCCTTATGGGTAGAGTGTCTTCGAGTTCTGTTAACTCTCACTCTGTCAGTCATAAACCCAACTTAGCTTTTTGGTCAAATTGAAGATGTAGTATCATTAGATGATTCACTCCAAAGGTTCTGGACAATGGAAGATGTTCCTACCGCACTGGTTTAGTCCCCTGATGATCTTATCTGCAAAAAAATATTTTCCGAGGGATGCAGAAGATTGGATTCAGGTAGATTCGTTGTGCCCCTTCCTTTTCGAAATACACTTCGTGCTTTTGATGGAATGTATAATCTCGCCGTACAACGGTTCTTTTCTTTAGAAAGACGTCTTCTACAGCAACCAGATCTCTACAAGCACTATTGTGATTTTCTCAAAAAGTAGAGCTTTATCATATGGAGTTGGTTCCCTATCTATCATCTACTTCTTCTGATTGTTACTACATACTGCATCATTGTGTTTTGAAACCTGATAGTAGCACAACCAAACTTCGTGTAATGTTTAATGCATCCGCTAAGATACCTCATCGGTTATCTTTGAATAGTTGTTTCTTTATCGGTTCCAAGTTGCAGCAAAACATTATCGTTATTGTGTTGACCTTGCAGAATTTAGTTTTGCCTCGCCTGCTTGCTATAGACCACTTTTCTAGTTGTGAACTTCACGCATTTGGTGATGCTTCTGAGAAAGGTTATGCCGCTGTTGTTTATTTTGTGTTCGAAACCGCATCTGGATTTCGTCAAAGTTTTTTATGTTGTCTAAACCGAATGTTGCCCCTTTGAAAACTTTGTCACTTCCCAGATTGGAACTGTGTGCTTCAGTTCTTACCGCTAAGTTTGCTCATTATGTTTATGAGCAATTCAATAGTCGTTTGTTGTTCAAGGTGATTCGTTGCTGGTCAGATTCCACGGTAGCCCTTTCATGGCTTAGTTCTTCCCCGCACCGTTGGACATTTGTCAGTATTCGAGTTGCTTACATTCGGGAAAAATTTCCTTCCTCGTATTGGTTTTACATTCAATCTTGTGATAATCCCGCTGACTTGGGTTCCCGCGGCACTTTGCCATCAGAGTTATTGGGCAATACACTTTGGTGGAAAGGCCCACAATTGTTGATTACCGCTTGCTTGCCACATGCTTGCTCAGACTCAAGCATGTCATCGCTAGTTATGACTGAAGCCCGTATAGTGGCGCTTCAAGTACCGCTTCACCAAACTTATTTGGTACTTTGTTAAAAGAACATTCTTCATTTAATCGCATTACCCGCATTATAGAGCTCATATTTGTCGCTTTGTTGATAACGCTCGCAATCCAGACCCTAGGGGCTCTGGATCATTTTTGGCTCCTGAGTTATATCAGGCTCAGCTTCGCATTGTTCGATATGTTCAAGATCAATATTTTTAAAAAAGATTTCCCTTCTTTGAGAAGGGAAACTTTTGCCCAAATCGCGTCTTAAACTTTCGCCGTTTCTTGATGAACAGGGAACTTTTAGAGTTGGTAGTAGATTGGCTAATACTCCATTGCCGTTTGATACTAAATTTCCCGCACTGCTACCAAGTAAAAGTCGTTTGACTAATCTAATTGTCGAAGATTGTCATGTCACCAATCTTCACGGAGGAATCCAAACCGTTCAATTTCTTTTGCAGCAACGATTTTGGATTCTATCCGCAAAGAAAGTAATTCGTAGTGTCATTTCTAAATGTTTTTCTTGTTGGAAGCTTAATCCTTCTGCTTACCAACTCTTCATGGGAAATTTGCCCATTTCCGGCGTTGCACAATTGAAACCCTTTTCTCATGTGGGAGTAGATTTTGCTGGTCCCTTCACTATAACCATGGCTAAAACTAGAGGGTCGAAAACTTTAAAGGCTTATCTGTGCCTGTTTAAGTGCTTTGCAACGAAAGCTGTTCATCTAGAACTCGTATCAGATTTGTCGGCTGATGCGTTCTTCGCAATTTTGCGACGATTCATTGCACGTCGTGGTCGATGTAACCATATCTATAGTGATTGTGGTACTAATTTTGTGTGTGCTCACAAGCAGATTTTGAAAGCTTTTAGAGCAACTGCTGCACGAGAAACCATTTCTTGGCATTTCAACCCCCCTTCGGCTCCTCACTTTGGAGGGCTATGGGAGAGCGGAATTAAATCCGTTAAAGCTCACTTAAGATGTGTCGTTGGAGATCAAATCGTAACCTACGAAGAACTTTCTACTGTATTTGCGCAGGTCCAAGCAGTTTTAAACTCACGAACTATAACCCCTTGTAGCAACAATTCATCGGATCTTACCGCCTTGAGTCCTGGAATGCTTCTTACATTGGAACCTTTAACAGTACCTCCTGAATCTAATTTCTTATCTGTCCCATCTAATCGTCTCAACAGATAGCAGTTACTGGGTCGATGGCCTCAGGCATTCTGGAAACGTTGGTCGCAAGAATATTTACATACTCTCAGAGGTTGTTAAGCCAGGTACTCTTGTTATTTTGAAGCAAGACAATTCCCCTCCTTTGAATTGGTCATTAGGGCGCAATATTGACGTACATCCTGGAGGTGATGGTGTTGTACACGTTGCTACAGTTAGAACTGCAAGTGGTACTTTGAAGCGACCTCTTGTAAAGCTCTGTCCACTGCCAATGGACCCTTAGTTTTGAAATTAGTAATTCAAGGCAGGCGGAATGGTGCGTTCCCGCAATTTGTTTAGTGTTATTGTTTAATTTTGATTGAATTACTTCATTGATTTTTAAACTTCTGCACCTTTTCCAAATCCTTCCGTCGTGCTAATGCTAATTTTAAGTGTTTTTTGCGTGTAAAATATAGACAGCATTCGTGATTCGTGTATTGACTTTCAAGCTATTCGGACACTTTTGATTCCGTTTGAAGAGACGGCCGCTTTTTGTTGTTATAGTGTTACGATTCTGCGATTTATTAGTTCCGGTCGTATCAACCGCTAAACCGCTTTCATTTTTTTTCTTTGTGTTTACAAAAGCGCATCATTTGTTGTTAACCCGCATTTTTTGTTTGCTCAAGCAATGAACATTACGTCGCTATTTTTGTGTAAGGTGTTGTCAAGATAAAGCTCTAAAAAACAGTTCCTGCCGCTGCGGGGCTAGCCTCTGAAGAAAGAAGAACCAAGAAAATACCACCTACAGACCTTCGACGTAAAAGGTTAGTGATTAACTTTATTTGGTGAATTCATTTACGCGACGCCATGTGTTCTATTGATTGTTCCGCGAAAAGTCCTTCGTCAATTATATACTTGCATTGAAGCAGCATCGAACTAAAACCGCAACATCTAATTCATACATATTTTTTGGATATTATATGTAATGTGTCATCGAAGACGTTTCAAATACACACTATATATTCATATTAACTAACATTTTGATTAATTCATCTTATTTACAATTTACCCCAAGTTCCGAATAGTTAATACCAGTAACTCTATCAAATCTTATAATATATATATAAGAAGAATATAAGAAAATAGGTAAAATGTTTTCCCCATTCTATAAGAAACTCCTTACCAATTTTAGATATCACGGAACTAATCCAACCTCTTTTCAATCTGTCCCACGTTTCGAATACAATTTTTCAAATTTTATAATAATACCGGCTTCTCCACAAAGGCATAGAGTATATAAGATTAGGTAAAAATAGTTTTTCCCCTTTTTGTAAGAAACGGTAAAAACTATTTTAATGAAAAAAATATGGGACCACTTCGCTATCCCCCAAACAGGATCCCGTAGAATGGTCGAAATTCCTCGAGCCGTTTCCAGTAATCGGTGAACAAACATAAAAAAAAAACATAGATACAGACGAATTGAGAACCTCCTTCTTTTTGAAGTCGGTTAATGATGAATGATGACTCTATGAAAAACGAAAATGTTAATGATCAAAATATAAATTCAGAATTAAGAAAATCATCCTGAGAAAGAAAAAAACCTGATCGATTTATTGATGACAATTTTGTCTGTAATAATACTGTTTATGTAAACTAAGTAAATTCTGAAGATCCTATCTCATATGAACATGCAGTAAACCGTAAGGAAACAATAATGGCGATGGATATAGAAATGAATTGTTTGAATAAAAAAAAACAGATGTTTGTTCAAAGACCAATAGATAAAAAATTTTAAGAATCGAAATGGGTTTGTACAGAAAAGAATGGTGTTTATAAAGTCACTCAGAATGGATGTAGAAACAGCTTGGTTACGTGGTCAAATTAAATCAGAAGTTTATGTGAAACAACCACAAGGATATGAAGATGGTACAAATAAATTAGTAAAATTAGTAGAAGCATTGTATGGATTACAATAAACCCCAGATGTTGGTGCTATATGTTAAAAATGTTAATATCCTTTATTTAATCCTATTTGTTAATGATTTACTTACATATTGTAGGGATAAAGAAAAGTTAAATTATGTGCAAAACTTGTTAAGTCAAAAATTTCTAGTGAAGGAATTAGGTGAAATAAAGGAGTATATAGGTACTAATATCATTTATGGTTGTAACAAAAGAAAATTATTTTATATCAAATAAATATATTGCATCATTAGTAGATAAGTTCAATATTAACTGAAAGTTATATCTTACTCCAATGGAACAAAATTTTAAGCTAGAACTTGAAAAATCAGCGTGTGATGATTTTAAGTATAGAAACGTAATTGGAGCACTTTTATACAGGGTGTTCCTAAATTGGAGGTACAAACGAAAGGGGAGATTCCTTGAAAAGTTTTAGGAAGAAAAAGTCCCATAAACATGGGTCCGCAAACGTATCGTTTTCAAGATACAGAGTGTTAAAGTTTCAATTTTTTTCAAGTTTTGTTCTCTTAGTATCTGCACTTCACAAGATATTCAAATGAAATTTAGCATATATATTACAATTAAGAGTTTACACCTTGTGACATGCCAATTTCGATTGCAAATCTACAGGGTGATATTTTTTCGGGAACACTGTCTACCGTTGTCCTTCAGAACTTTTTTTTGGTGAGCCACTGGTACTTTCAAAAATTGCAAAGAAAAGCTTTGTTGTTATACCAAACTTTATGTTCTCTTGTAGTTTTGTCTTATCTACTACCGGTTTCGAGAAAAAAAATTATGAATGATTCTCTTGAAATCCTCAGAAAATTCCGAATTGTTATAGAAATCTAGTAACCTACCTAGTAGGTGAATGAATAAATTTATTGTTAGTTTTGACACATCAAATTAAACTCCTGTGTTTTGAAAATTAAAGATGGTTGCATTTTAATATCAAAACATGCCGAATTTTGCGAATTCCGAAATGGCTGACATGTATTTCATGTATGGTCTTGCAAGTGGTAATTCAAGAGAAGCTAAGCGTATTTACATGGAACGCTATCCCAATAGAGTGATGCCTGGTCATCGGATGTTCTCTAATATTCACAGAAACTGGATCTTTTTCTGCGAAAAATATTAATGCAGGTAGACCACGAAGTGTGAGAACACCACGACTCGAAGAGGCAGTGCTGAACGAAATAGAAGAACATCCAGGAACTAGTACAAGAAAAATTAGTGTTACCTTAAATACAAGTCATCAAGTTGTTTAGCGGATCTTGCGGGATTCTTTGCTCTATCCTTATCACATTCAGAGGGTGCATGCGCTCTTGCCTCGAGATTGTAATCCAAGAATTATTTTTTGTCGGTGGTACCTCAACAGACTATTGAACAATCCTCATTTTGATTGCCAAATCCTATTCACTGATGAAGCCTGTTTCTTAAGGACTTCAATCATAAATTTTCATAATGAACACATATGGGCTGAGGAGAATCTACATGAAATTGCAGAAGCTTATTTTCAAGAGGAATTTTCATTAAATGTGTGGGGTGGTAATATTGGCAAATATTTGATTGGTCCTTTCTTCTTGCCAGGGCGACTTACTGGTCAATCATACAGACATTTTTTAGAGAACGATTTGCCCTTGTTATTGGATGATATACCTCTTATGATGCGACGTGAAATGTGGTTCATGCACGACGGTGCTCCTGCTCACTTTTGGCTAGGGAGTATTTGAACGAAAATTATGTAAACAGGTGGATTGGACGAGGTGGACATCAGCCATGGCCCGCCAGATCCCCAGATTTAAATAGTTTAGATTTCTTTCTATGGGGCCATCTGAAATCTCTAGTGTACATAAAGCCAGTGAATACCCTAGACGAACTGAGAAATCGTATAATAGGCGCGTTTGATACAATTAGGAATACTCCAGCAGTGTTTGAAAGAGTTCGATCGTCTATGAGAAGAAGAACAGAAGCTTGTATAAGGGTTGGGGGAGGACATTTTCAACAATTGCTGTAGTTTAGTTCCTTTGTTGTTATTTAGTTTTTTTATTATGATTAATTTTTAAGTTGTACGTTTCTTGCAGTAATAAATTTTTTTTTGATGATTATACCAGTTTATCGAATCTTTAAGAAACATTGCTAGTTTAATAAGTCAAAATTTTTTTCTCGAAATCGGTAGTAGATACGACAAAACTACAAGAGAACATAAAGTTTGCTATAACAACAAAGGCTTTCTTTACAATTTTTGAAAGTACCAGTGGCTTACCAAAAAAAAGTTCTGAAGGACAACAGTGGACAGTGTTCCCGAAAAAATATCACCCTGTAGATTTGCAATCGAAATTGGCATGTCACAAGATGTTAACTCTTAATTGTAATATCTATGCCAAATTTCATTTGAATATCTTGTGAAGTGCACATACTATGAGAAAAAAACTTGAAAAAAAAATCAAACTTTAACACTGTCTATCTTGAAAACGAAACGTTTGCAGACCCATGTTTATGGGACTTTTTCTTCCTAAAACTATTCAAGGAATCTCCCCTTTTCGTTTGTACCTCCAATTTAGGAACACCTTGTATATTAGTTCAGGCACAAGACCTGATATAAGTTTCAGTGTGAATTATTTGAGTATATTACAAAACAGTTATAGTAATTTTCATTACAAGTTGAGAGTTTTAAAATATTTATTATAAACAATGATTTAAAGTTAACTTTTACAAGAAATTTAAATGTTGAGATTTTAGAATGTTATGTTGATGCAGATTGGGCACGTGATGTTACTGATTGCAAATAGACTACTGGGTATGTAATCAAATTATTTGGAAATGTAATATATTGGAATTCAAGGAAACAAAACAGTGTTGCAATGTCCTCCACATCAACGGAATATGTAGCATTATTTGAATATGTGAGTGAGCTAATAGTTATATATGATATCTTATCAGATTTTAGCAACGAAATTCAGGCTACAATAAATACTCATAAGGATAACTCTGGAGCAATTGCCATTGCTAAGTTTAGAAACTTCACAAAAATAATCGAAATATATAGAAACTCATTTTCATATGGTTAATGAGCATTATATTAGATGCACTATGAATATTATGAAAGTAGATATAGAAAATAATGTAGCAAATATTCTAACCAAAACATTAGGTCGGAAAAAATGTGAGAAAATTAAAAATATGCTAAATGTAATGTAACATTAGTATTAAGGATTACTATGTTAATATAAATTTAAGGAGGCGTATTAGGATTTCAAGACGCGAGATGTAAGACCGACATCTAGGATTTTCGAGAGAATCAGCTCACAGAGATTCCGATTCTGGAGCCGTTCCGTGTAATTGCTGTTCTCCCTTAACTCTTAGGACAGAATGTCACGATAAAATTTTCAGGTTACTTCACCTGTAAGAGATATTGAATATTCTCTTCGAGGTGTCATTCCTTTGTACCCAAGACAATATATATTATATATATAAATATTATAATTATAGTATTAAGATATTGGTAAATTTATATTGGTATGATATAGCTCAAGAAGGAGAGGAAAACGAGAGTCAAGTCATGTTTTATGGTTTTGAACATGCTGTGTTGTTCTTGTTCTTGCGATATGCTGTAAGTGTGAAGACATATTTCTTTGTTAAAAACAGTTGTTAATTATTATTACTTGTGCTGATACATAATCAATTTAAAAAACAGTTTTTTATTGAATAAACAGCATAATCACAAATATTCACTGTCTTGATGGAACGTTTAAAATTCTTCGGACATGGTTAAACACATATAGTTTTGTTAATGTTCAGTGTTGTCGTCTTCGCTGGTGTCCTACACAGACATAGTTTTAAAGGGTGTTAATTCAGATATGTACTGGAACGATACGCGCTTACCAGTATAATTAATTTTGAAAGGTGCCAAGGCACCGGCGTTTTTGTTTCTTTTAGTAGCCTTGTAAATAATCTCGTAATAGTATGCTTGTACTCTAAGAATCCATGGGATAAGTCTAATTCCAGGATCATTTATGAAACACACATGCGTTAACCTGTCACCAGTTAAAACTTACTGTGATATATTATGGATGTAAAACGTTTAACGGAACAAACGATAGCTAATGGGCCTTTATGTAATTTATGCAAAGAATTAATTATCCTACTGTAATAACCGGAAAGGGCTATAACAGTTTTTTTTTATTTTAGAGTTGTTCGGGTTAGTTAAAAATTTCCTTTTCTTTTTGATGGATTCCATTTTAAACGGTTTTAAGAATAAACAAGACACGTCCTTGTAGGAATAATCTCATTCATCAGGATACATTTTAAGAACTACTTTTCTCAGTCGTTTGAATACAGGTTGTTAACTGTCATTGGTAGAGATTAGTATTATTAGGAATGTTAAAATGCCTAGAATAACTGTACGCCGAATGTATCGCTATCGTGAATTTGAAAGAGGTCGAATTCTTCTTTAAGGGAGGCGGGTTTTCATTTTGAGAAATCGATAACCGCAAGAACAGAAATCCACAAATGTTATGACATGTTGTCAATCGTGGTTTAATAATTCCTAAAATCGTAGAAGAGTAGGTACCGTACGTCGAATAGGCAGAAATGAATTTCAAGATCGACGTTTCAGACTTATGGCCCTTAGAGACCGATTTTCGAGAACTCTAAATTTGGCCCATGAGTGGCTAGGAGGACAAGGCCATCTTGTAAGAGTCCGAACTGTTTACTGCCGTATAAGGTCTTTTGGACTGCATTATTATCGACCTTTGACAGCTGAGCATCGACGGGAGCGACTACAGTGATGCAGAGAACGACAAAATTGGAATGTGGAATGGCATCAAGTCGTCTTTTCTGATGAATCTTGATTTCGCTTGGATGGAGATGATGGCCTAAGAAGTGTTAGAAGACGCCGAGGAGAAAGACCTCAATTTGATGTTGAGCGATATGTACACCGAACAGTATGCTTTATGCCATGGGGTGCTCTTGCACATGGAAGTAGACACCTTTAGACTTTGTTCGAGGCAATATGACCGAGTAACGTTATCTTCAGGAAGTAGTGGAGCCGTACGTACTCTCTTACATTAAATGGCTCATGGATACAATATTTCAGCATGTCGTATTTCTCTCTTGGAACTTAATAAAACCAATGGTATTTTTAAAAACTCAACAAAACTTTATTTTAAGTTACTTTCAAACGTACATTACTTGCCTCTTACTTCAAACATAAAACATTTTAAAACCTCTGTCATTCACAGAGCCCTAAACCTAAAACTCATAGACTCACACTTCATATGACATTCGGCCGTTCTTAATTGTAACTCGTCCTCAAGGTTACGTATTCTATGGTATTCATTTGTCAGCCGTTCGTAATCGCTTACTTCAGAAGTTGGCTTCTATATTTTTATTTGTGAGACATGCGCAGTTGATACGTACATCTTGCCGGTTTTTCACTTCTCAAATCCATTATTCCATAAGTGTCATTTCCCAGTACTTGCGTAATTACCATAGGTCCTCTGTACTTGTTTTCTAATTTCCTTGAATCTCCTGTGGTTTGATGTACTGCTTTAATATAAACGATATCTCCAACATTATAATTTACAATAGCGTTTATATTTCTGTCGTACTACGCCTTGTATTTGGCCTGAGCCTTTACTATATTGTCCTTCATCATGTCTGGGTTAAATCCATACAATAATCAAAAGCAGTTTTATTCGTGGATTTGTTGACTGACGCGTTAAGATCCCTTGCAATTTTATTCATATTTCTATCCCAATCCTGCTTTTCTGTATCGTTTTTCAAAAGATAATAGAGTGGTTTGGCAAGTTTTGCTAATTGCATAATGAACCTTCTAAAGAAACTAGCTAAGCCAAGAAATTGTCTAAATGGTGGACGTCTCGATGTGTAGGGAATTCAGAAATAGCTTTAACTTTTCTTTCGCCAGGTATGATTTGGCGTTCTGAAATTTCAAATCCTAAATATGATACAGTTTTGCTTAAAAATTCACATTTTGAAAGTATAATTGTTAAACCAGCATTTTGTATGGCTTTCAATACTGCTATGCATTTTTCTCTCAAATCTTGATAATTCTTCCTTGGGACAAGTATATCATCTAGATAAAATAGTACTGCTTGATTATGTAAGGGTCCTAATACTTGTTGCATTAATTTTGAAAAATAAAATGCAGCATTCATTAGTCCAAAGATCATTCTTGTGAATTCTCCTGTTTCATCTGTGTAATAAATGCAGTTATACTTCTGACATTCTTTGACAAGGGTACTTGTAAATATCCTTGTGCTAAGTCAAGAACAATGAACATTTTACTATCACTTAAATGAGTAATGTGATCATCTAATATATAATATCTATAATATAATATCTACACTACTACTACATTTTTAAACAAGTTGAAGTAGCATCATCAAGAATTGAAATTGTATATAAATAATAGCAATATGGATTAGATTGAAAAGAAAAACACCGTTGGTGAATAACATTCGTGTTACGCGGTGAATTAAAGGGATATTTTAAATCAGATCTTATAGAAAATTTTGTGTAACATTATGTGGATGTGATCCTGAATTAGTTCCGTTGAACTTGTGATAAGAACGCAATTTAACTTAGTTTTTTTTAGACACCCTCTTGTTATTATATACGAACTGAAGCGACATATTCGAGCAGTAAGTTTTTTGTTCTGTATTGTGACTAAGATAGGCGTAACATTAGTGCTGTCCGCAAAGAAATAAAATTAGAAAAATAGAATCAGATGAATAAACTGTCGAAGTGATGCCTGCAAACCCAAATTTAGTTTATGTTTCATGCTGCGATAAAAAATGCGAGAAGGAAAGTTTTCAAGAACAGCTGTGTGGATCTCTCATAATCTGAAGTAAGGGTGATGAACAATTTCAGTAAGGGTTATGACTGGTCCTGTTCTAACTACAGAGTGTTAAGAGCAATATGAATGAATTGAAAGCACTCATAGTTAATCTGCAGGATGAAGTAAGATCTCTTAAAGCTCAGTCTACTGAAAATCTGAGGGCTGCTTCGAAGATGTTGGTGCTGAACTAAATGATAGGAACGGCGAAGAAATAATATTATTTCTTTGGAATTAGTGAATCCGAGCAGAATCAACCAAGACAAACCGCTGAAGAACGAAGCGACTCTGACAAGAGAACAATTGAAATATATTGAGTATCATAGACTCAACTCTTACTATAGATGAAATTAAACCGATACGTCTGGGGAGATATACCGATGATAAAACCCGCCTGGTTAAATAGCCTTAAAAATTAACAGCAAGTACACGTCGCTATATCCTATAATAGAACTCTGAAATAAATTGCATATTTAAGAAAATCAAATGTCAGTTAGTAAACCGCCATAACGATGGAGATAGTAATTGCAACGGTGTACCAAACCAAACATAGTCCCAATTAATAAGGAAAACTAGTTGATCCCAGCAGAACGAATTCCCACTCAGGTTTTTTTAGTCTCATATCAGAATGTATGTGGATTGAACACTAAAATTATACACGTTTACTCTTCTGTACTATGTAATGATATTGATGTTATCGCGGTTACTGAAACATGGCTACAAGAAGGAGTACTGAGTAGTGAAATATTTCCTGAATGCTATATAGTGCACAGAAGTGATAGAAAAGTAGATGCTACAGGCTTGAAATGCGGTGGTGGTGTTTTGTTAGCTACAAAATGTGAACTTATATACAGATATATATCTACATATTTAACTAATCTTCAACGTATGGCAGCCGTTTGTCATATGTTGAATGATAAGTTTAAATATGTGGATATATAACTATATATATATATATATATATATATATATATATATATATATATATATTTACTTATTGTTTTTTATA
>CM067219.1:83442584-83633601 GCA_034190945.1 Octodonta nipae | reverse complement strand
AATTTGTGGAATAATATACTAAAAGTATACTTGAGAACATGTCTCCAAAACATATGTTGTATTACAGAAGTCCTCCAAAATAATCGTTGAAATAGTTTAATTGCTTACACATTAAAAGTTTTGCTCTATATACAAAAAATGCAATATTGTGGGGTTTGTAAATGAATTTCTACTCAGTATTACAAAAAAAATTAGGTGGCCAAAAAATACATTGTACATATATATATATATATATATATATATATATATATATATATATATGTATATAAGTTATTCCATCGACTTATGTGAAACCATCTAGCAACAGTTCCCAAGCTGAATCAGCTCCCAGTGTCGTCTCAGGTTACCTTCGACGACGTACATCCGTGAGAACAGCAAACGCTGCGACAGCTTAGTCAGCATTCTAATGTTATAAATTGTTCAATTGCCTTATGTCTGCATTCATTATTACTCAGTCTGTTGTTAGTTATTATTGTCATTATTTCAATTTTGTATTTATGTTTATGTATTGTTGATGTAAGTAATGGTGAATCGTCATTCGTTTTAAGTAAATATTATTTGATTGAGCATTGATTTTTAATTTGATTTAATACATTTGATTTCATTGATTTTTATTAATTTTATTATTTGATTTTTATATATTTGATTTGAATGAAATATTGATCTATTTCATTACTTGATTTATTTGATATATTTATTCTATCTCTTTTATTGACGTTTGATATATTTGATTTACATATTTTATTGATTTATTTATCCATATGATTAACTGATTTATTTGAACTATTGATTTTAATGCTTTACATTTTATACTGTTCTATCGTTCAAACAATCGTTTATCCCAATCAACATATTCTACAGTATATTAATTTTCTATACCTTTTAATATTCTATTTTATACACTTTATTCTCTTGTTCCAATTCTTTTATATCGATACATATAAAAATGGCACAAGCATCACCATCTCCGGTTAACACCGAAACCGAGAGATATCGGTTAACGGAAATATTTTCCGTTATACCCGAATTTGAAGGCGACCAAATTTCCTTGGGAACCTTTATAGACGCGTGTAATTGCGCTATAACATGTCCACGGCGGATCAAAAGTAGTTAGTGATCCACAACAAGAAAAACTCAAAGGAAAGCGGCGCAGTTGATAAATTCAAGGAACCCTGGATCGTACCTTGAAATAAAACAACTATTGACCCTACACTTTGGAGATTCTCGTGATCTCTCTTCCCTTATTCACGACTTACAACGTCTGAAACAACTTGCAAACGAGTCCCCATTAACATTTTACAATCGACTCCAGGTATTGAGTGCGAAAATGCACTCCTGCATCCAAAACGGCTGGGCTTAGTCCCGAACAAAAAGACGCCCAGACCACTCTAGTGGATACAATGGTTATGAACACCCTTCTTACGGGATTAGAACCCCGTTTAGTCAGGTTATACGTGCCAGTAACCTCAAAAAGACCTCTAGAGCAACACTCCCGAGATTAGAGAGAGCTTCAACTTTCTTATTTCGAGGATCAGAAAACGAACAAATCTGTTCCTCTCAAACCCAACTTTCAAACACGAAAGCCGACACAACCTACTAAGTGTCTTCATTGTGGTCGATTAGGCCACATAGCCGTAAATTGCCGATTGAAACAATCAAAACAATTCTCAAACGTTCAATCAAAACCACAGACCAAATCCTGTTGGCCAACCAACAAACAAGGCCAAACTTCCCCCAAATAATCCCCCGTTCAACAAGGACAACAGTTTTCATCACAAAACTTCCAGAGACCCCCTTTAGGTCTCAAATGAACCCGAATTATTCTCGTCCTTCGGTTATACAGAATAACCGAATCAACACGTCCTGAAAGGACACATCATTTCAATCAACAAAATTCAAAATGATGGTTACTCACAATATTCGGATTATTCAATACCCGATAATTAACAAATACTTGTGACTACAGGATGATAGTCACAAACTTATTCAGGCTTCGAAGAAACTTTTTGACGATACCCCTGTCGAGCCTTTTAATTGTCACGATTATCAGGATTTTCTAGCGCTTCCGAGCCTAGACCAACCTCCGCATTCGACAACAACTTTGTGCGAAGTCGAACCCAATTCAAAACTTGAATCTCGACGATCTGAACCCAGATTTGAATTTCCCGGAGCAACTATTTCTTTAAGCCCCACTTCTTACTGTAAACTCTAAAAATCTCTACTATATTCTTGACGCTTCTTCTAAATTTAAACTTCTTATTGATACCGGAGCTGGTATCTCTATCTTCAAAAAAAATACCGTAAAGAATTTCACCCAAAGATCTCCTGAAAGGGTAACTATTCAGGTATTACCCACGAAAAAAAATTCCCATTTCACAATCAACTTTATCCCATTCGCTCCACGTAACCCCACATAAAGTTTTTATACGATTTGGACATTGAGTTTGACGGCATACTAGGATTAGATTTTCTCGAACACTATGAATGCATAGTTGACTTAAAATCTAAACAGCTAATAACAATTTTAAAACCATCCCTTTACACAAAGTTCCCGATAACGATCAACCCTTGACTGATGTACCCGACACACTCAACGTTAAGCCTAATATTACTTCACAAACACCTACACAAAACAAATAACCATTGAGGCACGCACAGAAAGATTCTTTAACTTAATGCGATCTTTCTAACATCGACGCCATCTTACCAACTCAAGAAATTGACAGAGTACGATTCCAAACGCACTCGTACACATTAACTCCAAAGTGAATTTCTAACTTCCATTATCAACGCTAACGCGATGCCCAAAACAGTCACTTTTTTCTGACGTAAAACTGGAACCACTTGACAAAACTCACCCTCTTCTGAATTTCAATACAGACGATTATCATGAACCCCAATACATAGAACAGAAACTCGACTATTAGACATCAAATTGAACTGAACATCTAAATGACGAAGAACGCGAACAAATCACTGATCTTTGTTTGGAATTTCAAGACATTTTCTATCTTGAAGGTGACGTCTTGACTTTCACTAACGAGGTTAAACTTTCGATGATACGAACACGCAAAGCCCGTTTCACTAAATCCTATAGATATCCTCAAGTACATAAAGAGGAAGTGAAAACCCAATTGGAAAATGCTTGAACAAGGTATCTTAGGCACTCCTCATCTCCTTGGTCCTCACCCCGTAGGGTCGTCCCCAAGAGCTCGATGCTTCTGGTAAACAAAAGTGGCGAGTAGTTATCGATTACAGGAATTAAATGATTGACTGTAGATGATAAATATCCTCTGCCAAATATCTCTGATCTTCTCGACCAACTTGGAAAGTGTCAATATTTTTCGACACTGGATCTCGCTTCCGGGTTCCACCAGTTGGAAATCCAAGAGGAAGATATTCCTAAGACTGGCTTCTCTGTCGAAAATGGTCATTACGAATTCGTTCGTATGCCATTTGGTTTAAAAAATGCACCTTCTACTTTTCAGAGGGTCATGGACAATATTCTTCTGGTATACAGAATGAACGTTGTCTCGTCTACATGGATGAATCATCGTCTACTCTCCGACCATCCATGAACATATTTCCCGGTTGACAGAAGTTTTTAAACGACTTCGGAAATCTAACCTAAAAATTCAACCTGATAAGTGCGATTTCTTCGTAAAGAAGTGGCTTATCTGGCCATCTTATCACACAAGAAGGTGTAAAACCAAACCCTTTCAAAGGTTGAATGTATTCAGAACTTTCCGCAACCCCAAACTCCGAAAGACATCAAATCTTTTCTTGGTCTCGCTTGGTATTACAGACGCTTCATACCAAATTTTGCGAAGATCTCTAAACCTCTGACTAAACTACTCCAAAAGACGTCAAATTCATCTTTGACGCAGAATGCAAGTCTTCCTTCAATGAACTGAAGCAAGCCCTTGTATCTGACCCAATTCTGATATATCCAAACTTTGAAGAACCCTTCCTGCTCACTACTGATGCTAGTGCTTTTGCTATTGGAGCGGTTCTTTCTCAAGGCCCTGTGGGAAAAGATCTCCCTGTTGCATACGCTTCTCGCACCCTCTGTGCTGCAGAGACACGATATTCCACCATCGAACGAGAATTGTTGGCCATAGTTGGGCTGTTAAGCACTACAGACCGTATCTTTTGGGAGAAGGTTTACACTCCTGTGTGACTACCGTCCGCTTGGTGTTACTTGGTTTTTTTTCCATCAAAGATCCTGGCAGTCGTCTAGCCAGATGGCGCCTTAAGCTAGAGGAATACAATTATAAGATTGAGTACAAGCCCGGCAAGGTAAACCAAAACGCAGATGCTCTTTCTCGCATCAAAATCAACCATTTCAAGCAATGTGCTGATTTCCTTTCAAAAATCAAAATTTTCGCTAACAACGAACCTGACTCCGAACAACCTGAAAACTCTGACAATGACGACGAACATGACGAAAGAATTATCGCTGAGTTTAATCGATTTGTTCAACTCTACAAAACTGAGTCAATAATCGATTACTCTAAAATTGAATATCCAATTCTTAACTTTTAGACAAGTCCACAAACGCATAGTTACATTCTTTTGCAAAACAAAACTAACGACTTACACGACAAAATTATTGATGACTTTTTCGAAAGAACAACCTAATTTCAGTAATGACACTCTTAACATCATGGCCAGTAAAACAGTCAGGCATAGAAAGTACTTAGTTTTACCTTTGCCCTATGACCCTGAAACTGTCGTCTCACATCTTTTCAAAATATTTATACCAACCAAGATCAATTCAACGACTCCGAAACATACTGCATAGAAAATAACATAGAACTTCCCATTCTTGAAATTTATCTTTCATTCTCTCCGACAAAGAAATCAAACTGAAAATCTGCCAAAACATTGTTACACTCCTACCGAAGACGAAATTCCTATAATAATACAACAATACCACTCTGGTAAAAACAACCTCCATCGTGGCATTAACGAAACTATCAGACGTATTAGGGAAAATACAATTGGACCGGCTTAATTAAAACTGTAGAACAATTTATCAAATCCTGCGAAACTTGCCAAAAGGTAAAGTTCTGTAGGAAAAACTTAAGTGCACCTTTTGTTATTACGGAAACACCCAAGACTCCTTTCGAACGTATTAACATTGATATCTTTGATATCCATCTAGAAATCATGCTCACTATTAGGGACGAACTCACGAAATTTACGCAAGCCTACCCCATTAACGATAAAACAGCTTCAACTGTCGTAAACACCCTTCTGATTTTCTTTCAACATTACGGAACTCCACTTCGCATCCATTGTGACTATGGACGTGAATTTGACAACACTTTAATGCGGGATTTATGCCAACTATACGACATAAAACTGACATTCTCCAGCATTCAACATCCCGAGTCAAACGGTTCTATTGAAAGATTTCACGCGACCTTAGCAGAAATGATAAGGGCAAATACAGCGGAACATCCAACCGAACATCCATTTAATGTCCTCCCTTATGCCATCATCTGTTATAATAATACAAAAAATAAAACCACCGGTTTCACGCCCTATGAACTCATATTTGGGCAAACTTCAAGTAGGCCTCCAGAAACCCTTTACAACCAGGAAAAACTGATTTCGAAATACGTAAGAGACCTAAATAACAGAATGGACTATTACTACAGACTCGCCCGTGCTAAAACCGAAAGACAGAAAGAAAAATCTAAAGTGCGATTTGACCAACACGTTTCTACTAAACAACCCGATTACAAAGTAGGCGACAAAGTCTACGTAAAAGAGTCCCAAATTAAAAATAAAGCCGAAAACAAATTCAACGGCCCCTTCGAAATTACCGCAATACGAAAAAACTCTGCCACCGTCATAAATTTACAAACAAACCAAATAACTAAAGTTAACTTTGACAGACTAAAACCCTATTTTGAATAAATCCCTTTTTTCAGATTCTGTGGACTGTTTTCAGTCGTGAACCTTCAACAGTACTCCATTACGCCTGTTAACAATACTATAGGAGTTTTCTTCCATGAAGAAGGCACCCTTAAAATTTCTAATGAGAAATGGACACTCCTTGTTTACAAAGATCTAAACCCCTTTCGAGACGCTATTTCTAACAACGACAATATACTGAACAGACTTTTAGGAACTATTAATGACAACAAAACTAACATTAAAATATTCAAATCAAAAGTACAGACTCACGTAAGCCTCCTGAAACAAATATCAAAATCTGTTAACCTCAAATATACAGAAATTTTCGCTGACACTGAGACTTACAGTACCAACAGAAAGAAACGCGGACTAATTAATGGACTGGGATCAATTTGGAAATCTATTTCCGGTAACTTAGATGCAACAGACGGACAATACTTTAGTGACTCTATAAATAAAATAACTAAAGACCAACATCAAATTGAAAACTTAATGAAACGACAATTATCCGTAACAACTTCGGTCATTAAGAACCTAACACCACAATACAAAAATTTCAGTCCGAAGAGAAAATATTTTCGGAAAATATTGATGCAATTAGGAAGTCAATTGAGTTCATTACAGACGATCTTGCTTTTTATGAACTTCAAGCCAATGTCTTGGATTTGTGTGAAAGCTTAATGGAAAGTTACGTATACATTGAAGATACCCTCAACGATGTATTAACTGCAGTCTCTTTCGCCCGTCTAAAAATTTTACATAGCTCAATTATAAACCCAGTAGATTTGGTCGACTCCCTTCAGAAAATATCACAGTCACTTCATGAAAATAACTTACCGCTTCCAACCTATAGTTCAAATGTTGCTCGATACATCGATCTAATAGAATTGGAAGCTTTTCAAATCAATACTAAAATTGTTATTGTACTAAAAATCCCCTTAGTCAATCCTGAAACTTATACACTATACCGCTTGTATCCTATCCCAGTTTTGGATTATCGAACAGGATTTCACCATATTCTTCCAACAAAATTAAAATATATCGCGAGAGATGACGATTCGCTATTGTACGCATCTTTCGAAGACTTGAGTGACTGTAAGCCATTATCTAAAGAACATAAGATCTGTTCCAAAGTTATTCCACACACCATAGACAAAGAAGCCCTCTGCGAAGCACAGCTTCTTAGACAGCCAGCAGCCCTTCCTTCAACTTGCAAGCCTTTAATATTATATGCCGAAGAGTATAATATTCAAGAGATTGATCTGAACCTTTGGTTAATCTCGATTTCCGGACAGTTGCCCATCAACATCAAGTGCAAGGGAGAAGATGTCGTTACCCAATCCATATCGACAAATTCTCTACTGACCATCCAACCCAGTTGCAATGCCTTCATCGGAAACACCAGGGTCCATGCCAGAAGGACCACCAACAACGTTGACAACATCACACTTAAGAGTCACCCAGTCAATATCCCCTACAACTGTTGCGACAACCTGCCAACCATCAGTCAGCTTCCAAAGTTGAAACCCATGAGACTACAAGAATTGGATGCCAGAGACCTGAATATCGCTAACCATAAGCTTAGACAATACTCCAGGGAATTGGAAAAGCTCCTAGACCAACCATTCTTGGAGAAACACACCTCCTGGTTTACGATCATCACAATGGTATCAATCGCAATTGTGGTTGCGCTCCTTTCCATGAACATCATCAGGAAGAAATTACAGAAGCCTCCAACGATCAGCCCTCCTGCCGATCCAGCACCACCACCAGGTCCATCAACCATCAAGCCCAGGGTAAAACTCCATAGCCTCCTTAGTCCTGTCGAGGATATGGAATTGCAGAACCTCCCTTAAAAGTCGATGCTGTAGCATCAACTTTTTTATATGGATGGGAGTTGTTATATAAGTTATTCCATCGACTTATGTGAAACCATCTAGCAACAGTTCCCAAGCTGAATCAGCATCCACGTGTCGTCTCAGGTTACCTTCGACGACGTACATCCGTGAGAACAGCAAACGCTGCGACAGCTTAGTCAGCATTCTAATGTTATAAATTGTTCAATTGCCTTATGTCTGCATTCATTATTACTCAGTCTGTTGTTAGTTATTATTGTCATTATTTCAATTTTGTATTTTGTATTTTAAAAAGTTATTATTTTGTTAAAGTTAATAAAACCTTTTTTAAAAAGTTTAATTTGAGAAGTGTGATATAATATATATATATATATATATATATATATATATATATATATATATATATATATATATATATATATATATTATATCACACTTCTCAAAATGAGTTTTTAAAAAAGATTTATTTATCTTGTACAAAAAAATATAAAGTTTAAAATATAAATGAAAAATAACAATATAAACTAACTACAGACTGAGTAATAATGAATAAAGACTAACTGAAATTCTACAATTTATAACATTTATAATGATGAATCAGCACTGTCGACACGGCGATTCTCACGGATGCTCGGCGGTACTGTAATGTGATACTCCACTTGTCGCTGAGTCAGCTGGGAACGACGAAATATAGTTGTTACACAAGTTCACACAAAGTTCGTTTTATAAACTTATATAACAACTTCCGTCCATTTGAAAAAGTTGATGCTGTATCATCAACTTTTAAGGGAAGTTCTGAAGTTCTATGTCTTCGGTAGGGCGTAGTAGGCTGTGAAGCTTTCCTATGGAGTTACTGTTTGCTGGACATGGTAGTGATGCTGGTTCGCTAGTAGAGTGAGGTCTAGTGAACTAACTAAACTTTTTCCGGATTGTTGTGGCGGTGAGCAGGAGAACAACAATTATTGCTAACATGATTGCACTAATTGTGAACAAGGAGGTGTGCTTTTCCAAGGGTTCGATACTGGGAAGTTGACTGATGGTAGGCATGTCGTCGCAGCCGTTGTAGGGGATATTTACTGGATGATATTTGAGTGTGATGGTATTTTTGGTGGTCCGTCTGGCGTGGACCCTGGTATTGCCGATGAAGGCGTTGCATTGGGGCTGAATTTCCATTAATGAATTCGTCGATACGGTTAGTGTGACAACATCTTTTCCCTTGCATTTGATGGTGATGAGCAAAGGTCTGGAGATGGAGATCAACCAGAGGTTTATGTTGATCTCTTGGATATTATAATCTTCTGCATATAATACCGAAGTTTTGCAGGTTGCTGTCTGAGAAGTTGTGCTTCGCAGATGGCATCTTTGTCTATTGGATGTGGAATTGACTTGGAACAAATTTTATGCTGTGTGTTTAATGGCTTGCAGTCACTCAGGTCTTCGAAGGATGTATATAATAACGAATCGTCATCTCTCGCGATAAATTTCGTTTTTATTTAAAGTATGTGATGAAACCATGTTCGATCATCTAAAATTGGGATAGGATAAAGGTGATAAAGAGTGTAAATCTCAGGGTCAACTAAAGGAATTTTGAGAACAAAAATGATTTTAGTGTTGATTTGAAATGCTTCCAATTCTATCAAATCGATGTATTGAGCAACATTTGAACTGTAAATAGGAAGTGGTAAATTATTTTCATGGAGTAACTGAGAAATTTTTTGAAGGGAATCGACCAAATCTATGGGCTTATGATCGAACTATGTAAAATTTTTAAGCGAGCGAAAGAGACTGCAGTTAAAACATCGTTTAGGGGATAAATATGTAGGCTCTCCATTAGGCTTTCACACAGATCCAGGATATTGATTTGGAATTCTTGAAAGTCAAGATCGTTCGAAATGTATAGAAGTGACTGTCTTATTTTTTTCGATATTATTTGAGAATATTTTCTCTTCTGATTGAAATTTTTGTAAGGTGTTGTTAAGGCTTGTAATGACTGAAGTAGTTACGGATATTTGTTTTTTTACTAATTCTTGAGTTTGGTGTTGATCTTTAGTGATTTTGGTTATACAATCATTTATGTATTCATCATCTGCCGCATCTAAGTTTCCTGAAATGGCTTTCCAAACTGAGCCCAGTCCGTTAATAAGTCCGCGTTTTCTTCTGTTAGTAGTATAAGTTTGGGTGTCAACGAAAATGTCTGTATATTTAGATTTAACGGATTTTCAAATTTGTTTCAAGAGGCTCACATGTGTCTGTACTTTTGTTTTAAATGATTTTGTGTTAGTTGTGTTTTCATTTATAGTTTCTAGAATTTGGTTTAGTATAGCGTCATTAGTTGAAATAGCATCTCTGAAAGGGTTGAGGTCTTTGAAGACAAGAAGTGTCCATTTGTCCTTAGAAATTTTAAGTGTTCCTTCTTTATGGAAGAAAACTCCTATTGTATTGTTAACTTGTGCAAGAGAGTACTGTTGGAGGTTCACGACTGAAAACAGTCCACAGAATCTGAAAAGAAGGAATTCATTCAAAATAGGGTTTTAGTCTGTCAAATTTTACTAATTTGGTTAGTCTGTAAATTTATAACGGTGGCAGAGTTTTTTTCGTATCGCGGAAATTTCAAAAGGTCAATTGAATTTGTTTTCAGATTTGCTTTTAATCTGAGACTCTTTCACGTAAACTTTGTCACCTACTTTGTTTTCTGGTTGGTTAGTCGAAACATGTTTGTCAAATCTAACTTTAGATTTTTGTTTTTGTTGGTCTGTTTTTGCGCGGGCAAGTCTATAATAGTAGTTCATTCTGTTGTTAAGGTCTCTACCAAATTTGGAAATGAGTTTTTCCTGATCGTATAATGTTTCGGGGGGCCTACTAGAAGTGTGCCCAAAGATAAGTTCGTAGGGCGTGGAGCCGGTAGTATTGTTTTTAGTGTTGTTGTAGCAGATAACTGCTTAGGACAGGACGTTGAATGGATGTTCGTCCGGATGTTCAGCTGTATTTGCCCTTATCATTTCGGCTAAAGTTGCGTGAAACCTTTCGATAGAACCATTTGATTCGGGATGGTGGACACTTAAAAAGGATAGTTTTATGTCATATAGTTCGCACAGGTCTCTTATAAGAGTGTTATCAAATTCACGTCCATAATCACAATGGATGCGAAGAGGTGTACCGTAATGTTGGGAGAATATTAGGAGGGTGTTTACTACAGTTTTGGCTGTTTTGTCACCAATTGGGTAGGCCTGAGTAAATTTGGTGAGTTCATCCCTAATAGTCAGTGCGTAGTTTCTGGTTGGATATTCGAAAATATCAATGTTGATACGTTCGAAGGGCGTTTTTGGTGTTTCAGTTATGACAAAAGGAGCACTCAAGTTTTTTCTACAGAACTTTACCTTTTGGCAAGTATCGCAGGACTTAATAAATTGCTCTACACTTTTGATTAGTCCAGTCCAATTACACTTTTCTTTAATGCGTCGGATTGTCTCGTTAATTCCACGGTGAAGGTTATTTTTGCCACAGTGGTACTGTTGCAGTATAACGGGAATTTCGTCTTGTGAAGGAGTTATCACAATATTTTGACAAATTTTTAGTTTTGCATCTTTGTCTGCAAGTATAAAGGATAGTGTTTCAAGAATCGGTAGTTCTACGTTGTTTTCAATACAAAAAGTTTCAGACTCGTCTAACTGGTCTTGGTTGTTATAGAGAATGTTGAAAAGATGTGCAACAACTGTTCCAGGATCAAACGGTAAAGGGACAATTAAATATTTTCTATGCCTTACAGTTTTGCTGGCTAGAACGTTTAGAGTGTCAGTAGTGAAATTTGGGTCTTCTTCGAGAATATCTTCGATGATTTTGTCATGCAAGTCATTGAGTTTATTTTGCCAGAAGAAAGTGACTATTCGTTTGTGAGATTTGTCTAGAAGTTGGGCGTTAGAAATTTCTATTTTTGAATAGTCGATTATCGACTCGGTTTTATACAATTGAACAAATCGATTAAATTCTGTTGTCATGCGTTCGTCGTGATCATCGCGTTCTTGATCGTTGTCGGAGTCGTCGGAGTTATCGTGACTAGTACCTGGATCGGGTTGTTTTGGGTCGGTTTCGTTATTGTGCAAAATTTTTATCTTTGAAAGAAAGTCGGTGCATTATTTGAAGTGATTAATTTTGATACGGGAAAGAGCGTCTGCATTCAAGTTTACCTTGCCGGTCTTGTATTCGATTTTATAGTTATACTCCTCTAGTTTGAGGCGCCATCTGGCTAGACGACTGCCAGGGTCTTTGATCGAAAAGAGCCAAGTAAGCGGACGGTGGTCACACAGAAGTGTAAACTTTCTCCCAAAAAGATAAGGTCTGTAGTGCTTGACCGCCCAAACAATGACTAGCAGTTCCCGTTCGACAGTGGAATATCGAGTTTCTGCAGCGCAGAGTGTACGGGAAGCATATGCTATAGGAAGATCTTTTCCTACGGGGCCTTGTGACAGAACCGCTCCAATTGCGAAAGCACTAGCATCAGTAGTGAGCAGGAATGTTTGGGTATATCAAGATAGGGTTAGATACAAGAGCTTGCTTCAGTTCGTTGAAGGAAGACGTGCAATCTGCGTCGAAGATGAATTTGACGTCTTTTTGCAGGAGTTTCGTGAGAAGCTTTGAGATTTTAGCAAAGTTGGGGATAAAACGTCGGTAATATCCGGCTAGACCTAGGAAAGGTTTAACGTCTTTCGGAGTTTGGGGCTGAGAAAAATTCTGGATGCATTCAACCTTTGAAGGGTTTGGTTTTACTCCTTCTTGGGTAATGAGATGACCAAGGTAAGCCACTTCCTTACGGAGAAACTCACACTTGTCAGGTTGAATTTTTAAGTTTGTCTGTCTAAGACGCTTAAAGACTTCAGTCAAACGGGACATGTGCTCATGGATGGTTGGTGAATACACGATAATGTCATCCATGTAAACAAGGCAACGTTCATTCTGGATGCTCAGAAGAATGTTGTCCATGACCCTCTGAAAAGTAGAAGGTGCATTTTTCAGACCAAATGGCATACGAACAAATTCGTAATGGCCATTGTCAACAGAGAAACCGGTCTTGAGAATGTTTTCCTCAAGGATTTCCAACTGGTGGAACCCGGAAGCGAGATTCAGTGTCGAAAAGTATTGACACTTACCAAGTTGGTCGAGGAGATCGGAAATGTTGGGCAGAGGATATTTATCGTCTACAGTTAGTTCGTTTAACTTCCTATAGTCGATAACAACTCGCCACTTTTGCTTACCAGAAGCATCGAGTTTCTTGGGGACGACCCATACGGGTGAGGACCAAGGAGAAGAAGAGTTCCTGATAATGCCTTGATCAAGCATTTTGGGAATTTGGGTTTTCACTTCCTCCTTATGGACTTGAGGATATCTGTATGATTTTGTGAAAACGGGCTTGGCATTATTGGTGTCAATAGAGTGTTTGACGCCGTTAGTAAACGTCAAAACATCGCCTTCGAGATAGAAAATATCTTCGAATTCTAAGCAGAGATTCGTCATAAGTTCTCGCTCTTCGTCGTTAAGATGTTCTCTCCGAATGTGTTCCCTGATTGTAAAGTTTCTGTCTAAGTTTGTAGATTCAGAGTAATCGTGTGTATTCAGATTTAAGAGAGGGTGTGTATTGTCAAGGGGATCTAAATGAAGATTGGAAAATTTAACAATTTTTGGCATTGCGTTCGCGTCGAAGTCAAAGTATATATATATATATATATATATATATATATGTGACTGTTTTTTTTTTTTTTTTTTTTTTTTATCCGAAGAGGGGGGAAATACATTGCGTACTTAGCTAGCACGTGCTAGCCGTCGTGCGGGACTCCCGATGCAATGACTTCAAAGCAAGAGTAGATCGTTGCAATTGAAACCAGTATACCGTATACCCGCTAAAACCCTAACCTCTTTCTCCTACAACCATGGTCCCTTGCGGCACTCTTACTCAATACTACTTCGCAAGGGTGGTTCATTGCAGATGTTTACTGCTCTTACATTGAAAGCTTCTAAAGCCTACTCCTCGAACGTATCGCGGAGTTCTTTGAGGATAGTCTCCGCATAATCTGATACCAAGTTCCAGGCTTGGGGGCCCTTCAGCATGGCTTCTACTAATTGTTCTGGGACGATATTAGTCTCCAGAATCCTCTCCACTTCAGCACGTTGATCCTGAAACCGGGGGCAGGAGAAGAACACGTGTTCTGCGTCCTCTATCACGTCCGTACAGTGTGGGCAGTTTGGGGAGTTTGCCCTCCTGAACCTGTGCAGGTATGCTCGAAAGCATCCATGTCCAGTCAGGAGTTGAGTGATGTAGAACCCAACTTCCCCATGCTGGCGGTTGACCCAACGACTGATGTTAGGTATCAATCGATATGTCCACCTGCCTTTAGTAGAGCTGTCCCACCTCTCCTGCCATTGCCCTAGACTTATGGCTCTTTCATCGCTGTTTCCTGTCGGCTGGTCTTTTTCTAACTTTCTGCGATAAAGCCGTCCCCTTTCTGCAGCCAGGATGTCGATTGGCAGGGTAGAGGCAATCACACTCACCGCCTCGTAAGACACAGTGCGGTAGGATGATGCCACTCGAATCGCTGAGAGCCGCTGGACTGATTTCATTTTCCGGCGGTACGATGGTAGCTCGAGCGATTTCTCCCATACCGGTGCCCCGTACAACAAAACAGAAGTAGTTACTGTTGCCAGTAGCTGTCTTCTTATCTGTCTAGGGCCTCCGACATTCGGCATTATTCTAGATAATGCCCCCTGTACCCCAGCTGCTTTCTTGCTGGCCGCGATTATGTGCTCTTTGAAGTTGAGCCTTGTGTCCAGGAGCACCCCCAAATAGCTGATGAAGGGCTGCGACTGTATGTAGGTGTCGCCTATTTTGAGGGTGATGGTTTCCCTTGCCTTCCGACTGCTAACAAGAAGTGTTTCGGTCTTTTGCTCTGCTAAACTCAAGTCCGCTGCGAGCATCCAATTCTGAATTGTGGCTATAGCGAATGAGAAGGTTGTTTGTATCTCCTCTATGTGCTTGCGCACTATGATCAATGCCACATCATCGGCGAATGCCACTAGCCTGACGCCCTCAGGCAGACCGAGCAGGAGTAGGTCGTTGTACATTACGTTCCATAAGAGGGGGCCAAGAACAGAGCCCTGAGGTACACCTCCTGTGATCTTATAGTCTACTTCATTTTCATTTTCAGTTTGGTACAATAAGATGCGATCCTTGAAATACGCTGAGACCATTCTCCGCAAGTACTGAGGAACTTCCATCCTGGCAAGAGCCTCCAAAATGCGGTCCCAGCGGGCCGAGTTAAAGGCGTTCTTGATATCCAGGGTGGCTATTAGACAGTACTTTTTTCCACCTCTTCTCCATCTCTTTCCCGAGATAGCCTCTCTGGCGATGTTGGTAACGAGTGTCACGGCATCGATGGTTGATCTCCCCTTTCTGAACCCGAATTGGTTGGTGGAAAGTTTTGGCTCAACGTAGGGCTCCAGCCTATCTGCTATTATTCTTTCAAGGAGTTTTCCCGCAGAGTCCAACATACAGAGGGGACGATATGATGACGGTTCGTCTGGAGGTTTCTTTCCCCCTTTAGGTAGGAGCACAAGCCTCTGCTTTTTCCACTTAGTCGGGAAAACCCCCTGCTTTAGGCAGGTCTCATACATGTGTAGAAACATGTCAGGCCTATTGGCTATGGCGCATTTTAGCGCGATGTTAGGTATGCCATCTGGACCGGGAGCCTTACCGTTTTGGAGCCGGTTGCACGCGCCCATCAGCTCATTCATAGTCACTGGTGGTATATCTTCGTCCCTCACCTGCCACGAAGGATAAGCGGGTAGCTCAGGCTTCGCAGGAAACAAGTGAGTGACAATGCGGTGCAATGATTCGGGGCAGTTCGTTGATGTCATGGGAGGGGCCTTAATTTTATGCATAACGATTTTATACGGTTTTCCCCATGGATCTTGATTAACTTCGTCACACAACTCCTTCCAGTAGGATCTCTTGCTTGAGAGAATGGCTCTTCGTAGTTGTTGTCTTTTGATCTCATAGTCGAGCCTTAGTTCTTCTGTTGTGACCCTGTCGCGTCTCCGTGCTCGTTGATGCAGCCTTCGTGCTTTGAGACACTCTCGTCGGTGTTGTGAGATCGTGTCATTCCACCAGTAAACTGGTGGGCGGCTGTTGTTCTGCCGTCTCCTTGGCATGGATGCATCGCAGGACTTGACAACGCTTGTCATTACCTCTTTGGCAGTGGCTTCTGCGCTTGTTGCTATTGACAATGGTTCCTGCTCCATAACCAAGGCGAATGAATCAGCATCGAAAGCATTTTTGTTCCAACCGACTGGCTGTGACCTCGCACGACTGACACACAATCTTCGTTTGGGAGTGGTGTTGATTTCCCATATAATAGCTTGGTGGTCGCTATTAGTAAACTCCTCATCGACCCGCCATTCACAGCCCCCTTTAATTAGGTTGCTGCTAACGAAAGTCACATCAATAATGGAGCTGGCTGTGCCTTTGCGATATGTGCTTACGTCTCCTGTGTTGAGGAGTACCAGGTTGAGCGAAGACATGGTCTCAAGGAGAGCTCGTCCTCTCGCGCTCGTTTCCCGGCATCCCCAGTCAATTGCCCAGGCGTTGAAATCTCCTGCGATGGCGACCGATTCACGCTTCCGTACATCCTCCGCCAAGGTGTCCAAGAATAACTCGAACTCCTCGAGCTGTGCACTAGGAGGTGCATAGCAGCTATAGAAGTGAACCCCTCCCACTTTGGCTCTCACAAGCCATGGTTCGGGGGTATTTGGGAGTTGTTGGAACGGAAGTTTACCGCAAGCCCATATCGCTGCTCTGTCCGTTGTGTCATTTACCCAGGACAGGGTGTCGAAGTTTTTGTACTGCTCGCAGATTATGGCTACGTCGCAATCCAATTCCCGCACCCGCTGTACCAGTAGGTCTTGGGCTGCTTCGCAATGGTTGAGGTTGAGTTGCAGTACTTTCATTTACGGGCTTGTGCTGCTCTCATCGCCTGTTGGTAGATCGGACATTTCCAACTACCCGCAACGTGCCGGCAGTCTGACCTACTATCTTTCTCTTTGCAGAGTAAGCACTTGGCAGGTTGTTGACAAGCCGAGGCATTGTGACCAGCGCCTCCGCATCTGTGACAACAACTGCTTCGGTCAGTCTTGCCTCTGCACGCCTGGGCGTTGTGCCCAAAGTGCCAGCATTTGAAGCACCGTCGAAGGCTGATCCTCTCGCGAACACGTACTGTGCCCCACGCAAGTTTCAGCTTTCCAAGTGCGATGGCTTTCTTGGCCTGGACCTCTGGGAGACAAACAACTGCCGTTTGTGTTGATCTATATGCCCGTCGAAGTGATTTCACTGCCTCCTCAGTGATCTCTGCCAGGCCGTCGATATTATCTTTGAGCAGGTTTACTACCTCTTCCTTGGTACTGATCTCGTCCAGGTCTTTAATTTCAATCTCGATTTGGGGTATTCGAGATTGTACAGTGGCCCCGTTTGGGAGCTTATTCTTGATGGCGTTACAATAGCGCTCCATCTCCTGAGCGTCTGCCTTGGCGAATAACAAAAGTAGATCTCCCTTAGCTGTTCGTCGGATCTTATTGACTTTTTTGCCTATATCCTGCAAGGTGGGATCATTCTTGATACCTCGCAAGATATCTGCATGGGAGCTCTTCTCGCCTTTCTTTATAAGCAGCGTACAATGTTGGGCTGGTTTTTGCTTATTGGTCCTCGGGGCCTTTTTCCGCTTTACCACTTGCCAGTCAGTCGACTGGTTTGAAGGTTGTTTTTTGGTCTGCGGTTTAAACTTGGGTTTTAATCCATTGTTTCGCTCCGCTTCTGAATTGACCACCCTACTTGTTGTTGCCTGGGTGGTTTGCCCGATGTTCTGGCAACCTTCTTTACCGGGCTTTAGCTTGCTAGGTAGCACCGGTTTAAGAGTTTTAACTAGTGGTGCCTTACTTGATGGGGCTACTGAAGGCGAGGCCTTCGGTGGCGAGGTCCTTGCTACTGAGGCTACTTTTATTGAAGCCGCCTGCTTTGGGGCCGCCGGTGTTGATGCAGTCGGTTTTGAGTTGGCTGCTTTTGAGGCAGCCGCTTTTGGGACCTCCTTTTGCTTTTCACCTTGTGTCTGAGTGTTTGACACCTTTACTGGCGATGTCTGTGTTGTAGCAGGTTTCGCTACAGGAGGTGGCCGCGTCGTTGACGTCAGATATTTGTCATATTCTAACTTAATGGCGTGTGCCAGTTTCTTGATCTCATGATGTACATTGTGCCTAGGCCCAATGAACTTCAAGAGCTCATCGATCTTTGCTCCTAATTTGTTTGGAGCGCCACTCTCAGTTGTGGCCCTTTGGGAGGCGTCAACTGCACTATCCGCCTTTTGGAGGACTTGGCTGAATAGTGTCTTGCTGCCAGCTCTAGTTTTAATGGTCGATGTTGTACCATTAATAGTGTCTTTCTTCTTGTTGTCACTATGTGACGGAACCAGTGATAATTCGCTCCCCCCAGAATCCGTGGAGCGTGCACCGGCCACCGAGGCTTTCACTCGATCGGAACCGGTGGTGGGATTATCCTCTGCAGAGGTACCCACCTGGGGTATTAAGTTGACCTTATCACCCATATCCATGAATGGTTTATTTTCGGGGTTCCTTCCCCTATCTGGTTTTGGTCCGCCCTGAGGAAATCCTCAGTACTCCCCATTGCTGGAGAGCGTTCCCCTATCCGCCACCTGGGGAGGCGCCCGGTAGTGGACCAACAACCACCCCGAGATATATGTGACTGTGTGTGTGTGAGTGTGTGTGTGTGTGTGTGGGTGTGTGTGTGTGTTACATATATTTATACTATGAACTGAAACTGCCGTAGGAATTGCAGCGTCAGGTTTGCTTATACGGCAAGTTTTGTTATAATTTGTAAAATGGCTTTAATATAATATTCATTATTACTCTGTCTGTAGTTAGTTTATATTGTTATTTTTCATTTACATTTTTATTATCTTTTTTGTTCAAGTTAATAAAATCGTTTTTAAAAACTCAAATTTGCAAACTGTAATATACATTGGCACAGTTAGTAGAGTATAATTTTAACTGGTAGCGGCGGATTCTATCCCTCAACCTGTTGATGCGAATAGTAGTGAATCGTCTGACTTTAAAGGTTTTAACAATTTATTGGTTTTTTGTATTTGATTTTTATTTAATTGATTGGTTGATTGCTTTATTTATTTGATTGTCGATAGATTTATTTGAACAAGTTGAATTTAAATAGTTGATTATTTGAATTGAAATATTTATTTGATATATTTGATATATATACTTTTATATATCTATTTATTTTTTTATTTAACGTTCTATTATCTAAAATATCATTTATTCTTCATTTACATACATTCGCTTAATCATTTCAAATTCAGCTCCAAATACCAACCATCAAGGTCCACCGTTTCGACCAACGAACTTCCAAAGACCCATTCACACTATCTTCCAGAAAGGACACACGATTTTAATCAAAATGGTGATTATCTATAATAATCTGAAACTGATTTCAGTTATTATACCGATTATAACCAATATTTTTCTGACAATTTCAGCCAGAATTATGTAAATCCCGAAATTGAAGAAATATCTGATGATAGCCGCACTGAACATTTCAATACTGTTACGAAATTTACCCAAAGCCGACCTTGTTTCATTTCAGTACGACAACAAATGCTTTGAGATTAAAAACGGTTCTGGAAAAGACTCGGCACCTGTAGGAGTGATGATGATTTTTTCGAGAATTTTCTATGCTGGGCTTATAAAGGAAGCAAGCCACGATGGAGAGTTCAGTTATACCGCGACGACTAGTGTATATGGGAATATTATTGTGATATTTAAATCAGCTGTTTTCATGTAAATAAAGTTCTAGAAAAGTGAAAATGAATATTAGTTTTATAATTTTAAATTGACCCACGGACTTTACAACAAATTTGGTGATCAGAAGTAAAGGATTAAGTGCAGTTAAAATCCTAATTTGATTTATGGAAACCCGTAGTATGGACGAAACTACCAAAAAAATAGTCAAGCAGGTTACCGAGGGACTAGACGAAAAAATAGCACAGATTCTAGAAAAAACGTGACAAGAAGGAGAAACAACATCAGGAAGAAATTCAACAAAGGTTAGTGAAATCTTTGATGAAAAAACAACAAATCATGTTTCCACGATGGAAGAAAAACAACAAAATTTATTGGAAGGATTGTTCTCGAAATTTGAAGAAAAACGAGAAGATGATTTTAAAATATTTGAACAAAAACAAGATCAACTTCAACTAAAACGACAAAATGAATTTAAATTATTTGAAGAAAAACAAGAACAAGTTGAATTTAAGTGACAAAATGAATTTAAAATAACTGAAGAAAAAAGACAAATGCAGTTCGAACAATTAATGCAAATAGTAGGGCAAGTTAATGAAACAGTTAATGAAATAATGCAAATAGTTGAGTCAGATATAAAAGCGATAAATGATGACATTAAGACCATAAAAAATACCGTGGATACTCTTGAAACAAAAGTAGATGATCTCGATTCCATCAAAAGCCAGGTAAAATTTGAAATCAGTTCAATTCAAGACACAGTTCAAGATCAAATCAGTTCCATCAAGCAAACAGTACACAGTGAAGTACAAGATAAAATCAGTGCCATCCAAAATAAACTAGACATAGAAATTAAAAAAATGCAACAGGACTTACAGCGAGGAAAATACCAGAACACCGTGAGTACCAAAGGTTTCTTTAGTAAACCACCCTCATTCGACGACAGTTCATCTTGGCCCATGTATAAACGGCAATTTGAAGCCGTGGCTACAGCTAATGGATGGGATAATCAAGAAAAATCTACTTCTCTGGTAATTTCGTTAAGAGGTCCAGCCCTGGAACTCCTCCAAATCATTCCAGTCGAGGAACAAGGCAATTTCGACAAGATCATCGCCATCCTGGACAAACGTTACGACAATCAATCCTTGAGCCAGGTATACCAAGTCCAACTGTGTGGAAAAACGCAAAAATCCGATGAAAGCCTCCAAGAATTCGAAGCAGAAATTAGACGGGTAGTTCACTTGTCCTACCCAGACCTGCCAGAGGAAACAAAAGACCAGTTGGCCACACAGAGTTTCATAAACGGCATCAGAGATGTGGAAGTACAGAGAAATCTAAGACTAAGTGGCGTCAAGAAAAGTAATGAAGCTCCACTTTGGGCCTTGGAAGTAGAGGCCGTTATGAACATATCCAAGCCGAGGGTCCGAGCAGTTTCCTTTAACCAGGAAGAATCAGAGTCACCATTTCAAGCGGTGCTGGCTGGTCTGAACAAAATGTTAGAACGGTCACAAAGAACTGGCACCAGGGGGGCATGTTACCGCTGCGGACGGACAGGACACTTCCAACGTGATTGTCGAGTGAGGCCACCTGAACGATCACCGACCAGGGGTAACCAACAAAACAGCCTCATGTCCAGGGACCGTCAGTCAGTCAGCATAGGGGGCGAATGCTGACTGTCCCTCCACCAGCCCCCAAAACGTTATCCATCCGGGGATTTTGACGAGATAGCGGCAGCCTAGTCATTAGAGGCACCATCAATGGACGAGCAGTTACCATCACCATCGACACCGGCGCCCCTGTGTCCATTGCCAAGTCCAGGATTTTGAGACCATCAGAAATTCGGCCAGTTACCAATAACATCCAGCTCAGAACAGTCACCGGCGAGTCCATGTCAATACAGGGTGAGGCAGATGTCGTGCTACAGATAGGAGACAACATGATCCGGAATAAGGTCCTGGTAGCGAATATTGAGGACGATTTGATAGTGGGAATGGACCTAATTATGGATTTATGTTCGACCCGAGATATGATGTTCTTCGGTTCCTAAATGAGGAATTTGTATTGACACGGCCCGTCAACACGTCAGTCACCCCCATAAAAATTGTGGCAAAGTCTTCAGCTAGAATTCCCGGTCGAAAGGAACAGATTATACATGAGCAGCTAGACAGCAATCCTGGGAGCTGCGTTGGAAGCGTTGGAGCCCGTACACTTAGCTCATGACTACTTAGTTGGACGGGCTATAGTTGAAACCGGACGAGATATACCAATCAGAGTCCTTAATTTGTCCAACAGCGACATTAGAATTTCCAATGGTCAAGAGATAGCTTGTTTCGAGCCAGTAGAAACCATCATCAATTGCGAAGAAGAGTACCAGATGTCGGTGAAGGAGATAGGGCCCAGTAAAGAGTTCCTACAACAGTTTGCTGACCATTTGACACACCTGACACCAGAGCACCAGAAGAAAGCCAAACAATTTATCACACAGCAGTGGCAAATTTTTAACAGTCAAGATGGAACCACCGGTCGCACCAACATCATCCAGCATCGAATAGATACCGGAAAGGCTCAACCCATCAGAATACCACCTAGACGACTACCATTGGGGCAACAACAGACAGTCGAGGAAAACATCAAGTCCATGTTACAAAATGGAGTTATTGAGCCATCCATCAGCCCATGGTCTGCTCCCGTCGTGCTGGTTAAAAAGAAGGATGGAACCACCCGATTTTGTGTGGATTACAGGAATCTGAATGACGTCACGAAGAAAGAATGGATGACACTTTGACCACACTACCAGGCTCCAGTTGGTTCTCCACACTAGACCTAAAAAGTGGATATTGGCAAGTTGGTCTACGCGCCGCAAACGACAGAGCGAAGAAAGCGTTCTCCACCAGTAAAGGGATGTTTCAGTTCACGGTCATGCCCTTTGGGTTATGTAATGCACCCGCTACATTTGCGAGGCTAATGGAGTATGTACTGAGCGAGTTAACATGGAGGTCGTGCTTAGTATACCTCGACGACATTCTAGTCATGGGTCAGACATTCGACGACCATCTGAAGAACCTGGACGAAGTATTCTCCAGAATTAATAATGCCAACTTGAGACTCAACCCGAAGAAGTGCTCCTTGTTCCAAAAAAAGTAGAGTTTTTGGGCCACTTCGTGTCCGAGTCAGGAATCCGCACCAACGAAGACAAGATAGAAGTCATCCGTGCTTTGCCATTCCCCAGAGACAAGCATGAACTCCGAAGCTTCTTGGGCCTATGTTCCTACTACAGGCAATTTTGAGGGATTTGCCATCATTGCTGCGCCTCTACATCGGCAGACCACTGAGAAAGAGACCTTACCCTGCGATTTGGCATTTGGCTCCCCCGAAGAACCTTCCCAAGACATCGAGGATTATGCCGACCAGCCCCGATATAACATGCTGGCAATACACGAATTAGCCCGAACGCAGATGTTGGCCACCAGTAACCGGATGAAGACGCGATACGACCTTAAGGCCAATTCAGTCGGGTTTCAGGAGAGAGACAAAGTCTGGCTGTACAACCCCCAATGGAGCAAGGGTAAATCTTCTAAGCTTACACCCGCCTGTAATGGACCATACGAGGTGGTCAAGAGGATCCGTCGAAACCCCAAGGCTAAGTTGAAGGTGGTCCATTTAGATCGACTTGCTCCCTACCATGGAGGGGAAGTTTCTGATCGGGACGATCAGAATTAAAGGGGGGCAGTGTTACGAAATTTACCCAAAGCCGACCCTGTTTCATTTCAGTAAGACAACAAACGCTTTGAGATAAAAAACGGTTCTCGAAAAGACTAGGCACCTGTAGGAGTGATGATGATTTTTAAGAGAATTTTCTATGCTGGGCTTATAAAGGAAGCAAGCCACGATGGTGAGTTCAGTTATACCGCGACGACTAGCGTATATGGAAATATTATTGTGATATTTGAATCAGCTGTTTTAATGTAAATAAAGTTCTAGAAAAGTGAAAGTGAATATTTATAATATTTTATAATTTTAAATTGAACCCACGAACTTTACAACAAATTTGGTGATCAGAAGTAAAGGATTAAGTGCAGTTAAAATCCTTTACAACAATACTGAATAGTACCAGGATTTTCCACTCAGATTTCCCAAAAAGTGACAACCCAAGGTATCACGCAAGAGAAAATCCCGATTTCAAAATCCACTCTTATTCTAATTTCCTTAGATAATCCTTATAAGGTTTTGATCTACGATATAGATATTTAGTTTCATGAAATATCATTTCTAGATTTTCTAGAGCATTACGTATGTATTGTTAACTTAAAATCAAAACAGTTAATTACGAACTTCAAAACGTACGTACGTGTTAATTCAAAGGAAGAGTATCTGACGTTAATTTTTCCGCTCTTCACTTAGAACCCCTTGAGAATACACACCCTCTCTTATATCTGATAACACAGTACTACTCAGACTCTCTAAACTTAGACAGAAAATTTACTATTAGCCAACAAATTCTCTCTGACCAACATTTCTCATCTCCTTGACCAACTTGGAAAGTGTGAGTACTTTTCGACACTGGATCTCGCTTCAAGGTTCTACCAGTTGGAAATCCTTGAGAAATACATTCCCAAGACCGGTTTCTTTGTTGACAATGGCCAATACGAATTCGTTCGTATCCCATTTGGTTTGAAAAATTCCCCTTTACTTTTTAAAGGGTCACGGACAACATTTCTTTTGGTATCCAGAATGAACGTTGCCTCGTGTACATGTATGACCTCACAGTCTATTCACCAACCATCCATGAGCATATGTCCCGTTTGAGAGAAGGCTTTAAACATCTTAGACAGTCAAACTAAAAAATTCAACCTGACCTTTGAGTTTCTCCGTAAGGAAGCTGCTTACCTAGGTCATCTTATCACCCAAGAAGGAGTAAAAGCAAATCCTTTAAAGGTTGAATGCATCCAAAATTTTCCTCAGCCTCAAACTCTTAATTGTTTAAAAAATGCACAAATGTCGTGACAGGACTAAAAAGAGAGGGCAATAAATATAGCATCATGTTATCCCCCAACAAACTATATGACGCACTTAATTGATCGGACGCAGCTCCCAATCGAGTGAAATAGCCTCTTGCTCCATCTCTATGCAAGTTACCTCTAGAAGTATCTTACGGCCAGCCGCAAAATGAGAGGCAGCTTCGTGACTTGACTTGACGTGAGTCGTGAGTCAGGCAAATTCCCACGAACCAAGTGAATCACGGCGATGAACATCGCAAAAACGGACCGCAGTTTCATTGTGTCAAGTATGGCAGTTTCTGAATGTCTTGAAGATTTGATTTCAGAATCGGAGTCCTCCGACCTCAGAGAGTCTTCATGGCTTTTATCATACAAAACTTGACGGATTTGCACTGCTCGATTAATTTTTCACATTCACATTCACTGTGGCATAAACACTGCGTTCCGGATGTCACCGTGGGCATTATCTCCGTCACGTCACTCTGTGTTCAGATATCGCAGTCACATATATTTACGTGGTTAACAAATTCTCGCCGTGACAAAGCTGCGCCTCATTTTGAGGCTGGCCTTCGAGGTCATAGCCTTTATGTTAAAAATAGCCTAAAGGCGGATGTGATTTGACGTCACATGCGTCACCTCGGGTGGAGTGGCATAGCGTTTTACCAGTGTGTTTTAGCCTTAAGTGTGAGAAAGATGATGACAAAGTTCGATGTAAGTTAGAGTTTGAAGACATGATGCTTATCAGCGTCAGTTACAGTAAATACTAGGGATAATCATGCAAGAAATTGGAACGTTTCGCGAGATTTTAATTAAGAAAATTTATAGCCATTTTTAAAAAAAAAACTTTTAAAAAATCTGCCTTTGGTCACAAGAAGAGCAGTGTGGCTTCAAAACGTTTGCTGTTCAGGTTATAAGTTCATTATAGGTTCGTTCCAACAGACCGAATTATCGATACACATCTGATAATTTTCGTGCGCTGTGACGAGTTCCCGTTTACAATGTTGTTACGAGCAATACAATTACCGGTTGCTTATCAGTTTTACGTCGGGTATGAGCACGCCATATTTATACCATCAGCAAACCTTATAAGACATCACGTAAATGATAATGTATGAATCATAAGTGACATAATTTTAGCAGCAAACTCGTAGAAGTAAATTACTTGAGCCTTAAAACCCCCAAAAATATGGGGTATTTTCCATTTTTGCTTGTAGTGTAAAAGCAAAGATTTGTTGATAATGCCGTCAATAGAAGAATTGTAGAGGATGAGAAAATCTTCAAATTGAATCTTTATAAATTTTGATCCCAGCATTTTTCATAAAGAGAAGGTGGAAAAACCGATATAAAGTGAGTGTTTTTAAAAACAACATAACTTGGTTGTAATAACAGCTGGAACCGTAATCTGCCTCCGAATAATAGCTTATGACGTTGAGATTAATAACGTTGAAGGATATTTTACGTTAAGTAGATCTTACAGAATTGAAACTTAAATAATTTGTAGACATATTTTGCAGAATGTATCGTATTAATCATGATAGTTCGATAGCGATGTGTATGCAAAATATATTTTCTAAACTCAAAAAATGCACTTCACTTCATATATATTGGATCTTTGTTATAGTGTCAAAAAATGTAATAATACTGCTTGTAAAATTTGGCCTTACTTCTCCTCCGATGTCTTGACAGTGGCGGATCCAGTCAGTTTAAAAAGGTAATTTAATTAATAGCAGTAAAATGTATACAGGTAACTATGAAGTTAACAAACCAATGGAAAAATAAAACCAATATGGGCAGGTAATAATTATGTAAATAAAAACCTAATAAACTGCTGAGAAAAAACATATAATAATACAATTTGCTATAATTTTAATCTCGTACTCCTATCAAAAAAAGAAAAATCGAGATTTGCCCATGTGCCTTGACAGCTATTGTCAGTGCACTGTGTAACGATTAAATCGTCACTTCGGGCAAATGTTAATAATTTTTCTATATTTTGGTTTTTTAAAATTTTGTACGCCAACCCTGTTGAGTTCAGAATATCATCTCAGGTACGTAAAACATTAGTATCTCGCTTTCAGCTGTTATTAAAATAAATATTCCTCAAATTTGATTTTATTCGCTTTGCATGGCTGATTATTTAATTTTAAAAGTATGTCTCGTCATCCCTTATATCGCCTAATGATTAATTTTCATAATGTAACTCGTACAATGAACTAAATTAGTAATATCAATCAATCAATTTATCTTTGAATTAATTCTCATTTCGACTCTGTGTATCGTCTACCGCATTAAGAAACCTGCGCGGTACTTATTTGCTGGGTACCGGCGAAAAATTCACTTTTTTGACTCTATCTCTTCCCTTTTGTCAATCGACGAGACCAGATCGATTATTTTGGCATTTTCAGGAAGCCATTTTTTTATCTTATCGTACCGTTTCGATTACCAAAGAAAGTGAGTAAAGCAAGTATATATTCTTTTCTCACGATTAAATTATCTGTACCGTTTCTTATAGTATAATTGAAGGTGAAAATACCGATCAATTGAAATATCGATTTATCTTTTATCTATCGTAGATATATGTATATATGCACATGTCTTATTTTTTATCGTAGCTGAAATTCGGAAGCTGTGTGAAGATGTGTTACCGACCACAGTTCATCATATAGCTTCGTTGGATTGTTTAAAAGGAGTGTTTGCTCTACATGATCTATTTTCTTTTCCTATTTAGGTGGTGAAAAGGAATCAATTTTTTTATAATTTTCTTATAGAGCATAACCTTTCTATTGGAACACGTGCTAGGTGCTACTGCTTTTTGCCTTTATATATATATATATATATATATATATATATATATATATATATATATGTATATATATTTCTTTTTCTCTTTAATTACATCTCTCTTATAAACTAGGAACAGGAACTGTGGTTTTATCATTTTCTAGGGTTGTAGCTGAAAGGGAGAATTCCTGATTTTCCGTTGCAATCACGTACAGTGAAGCCATTTTGTTTGCTCTCCGAGACCACCATTGCTAGGTTTGAAGGAAAAGGGGAAACTAATCTGGGAAATTTGGATGCCAACCTAGTCTACTTAGCAGAGGAGGAAAGCGAAGTAAGTGATTTTTCTATATCTAAAGTCTTACCTAGATTGCTTTTATTTTTTTATTAAATTTAAACACATTCACTGTAGAATTGTTTTTATATCACTTACTTCGTAACCTCTCTTTAAATTAGGGAACGTATTTGATTTACAGTTAGCTGACTAGGGTTTTTCTTGCTAGATTTTAGAAGTAGCACAGAACAATTTTCCGATATTTTACTTATGTCATATATATCTTCTCTTTCAGTTGTTTTCTTTATTAGCTGCAATTTACCTGGCTATATATGTGAATATATGTATATCTATTTGCGGGCATTATTGTTAATATATTTTTTTATTTAAATTGCTCATAAAAGATACTTGCTGAAACTCCTTCACACCGTTTAAAGGTGGTAACTATCACACCAAATTGTTTATAAATTTGGAAAGATTTATGAAAATTTCCATGACCTTCAGTCAGGTAAAATAAATAAAATCAACCGAAGTTAATAGTACTTAGAAATCATTATCTTTTCACTAAAGTAAATAAACAGGAAATTTGTCTTATTTATAATATTTTCCTTGCTATCTAAGAAATATCGTTCTGGTATCGTAGACTTTTGATCTGTGAAGATTGGTCTTTAATTATTGTTCAGGATCGCCATGTGATATTGTAATTTTGCAGCGGCCTTCGACCAATAATACTAATTGTAAAGACTACATGTTTATTTCTACTCGTTACTTGATTACACTATACTAACTAGTTCTGGTTATACTATACTAACTACATCTAATCTTTACTATGTTACATTTGGAACTCGACTTGTCATGGCTACATGTTTTACTCGACTGATGGTTCGCGATTTACATCAAGTATCGAAAGTGTGCCATCAGTCGATTGTTTTGCTATTTCAACTGTTTGGTGTACGTGATAATATTTGTAGACATGCTGAATTTAATGAGGTTACCTAGAATGGTTGTTGATGATGTTTTGCTAATAATTGTTTAATTAATTTTCTAAAAGGTGTCATGAGGAATTTCCGTTACACCACCCTTCCTTAAGGAAGTGGGATCCGCGGTAGCGTATTCCACGCAACTTCAAAGTTTAACTAATAATTGCGGAAGTTCCTCTGACTCACAACAGTTTACTTGCTAAATTCTTACATATGTCTTATTCTAAGGAAATTCACTATATGTCCATAAAGTCAAGTCCACTATAATTTCTAACACTTGTCACGCAGTTTTTAATGTCACTGTTCACTGAAATCTTAAGCCTATATTTATGAGTTCGTTTATTTTATTGTAAAATGTCCCAAACTTAACCTATATAATGGTACATAGTTTCTAATTAGTATTTGAAAACTCTATTTTTATGTATCTTAATTTCCTTTGTATTATTTGAAATTAAGCAATTGGAGTTTCCTATGTCCGGTTCCGTTATAATGTACGGACCTTTATACCATGGATCAAATTTTAACCTATTCTCATTTGTTATGAGAACTTGTTCACCTTTTTGGAATTGTAAGTCCTTCGCTTTAGCGTCGTATGCTAATTTACGATGCCGTTTTGCTGCTTCGAGAGCTTCTCGAGTTCTTTTCAGTGCTATCTGAAGTTTAAATCTTATTTCTTGGTCGTAACTATCGATATTATATAGTGGTAGTAGGGATGATTGACTTAATTTGTCGGGAAGGATAGCCTTTTTGGCGAAAACTAATTCAAAGGGTGTATAATCGTGATATACGCTGGGGGTGGTATTATAACAAAAAGTATAGTATTTAATCCATGTGTCCCAATCGTTTTGCTCGTTATTAATATACATACGGATAAATTCGTTAAAAACTCTGTGATTCCGTTCACAAGTTATTGATTGATGATGATATGGGGTAGAAGTGTTATGATTAATGTTCAACAATTGTAAGATATTGCGTAGTAGCTCATTAACATATTCCGTACCAAGATCTGTTCTAATTTCTTGCATTGATCCATAAATCAGTATAAAATTTTCGACAATCGCTTTGGCTACTGTAGCTGCTGATTTGTCGGGGATTGGAGTCATCACGATGTATTTCGTTAAGTCGCATTGCAAAGTGACTGCATATGCGTTTCCTAGCTCTGTGCGGGGGAATGGACCTATAGTATCTATAGACACTATGTCGAAAGCTTTTTGCGGGGTTGGAGTTATTTGCATAGGTTCTGTGTGCTTAATTTTGGCTTTATTGATCTGGCATTTGTGACAATTTTTGACGAATTTTGCTACGTCTCTTGACATATTTTTCCAAAAATATGTTGATTTTAATTTTTTAAGTAAACGCTTTTGTCCGCAATGGCCACCATAAGTTGGATCTGTGTGGAATTTTTCTATTATACTTGCCTTATCATTTCTGTTGGTAATTAGTACTGGTTTATGACATAAAATTATATTCACATTCTTCAATATTTCTTGTCCCATTTCTTTGAATTCATTCACAGTGTACACTTTAAATATTACATCCTCGAGGTACAATTTTAATTGCAATTTTTCAACACTACCAGCCATTTTATTTAGCTTAGATAGGATTTCTTCTAGGAGAAATCTATCATTGGTTAGGTGCAGAGAATAATTTGAGCTCATTTTACCTTTATGTTTTATAAACATTTGCAATGAATTTGGGAAAAGTTTAAATGATAATATTGGCAATTTCATCAAGTGAACGTTACCTAAGGCTTCGTATATTTTGCAGGGTATGGTGTCTTTTTCGCTTATCTCTTCGGCTAGGGGGGTATCTAGTAATTTAGCTTTTGATCTTGTAATAGCGAGTATTTGTTCTACGTTTGTATTAAGTCTTTTTAGTTCGTCTGAGTTTATACGCGATAAGGCGTCCGCGACGGAATTGTCTTTACCTTTAACGTACTGTATTTCAAATTGAAATTCTTCTAAGTCTAACCGCATACGAGTTAATTTTGACGAAGGATTTTTCATGCTGTAGAGATAGACTAAAGGGCGGTGATCCGTTTTGACTGTAAAGGGGTGGTTATAGAGATAACATTTGTAGTGGTTTATTGCCCAATGAATGGCTGTTAATTCCTTGAGAATTGTGGGTTTGAGACTTTCACCTTTTGTGAAGGATTTTGATGCGTATGAGATCGGTAGCTCTACACCTTCGAATTCTTGGGATAATACTGCTCCGCAGGCTTCGTTAGAGGCGTCTGTTGTCAGAATGAAGGGTTTATTAAAGTCGGGATATTGCAAGATGGGGGGGTTAACCAAAGATTGCTTAAGAGAGTTGAATGCTTTTTGACATTCCGTGGACCATAAGAAGGTTGCATTCTTTCTTGTAAGTAAATTTAAAGGTTTGGAGATTTCTGCAAATTTAGGAATAAATCTACGATAATAGTTACAAAATGCTACAAAGCGCTTTACCTCATCTGCCGATTTGGGAGTTGGAAAATTTTTTACAATTGAATATTTTGAATCGTCTGGGAGTATTCCTCGGTCGGTGACTTTGTGTCCTAAAAATGTAACTTCTTTCCTAAAAAATTTGCATTTTCCGGGGTTGAGTTTAAGGTTGCATTTCCGACAGGTTTCGAATACTTTTTTAAGATTGCTTAGATGGTGCTTGATGGAACAACCGATGACTATTAGGTCGTCCATGTAGAGAAAAGTTTTTTCTGGGGTTAAGCCGGCGAATGCTATTGACATCATTCGGCTAAAACTATTGGGGCTAAGTGATAGTCCAAAGGGTAGTCTCGTGAAGCGGTATGAGCCTGAGTCTGTGCTAAAACTAAGGATGTCTCTGGATTCAGTTTCCACGGGAATTTGATGGAATCCTGATATCAGATCTATCACTGAAAACCATTTGGCTCTCCCTAATTGATCTAGGATATCGTCTATACGCGGTAAGGGAAATTTGTCTGCTATCAGTTTTTTATTTAATTGCCTGAAATCTACTGCTAAGCGCCATGCTTTCTGTCCATTTTGACCTTTTTTCGGTACTAGCAATATGGGGCTGTTATAATTGGATGCTGAGGGTTCAATAATTCCGTCTGTCAACAATTTATTTACTTGTTCGTTAATTTCGCTTTTTAAACAATGTGGCTGTCTATAATTTTTAGTATATACAGGGATATTGTCAGTTAGTTTGAGCTTCTGCTCGTAGAAGTTATTCGTGGTTATAGGGTCTGTTTCGAGGGAAAAAATATCTGAAAATTCGCTACATAATTTTTCAAGATCGTCCTTGGCTATTTCTGGTATTTCGCTCGTTATCAGCTGTTTAATCAGACTATTATGCCGGTTAATTTTTGAGTTATTTAATGTAAATATATTGAATTGATCTAAGTTAGTAGTTTCCGGTTTAAAGTTCTTAAGTCTAATGGTATCTGTCGTTGTATTTAGAATTTTGATAATAGGATAATTTGGTGAAACTAATGTTCGTGCGACGTGAATTCCGGGTTGGATTTCGCAGTTTGTTACGACAGCATCTTGGTTAAGGGTTTTTAAGGTATTAATTTGCCTATACACTTCACATCTAGGTGGGATAATGATTTCGTTTTCTTCAGTGCCGCTTGAAATAGGAATTGAAATTTTGTGCCGATTTATTCTCAGCGTTAGTGACCAATCATGATAATTTATCATGCTTCCGAATTTGATAAGAAGGTCTCTCCCTAAAATGGCATGAGTGGGTATTGGGAAATCTGACGATACTATTTGAAAGTCGTGTTTTACTGGTTGTCCGTCGAAAAGGAGTGTGAGTTTTGAAGTACCTAGGGTTTTGTGGATACTTTCAGAAATTCCTTTAATATTGCAAGAATTGTAGCTGTTTATATGGAAATTGGTGGGAAGATAAGATTCTTTAAAAATTGATATATCTGCGCCTGTGTCTATAATAAAAGAAAATGGTTCGCAGTGTTCGTAAGTTTCTAATGGAAGTTCGATGAAATTTGAAAATGATAAGTCTATATTGAAAATTTTTAAACAGTTGTCCCCAATCCCTGATTGGGGGAAAGTTCGTTTCCCTGGTCGTGCTCAGATTCTAGATATCTTAGGTTCCTTGGACTTTGTCTGTTGTTAAATTGTCTGTTTCGGTAGAAGGTGTTGGAAGTTGTTTGCGTATTATTACCGTTATAGTTTCGGTAGTCTCTCGTCTGTCTTCCGTAGTTTGTTTTATGATAGTATTTTCCTCGATTACCAGATGAGTTTTGCCTGTTAGGGGGTGTGTAGTTGTAGTTACGATTGTTTTTACTCAAATTGTTCCTGTTAAAGTAGAATAAGTCGCTTTCTGCTGTAGGTTGCGGTGTGATATTCGTTAATTTGTCGATGATTTCCTTTGCACTTTTGAATGTTCCGGCCTCTATGATCAGCTTAGTTCTGTCAGAGTTCGCGTTTTGGATTACACTTCTCGTTAGTGTATCTGTGGAATAGTTTTCCGCTACTTCCGATGGTACTCCTTCCATGATGTAAGCTCTTTTTAGTTTGTTGCAAATTACCTCTAATTCGTTTGCATAGTTGGCGTTGGTTCTGGCATTTTGTTTGAAGTTTGAGAGTTTATTGCCTATTGTTCTAGAGTTCTCAAATTTCGAGTTATTTTTCAGGGTATTATATATGGAGGTTATTGTGTTTTCGGTGGAGATTAAATCTCGTGCTGTACCAGTTAATCTAGTTTTGATATACGCAACTGCTGTCTGTTCATGTTCCCCTACATGTAATTGTAGTAGTTCGAGAGCATCTAAAAATGACTGTAGTTTTTCCGTATCGCCGTTGAATTCTGTGGGTAGTATTTTACTGATAAGATTGAAAAATTCCGCAGAAGACATTGTGAATACCGGCTCCGTGAGCAAAATTTCTTCTTCAACGATACTAATGTCGATTTTCTCGGTACAAGAGATCGGTATTTTATAGTTTACTTCTAAATTCTGGAAGGCTCTAAGGACTTTATCCCTAACGAAAAGAAAATTACGTCTAACTTCTAATCTATCTGGATCTTGTAACGAACTCCAATGGTTGTCGATTAAACTTGTGTAATTATTAAATAATAGAACTAACTTGTCCGTGATATCTTTTCGAGTGCTAGCACCTGTTGGAATTCTAGTTTTTAGGGCACGTTTGGCCTGCGCGGTTATTTCTAGTTTAATTACACCTAATTGCTCATATAATTGTCGAGGGTCAATTGACATTCCTACACTCTACGTATTGTACGAGTAGCTTTGTTAAAGATTTCGTAAAAAATATAATTCGTAAGTACCTCGATATTTTAATTTGCAAGCAATACAAGGAAGTTTTCAAATACCTTACAAGGCCAATGATGAGTATGGGTCAGCAAAAATATAGTAAATAGAACATTTAATGACCTAGTTATATCACAGGTTATTAACACCTTTAGAGATTAAGTTCATTCATGATATAATGTACTTACTCAGCACGTTCATAATTCCTTCACAATGTATTATAAGCGTTCGATATTTCTTATATATATGCTAAAATAAATCTCCTAAAATTCTTAAATTAAGACATAATAATCATAGATACACAAATAATATAATATATAAAATAGTTCATTATTATGGTCACAAGCAATTAATTATTTTTATATGAGTTACATTTATAATGTTATAATGTTCTGTACCTTACAACTTTTAGGGCTGTTGGGCTTGCCTATCTAGAATAGCCATACTTCTTGATATGTCCCTTTTTATATTTCTCCTGTGCATATTTTTAAGTTTTATTAGCAGCATTACCAGGGCTACTGCAGCTATTACGTATAACAGCACTCTTACGTCTAGCGGGAATTTATCTTCATTTATATAGACATTGGAATTGACTTCCCCATTGTCGGACGTTTCTTGAGTTTGACTTTTTGACTGTGTGGTACCCATTATTGAAAATCATGCAGTTTTCGATCGGCTGAATTATTCTGTCAGAAGATTATGTTCGAGGGCAGGATCGCCATGTGAAGATTGGTCTTTAATTATTGTTCAGGATCGCCATGTGATATTGTAATTTTGCAGCGGCCTTCGACCAATAATACTAATTGTAAAGACTACATGTTTATTACTACTCGTTACTTGATTACACTATACTAACTAGTTCTGGTTATACTATACTAACTACATCTAATCTTTACTATGTTACATTTGGAACTCGACTTGTCATGGCTACATGTTTTACTCGACTGATGGTTCGCGATTTACATCAAGTATCGAAAGTGTGCCATCAGTCGATTGTTTTGCTATTTCAACTGTTTGGTGTACGTGATAATATTTGTAGACATGCTGAATTTAATGAGGTTACCTAGAATGGTTGTTGATGATGTTTTGCTAATAATTGTTTAATTAATTTTCTAAAAGGTGTCATGAGAAATTTCCGTTACAGATCAAATCTGTTATCTTAAATTTTGTATTAGCATATGATCAGATCTGTTATCTTTATCTTTGTATTAGCATATGTTTGGATTCAATTTGTTATCTTATTTTAGCATAAATTTCGAGAAATTGAATCTTCATTATTGTAATAATGATTGTAATACCTTATCGTACCTCTCTTGGAGAGAGAAGGAAGTTTTCGGTAATTGTATTTTCGGTTTATCTATAACTCACAAATAAATTGATTTAATATCAAAGAACATTATTGTAATAATAGTGGACCATAAGTATCAATGTAAATAGAGACTCTATCGTTATATTTCATAGACATTCAAGTGACTTATCGTATGCCAGTTCCAAACCGGGGCTGAATTTACAAATTTGGGGGAGTTCAGCAAGTCCAATCAAGGGGTAGCACGTACTAATTCTCTGTTTTATCTTTTTCCTGCATGCACAAAAATGAGCTGGACCCAAGGACGCTAGAGGAATATCACCTACCACCATAGGGGCGACTATTTACTGCTACTAGTCGTCAGGGAAGCTCCAACCAGTAAAGTCACGGCTACCTAGAAGGCTTCGGAACCCTCTAAATCAACTGGCTCTCTCTCTCTCTCTCTCTCCCGATACAGCTGAGGCACCGGACAGTCCGGCCATAACCAGAGAGCATTGCACCAGATAAGTCTAAAATCATTACTTACTGATGGTATACTGATCAAACTGCCCTATTGTAATTGAAAGAACTGTATTTGGCTTGGCCACTCTTTTAAAATTGTCAATATAAATTATCTGTTATAAAATTGTAAATATAATTGTGAGTGTAAAATTGGTCTTATTTTGCTACCTATATGTTTGTGTGTGTCTGGCGCCCTCTCTAAGGTGTCCAAAGTTGGAAAAGAAAAAATTCGCACCTACCATTTTGAGATGTGCTTTGCTGAGCTAGTCAGTATTATGATGGATGCCTCCACAACAGCAAGAGGTTTTCCGTTATAACTGCTGGCTGGTTGTCGTATATTTCTACATATAATGCAATAATTACTATTATTTAAAATCAAGTTACCGGTATTGAAGCGAAAATCCAAGATAGACAAATTAAAGTGGAATTTATGAGCTTTCAAAATATCTTTCGTAAATTGCGATCGGACTAGTCGCGTTAATACCATGGTATATGCAAAATATCTCTCTAAATTGTTTATATTCCAATTCTTCAAAAACTAGTTATTCAAACCCATATAAAATGACATTATAAACCATTGTTTTGACGATGATAAATATTCCAGTGTTAATTACCAGGAAGTTATAATTGTTTTAAAAAAATCACTTTTGACCAGTTTTTCTGCATTTACCCGGTAAAAAATGATCCAATAAGGCTGTATAAACGCTCATTAAATAGAATTTCTGATTATCTAAACTTTTCTGTAGAAGGCATTACGAATTCTTCATTGCTTTTCAGTATGCAAAAAAACAAAAGAAATTCCTATTTTTGCGGGTTTTTATTAATTAAACACTTCACATCTACGAGTTTGCTGTTAAAATTTTTGCAATTATTCTCTACAAACTCTTACTGACCGTATGGTATAAGTGAGTTGCTGTTGCATTTTATGTCAGAAAATGACTTCAATTTTGTTCTACAAACTGATAGAAATGGCTGGGTCGTCTGTGTCTAGGAGAAGAACTGGTCGGCGAATATAATTCTTTTAGAATTTTAGCGAGGTTGCATAGAAAGGAATATAAATGCCAAACCAATAAATAAATAACTTAATTAATATTATACAAATTATATAAAAAGACACATTCCACCTCGTCGCAGACAATTTGACCATATTTTTAATGATTATCATTTGTTTTACTGAATTTGTTGTAAATTCCCATGCTTTCAGAAAGTGTGTGTCCTATTTCATAAATACTTGAATAATTACACAATAATCCCCATTATACCCCAGTATGGCAAAGCCTAAAGATAGGGTAACAGTATATGTATGTTTTTATTTGTATATGCTCTACCATAGTGTCTCAACTACTCATCCGATTGTGATAAATCAGGTATCATTCGATTTGTAATTATTGTCCGTGTAACATAGGCTTGAAGAAAAATAACTTGGTCAAGTGCGAGTTGGACTCGCGTACTAATGGTTCCGTACTATCTTCAAGATTCTAATATTCCAATTCCAAACAAGCAGTGCATTTTCTTATATATATACCCTAATATCTTTTAAAGGAAGCGTTTTAAATTTATAAAAAATATAAACTTTCATTTTCCACACATAGACTTTTTATTTTATATGCTTCATGATTCGCTTGATTTTTATAACAATACGTATGTATTTAATTTTCTAATTGGAATTTTATTTTACTAATAAACTTTCAGAGAAGCCTTTTATAATCTAGTGTCTGAATTTTGAGGCGCTGTAGATTGGAAGATAAAGGGGAAAATAGATAAAGTTTTATATAATAAATGATAAAATCTGTTAGACAAATTATTATTTAAAAATACAAATAAAATATATTATTCTAAATTTTAGATGGTGTAATTTCTAAAGTCGATGTGTAATATTTTTGTTAATATCTTTTGAAAAAATTATTTAAAAATATGATATATTTGTAATTCACATAATGAGCCTTTTATATATCACATGATGCGTTTGAAAATTTAATTTTTATTTTCCATTTAATTCTATATTTTGTCCCTAAAATTACTATGGGGGTTTTTTACTATTTTTTCTTATAAATTTCAAGTGAGCCCCAGTACCCATAATTATTTTCCAAATTTTAGGTAGTATGGTTTCGGAAACAAAGCGACAAATGAGAATTGTTTATATATTTTTGTTAATATCTTGTAAAAAACTAATTTAAAAAATACGAAAAATATATATTTGTATTTCGCATAATGAGCCCTTTCGTTTGATGTATTGCATGATGCATTAAAAACATTTTTTATATTTTCCGTTTAATTCTATAATTAGGCCCCTAATATTAATATTAGGGATTTCTTTGTATTTTACCTGTAAACAAAAAATTTTAGGTCTTATATTTTGGGGAATAAAGGGTACAATGGGTAATTTTTTTAAATATTTTTGTTAATATATTTTAAAATATTCATTTTAAAAATATAAAAAAATATATTTGTATTCGTCATATTGAGCCCTTTGATTTGGTTTATTACATGATGCGTTAGAAATAATTTTAATTTTATGTTTTCCATTTATTGCTGTAATTTGCCGCCTAAAATTAATATTAGGGGTTTCTTCTTATTTTTCCAATAAAGTTCAGTTGAGGTCCTATAACCCTATATTTTTCAAAATTATACGACTTATAGTTTCGGTGATAATTTATTTTTTTAGTTCCCCCCCCCCCAAAAAAAGTACCCCTAAAATCAAAATTTCTTTATTTAAGATATGTACTTCTCATCGGGTCACCAAACTATTCACTGATTCCAAATTTCAACATTTTCCATCCAGTAGTTTAGGAGAAAAATGCTGTGATGTGAAAGAGGGAGAAATCCGGAGTGATATTATAAGAGTTTCAGTACATTGTATATTCGGAACCCTAAAAATATCTAAAGCCTGTAAAATCCAACAAAGTGAAAATATCTGAAATTTTTTTGCTGTTTTATCGAGATATCATATGAAAGAGGAAAAAATTCATAGTTCATAACAATAGACATAAAATACGAGTATACCTACTGACTGATTGAAAAACAATTTTTCTATATTTTAGCGATTATCATCCTACGTGTTTTATAGGTATACATCAATTTTTAATTATTAATAACACCTAAAAGGTACAATAAGCTGCAAATTCAATACTAAATAAATAATTCTAATAAAATCGAGGGTTACTGACATCACTATTAGAATGGGTCGTATCCGTAATCTTTAGCGTGATTTTTTTTGATTTCGGTTATTAAAACCGTTTTTTATTGTACCAGCTCTAGCTTTAATAATTTATATTTATAAAAGAACCGACTTCAGCTGACATAAAATAAAAACCGTTTAGCAACCGTGTGCAATCAATCACTATGATCACACTGAAAAAGAGAGAGAGATAAGAATAGGCTAAAATTATATATATATATATATATATATATATATATATATATATATATATATAATATCTATCATATATCTATTTATATCTATCATTTTCTGAATCATCCTATAGAACTATAATTCAACTCAGTACATATCACAACGGTCCTGAAATCTATGAAACCACCCAGTATAAGTATGAATCCTGTCCACACTATTGACCCTTTCTATTTTTTTATTGTATAAATTATTATTCAACTACTTCTGACAATTTTTAAACCCTTTTGTATAACTGTAATTAATTTCGGCAAATATCCGCTCTGTATAACTAGTTATGCTCCAATCTTATTTCAACCATCTTGTATACGCAACTACTTATGTGCCAATACAATATTTTTAGAAACATCCTGTATAACTAATTCAATTCCAACTTATATTTCAACCAACCTACGTATACAACGACTTATGTACCACCTAATATCACATACACGCACCCACACACCTACAACCGTATACAATATAGAAGAGTTCGCCGACATATCCAACAAATTTTCGTTTCGATAAACTAAGGGAATATTTTCTGCCATTTCAGGCGAATATAACTTCATCTCTAACAGAAACTGACTTTCAAATGCATCAAATTGAAAACCATTCAAAACACCCTGTAAGATTTACTCCCATGGCATATCATGACATTTAAACTAGATATTTATGATAAAAATTTGACATTGACCGTGTTGTTTACGGTTTTTTTGCATATATTTTTCGGATTTTCAGAAAAATGGTATGTCGCATTATAGAAATATGTACGGAATCAAGCTGGAACATATCTTTGTATAATACAATTTATAATATTCAAATTGCGTTAGCACTTTTAGAGAAAACAGTGAATATTTATTGAAAATCGCTGAAATCAGGTCCCTTTACTTTTTTATGAATTTCTAGAAAACCGTAAATCTCATGTTATAGGCAATTATATGAAAACTTTCTGTAATGTTCCTTAATATAATGCAGTTTAAATTATCAAAATTACCCAAGCCGTTTTTGAATAATCGCTGGACATACATAAAAAAAAGTTGAATACGAATTAATAACCTCCTCCTTTTTCGGTCGGTTAAAAATATCAAGTGGAGAATTCTACTTCATTCAATAATAGTCAGTTATCAATATTATATTCCAGCGAACCTGATACTTCTCTTCAATTATGTAATCTTACTGGTGAATTTGTTTCCCCTTTATCTAACTTAAGTATTAGAGATTTTTGGGAAATCAACCTAGATGGGCTGAGTAGCTAACGTAATTTATTATTCAAATTAAATTAATGCAGCATTAGTTGCTCATCAAATTTTCACCACGAACTTTCAGGTCAATTTTTTATTGCTTGTGATGCAACTGATATAGCTTAACTTTAATAAATTTCCTGATATGATGATCTCCAAACATTCTTGTTTTTATCATTTCAGAACTCGAATTGGGACATGTTTTTTACATATACTGAAAACTTTGTTCGTTGTTGATAAGCGCTTTGGGAGCAAGGGATGCATTGGACCAATAACCGTATTTAACTTTCCCAAAATCGCAGCCCATGAGAGACCAGTTTTTCTCAGGCTATTGCTTTGCCTCTGCTTTGTTGCCTCATAGGTATAAGAACATACATAAACTCCTTGTATTTGAGTTGTTTGAATACTTTTGTATTCTGAATCGAGATTATTATGCATCTATAAATATACACAATTCACTTAAATGATGATGATAATTGGAACCATTAGACGGGGTTATTGTAAAATACAAAATCATCCTCTACAGAAAAGAAAGGTACCAAATTCTTTGTTCTGGTGGGGTAATACTAGAAATTTGTTTTATCGAGCATATTTCTTCCTTTTAGCGCAAATCCTATAAGATGCGATTCAGTTTTAGAGAGTCCAAGAACCAACCAACTCATCTTGTTCACTTTCGGTTTTGCAGTAGGTACTAGGACTTTTATTGCAGGTTACTAATGTGAGCAGCCCTAAATGATGAGGCATGCTTTCTATTGTTGACTTAAATTGATAGGCATAAAAGTCATTATAGTTTCATGCCGTGATTGTCAAATGTAGACTATTCGAGTCAATGGTAGAAAACAAAGTAATTAATATATACATATAACGATCAAATGAAACTACTTTCTTTGTATCACTGAATTTATGCACAATACGTGACTAGTTTCGACGCTTACGCGTACGTATACACGTTAATGAGAAATTAAAACTAAACCACTTTAAACATTAACAAAAAGTTACATAACTAAGGGTATGAACTGAACAGGGCAAAAACACATTAAGAAATGAAATTTAAATACAAAATAACTTAGGAGTATAAAGCTTAAGTTATTTAATTCAAACAGGTAGGTATTTTGAGGGATAATCTGATCGTTAAGTAATCAACCTGGGGAATTTTTGTAAGATATAAAAATTTGGGTTTGTTCTACGAAAGATGTTTGATAATAATTTCTGTTATAATTTAAAATTACCCGTTTTCAAGTGAAGGGAAAGTGTGTCCTGTTTGCATTACGTGATTAGAAATAGTTGAGTCTGTTTTTTATAATTTATATGAACGAAAAATAAAGGTTTGGTGCAAAACTGTGTTTTTAAATTTGTGACACACCAAGGGTACCACCGCATTTCCATTAGAAGAGGGCTACCAGGTCAAAGAACAAAATTTGTACTGTAAGTATTCTATTAAAATTAGACTTTTTGATGGAGATACTTGGTTTCTAAAATGTTGCAAAAACAAATCAATCTCTCCAAAATTTATTCAAGTAAAAGTTTCTAATAAATCTGTAGCATCTAAAAAAGTTGAAAATTATGCAAAATTAAAAAGCCTAGATTTAGAAATCAAACATCTCTATACTAAACGTAGTTTATTAGATATTATCACATATAAATTAACTGAGAATGATTTTAAACAATGGATGGAGTTTGCAAGACGAATGTTTTCCATAATTTATGCAAAACATGAAAATAAAATGAGAAAGCCTAAGAAGAAACTTAAACAATTGTGTTCATTGAATAAACAGCAAGCAAGCTATTGAGAAACATGGACGTTTTTTACTTGAAACCCGATAAAGGCAACAAAGTAGTGATCCTCGAAAAACCTGATTATTTTGATAAAAATAATAACCTGATTACGAATGGTGCGTATTCAAAATTAGTTAGAAATCCTTTATCAAAAATGACATCAGAAGTAAACAACGTCCTTAAAGCATGCAAATCTATTGTAAGTACTGAGCTAAAACGAAGATTACATGTTTCTAATCCAATGATCCTGAAATTACATTGCCTTCCAAAAATTCACAAAGCCGGAAAAACATTACGTCCCATTGTTTCAGCGATTGACGCTTATAAATTAGCGGAGTGGTTAACAAAACGATTCAAAAATTTACCTTGTCCGCAGCAAAACTATAACGTAAAGAATTCTTTAGAGTTTATTCAATCTAAACAAAACGTTTTCCTGCAACCTGGAGAAATTTTGGTATCGTTTGATTTTAGCTCATTAGTTCCTAGTGTACCCATTCTACAAACTCTGAAGTACCAGGAGGACTTACTGTGTGAAAACTCTTTTTGTAGGACAGAAATTAATGAGTTAATTTCCCTCATAAAATTATGTATGAGCCAAAATTATTTTCAATTTGGAGGTTGCTTTTATGAGCAGAAGGAAGGAACGGTAATGGGAAACCCCTTGTTGCCGTTCACTGCCAACTTGTTCATAGGGAGATTCGAAGTTGAAGCAACAAATGACTCCCAGTATTTCCCTAGGGTATGGATACGGTACGTGGATGACATATTTGCTATATTTAATACTACCGAGTTCAATGTTAATGATTTTATTATGAATCTTAACAATAGGTTTGCTTCTATTAAATTCACATATGAACAGGAACATAAGGGTACTCTACCATTTTTTGATGTATTAGTTTTAAGAAATGATAATAAGTTAGAGTTTGATGTATATAGGAACGATACTAGCACATATAGATATTTACCTAATATGTCTTTTCACTATCAACAACATAAAATGGCGGGGATTAATTTTCTTGTACATCGCTTCTTGACATTCTTTCTCAACAACGACAGGTTTGAAAATAAAAAAAAAAAACTATTAGGGAAATAGCTGCATGTAATGGTTATCCAACAGATTTTATAGATAAATGTATTACTAAGAAACGGCTTCGGTTACGAATAAATGAAGTGTCAACTTTTCTAAATGAAACAAACAAATGTTTGTCTCAGTTCCGTACAGTCGTTATAATAGGAACTTTAAGGAAGTTATTAAAGAACTTGGTATGATGGCGGGGTATAGGACAACTGCAACACTACAGAAATTGTTGGACAATCCTAAAGATAAACTTGCTGATTTCGAGAAGTCGGGTATTTATGAAATCAAATGTAACGATTGTGGTTTAAAGTATTATGGACAGACACGCAGATCTATCAGTACCCTTTTCAAAGAGCATATTGCCCATTTGATATACGGAAAAGCGGATAAATCTAGTGTTGCACATCATGTTTTAGAACACAACCACTAGGTAGATTTAACTTCTTTAAAATTAGTTAAACAAGTAAATAATTTTAGGGAACCGGACCCTTACGAAAGCATAATCTATATACTATTATAAAATTGTAGTTGTCTGTTTGTTTGTTTGTTTGTTTGTTTGTTACCTCAATACGTAAGAACTACTCAACCGATTTTGCAGAATCTTTTTTGTTGATAAGCTTATAGCTTGACTTAAAATCTGGTTACATTTTATCTACCTACATTGACAGAAACGGTAGATATTGGGGAAAATCTACTACAATGTTCGGTAATACATACACAATTAGTCAATTGGTTCCACCGCAAGCACCAAATTTTAGATACTTGCACCAGCTTAGCTTTTATTCAAAATTCGGAATATGCCAATGTAACATGTTTCGATTTTAAAAAAATTCCTCACTGATATATCATGTGTAATTTTACAGGGCGTTCCATATATAGGATAGGTAGAACTAAATGAATTTAAAAAATGTTGAAAAAAAGGTAAATTAGGTGGCCTGTAAGTAGTTGCATATATACAATGTGGTTTAAATAAGGGGAAAGTTATACGGGGTTATTCAAAAAAGATATATTCGGTGGACCATAAACAGTTGTATATGCCAGGTGGTTGAAAAACGGGTGGAGTTGAATTATATTTATAAGGGCGGATAAAAAATGTTATATTGTTAGGGACATCAGTAGTTGCATATACAATGTGGTTGAGATTAGGATAAAATAGAATTAGATTTATACAGGGTGGATAAAAAAATATGTTATGTAAGCAGTTAGGATATTTGAATTTTCTTGAGCTCTTATTATAGTTATGAAATGGGTTGAAAAAAATGTTAGAAGCAGTTGTTTATACCGGGTGGTTGAAATATGTAGCAGAGTATAATTAGTGTTATATCTACAGGTGGGTTTAAAATATATTATAAAAATGCTATGATCTACAACCTGTTTCGTATACCGGATACATGAAATATAGGGTGGATTAGAATTCCAAGTATCCAGAGTGCTGAAAAAATGTTATATAGGGTTGCCCATAAGAAGTTGTATATACAAGGTTGTTGAAATATAGAGTGGAGTAGGACAATAATTATACAGTGTGGGTAAGAAAAATTAAAAAAAATTGGAGTACCTGAATTATGGGGCAAAGTTATCGTTACAAAGTATGATTCAAGCAAGGTTAGGAAAAGTTGCAAATGAAAGATGGTTTAAATGAAGTGTGGAGAGAAATTATATTTTACACTGTGCTTCAAAAATTATGAGGTAATAGCGTACTTCACAATTAATTTCACAGATAGGATATTTGAAAAATTGTTACATTGATTGCCCCATAAGCAGCTGCAGTTTTAGTGAAATTTATTGGGACGTGATTGATTGATATTTATACAGGGTGGTACAAAAAATGTTATACTGGGTGGCCAATAACTAGTTGTACATACAAAGTGGTTGAAATAGAGGGTGAGCAGAACTCTAGTTCAACAGTGTGGTTAAAAAATTGTATGTAAAATTTTCTAGAATAGAACATGAGCTGTGGCATATATGCAATATCTGAAACATGGGGGGGGGTAAATTATAGTTAAACTGAATTATTAAAACATTGCATATAATAGGTGGTTGACATATAAGGTGAATCATAGTGTGCAGTAGGTGTATAGTAGGGTTCAGAGTAGTAGTTAAGTGTTTAAAAATGTTATATATGGTGACCCCTAAGCAAGATGCATATACAGCGTGGTTGAAATATTTTGTAGAATAAAATTATGGTTATACATGATAGTTCACAAAATGATAGACAAATAAGTTATAATGGTTGACTAATTGGGAGCAATATATACAAGATGATTCAAATAAAAATGAAAGTAGAGTTATAGCTATAGAAGGCAAGCCAAAAAAATCAAATTGTTACATAGGCTGACCATATAAATTTGCGGTTTGGGTAAAATACGTTGGGAATTGGTGGATTTATAGTTATACAGATTGGTACAAAAACCGTATTATTGGGTGCCCTATAAGTATAAGGAAGACCATGAACAGTTGCATCCTGATATATGAAATACCTGAGATAGAGGGCGAAGCAAAATTATTGTTATATATTGTGTTTAAAACAATGTTAGAAAAAGGAGCATATAAAGGGTGGTTAAAATATAGGGTAGAGGGAAATTATATTTTACAAAGTGGCTCAAAAATTATCAGAAATAATTGTTATATAGCGTATAATGTGGAGTAGAATTATAGTTAGGTAATTTAAAAATGTTATATTAGGTGACAAATAAACAGCAGCTTATACAGGATGATTGCACTATATAGTAAAGCACAGTTACAGTTATACAAGGTGGTTCCAAAAAATGTTAAACATAATTGTTATATAGGGTGGCCCATAAGTGCTTGCAGTTTCAGTAAAATATATTCGGGATTGGTAGATTTATAGTTATGTTAAGTGGTTCAACAAAGTTAGAAAAAAATCTTATATTGGATAGCCCATACGTTTTATAAGTTATTTTTTTACAAAGAATTCCACATTCAATACGCTGGTGAAACCGCAGATAACGGCTAGTGATTTATAAAAATAATAAACTAATAAATTCGGATAAGGGCCCATATATCTCGTTTTATAGTTTACTTTCTAAGAATCCATAAAATAGGTATTAAAAATGTTATTAATTTATAATGTTGGGTAAAATTAGGTTGGTAATTAAGGATTATGCTAATTTACATCTGTTGTTTAGAACTCAGGTACTTGGGATTTACCCTTTGTAATAATTACTTAAGGAATAGTTTAGTGGTAGGTATAAATTAGAGAAAATTGTAATTTCGATTTAGTTTAGTGTACTCCCTGATGATGACAACTTAGAGTTGTTGAAACGGCGTTGAGTGTTTGAAATAAAGGTTTGGTGTTAAGGTGCAAAACTGTATTTTTAAATTTATTTTGTATTTAAATTTTATTTCTTAATGTGCTTTTGCTCTGTTCAGTTTATGTAACTTTTTGTTAATGTTTGAAATGGTTTAGTTTTAATTTTTCATTGATGTGTATATGTTCAAAAATGACGCGTAAAAAACAAGAAAGTTTCATTTGATCATTACGATTGACTATCACAAAGTAACGGCTTTCACAATTTAATATATATAACATATCAATAAATTAAATATTTATTATAACGTTTCTTATAATATTTTGTTTTCTATGCCATTTATTTTAAACACCTGTGCAAAAAAGAAACATATTGTATTATTTCCTTGCCGAATTCACTCATAACCTTAAGAAATATTAACTTGTTTTGTTAAATCTTATGAAAAACCTGATTGGCGATATTTTTCAAACATCCAATTTTATTTGTAAAATAGAATTAATGGAAATCTTATCATAAATACTATTTAGCAGATTAACATATTTGTGACACTAAATTGTTATTCCGTATTAGTGAATATTAAGGCCAATGAATAACCTTTTATGGTATTTGTTCTTGACACTCTCAGAATTAAATTAACGTTATGGGTAAATAATTTATTTCAATATCACGTTTAACATGTCAAGAATGAAGATCAAAATATGGGAGTTTCATTAACAAATACCTAAGATTCTTGACAAACACCTGGACGAATATCGAAGTTTTGTTAACAAACAGTTTTCTAGGGCAAAACGAAATTAAGGAGTGAGGAGAAAATAACTATTTGTGAAAGTAACTTAAAACAATGATAAAAGAAGAAAAAAATAACTTCAAAATTGGACAATGAATAGCAGATTCGCTGTTGCAATTATTATTAGTTTTTCCGTTTCAGGGTTTTTTTGATGTTTTTTTAAGATTCTTAACCAAATACAAACGTGCTGTTCAGACAGAAGTACGTTTCGAAGGTGCAGCGCATATGTCGAAATAAGGAACTTCCCTACGTTATGCTGTACGCAGGCTGACAGCTGAACCACACCGTACAAAGTGGCAGTGTACAATATGTAAAGTTACTTTGTGAAACCATCCAATTTTTTCAAAATCAAATAATTTTCCATTAAAAATAGGGTTTCTATTATTATTATCCATTTTTACCCTATATTAGAATGATCATTAAAATTCGCAAAAAAATGTAATTTTGGTAGTCAAAGGGTTAATTAACTATGGTAAGCTAGCCAAAATTTTTGTTATCAAATTAAAAAATGAAGTATATATCTCTTTTGTTGTCTACGAAAATTTAATAGAAATCCGGACTGAAGATAGAGCAAAAAGATTAAAGTGTGATATTGGTAAGGAGTATATCAATCAAGATATTGTAACGAAATTTCCTTAACCCGGCTCTGGTTTCATTCGAGCACGACACCAATCGCTTCTAGGAAAAAAAGTGTTCTCAAAATGGCTCGGCAGCCGCAGAATTGATGATTGATTGTAGAGAATTTCCGATGTTGATTTTAAAAGGAAGTAGCCCACCATCGCAAGTTAGTTAGACAGCGACGAAGAGCGTATATTGTGATGTTATTATGAATCAGTTGTTCTGTAAAATTTGATGTAAATAAAAGTTCTAGAAAAGTGAAAGTGAATATTAGTTTTATAATTTTAATTGAACCCACAGACTATATAACAATATATATAGTTTTACTAGCAAGAAGGGAATAGCTATTGCAACATGTCCACCATATGTACATGAATTAAAAATGAATTAAAGAAGAATGGAACCACCGGATTTTGCGTGGATTACAGAAAGCTGAATAACGTCACGAAGAAAGACGGCTATCCACTACCCCGAATCGATGACACTCAGATCACACTATCAGGCTCCCGTTGGTTCTCCACACTAGACCTAAAAAGTGGATATTGGAAGGTTGGTCTACACGCAAACGATAGAGAGAAGACAGCGTTCTCAACCAGTAAAGGGCTGTACAGTTAACGGTCATGCCCTTTGGGTTATGTAATGCTCCCGCAACATTCGAGAGGCTAATTGAGTATGTCCTGAGCAGGTTAACCTGGAGGACGTGCTTAGTATACCTCGACGACATTCTAGTCATGGGTCAGACATTCGACGACCATCTGAAGAACCTGAGCGAAGTATTCTCCAGAATTAATAACGCCAACCTGAGACTCAACCCGAAGAAGTGTTCCCTGTTCCAAAAAGAAGTAGAGTTTTTGGGCCACGTTGTTTCCGAGGCAGGAATCCGCACCAACGAGGACAAGATAGAAGCCATCCATGATTGGCCAGTGCCAAGAGACAAACATGAAGCTTCTTGGGCCTCTGCTCCTACTGCAGGCGATTTGTTGAGGGATTTGCCACCATTGCCGCGCCACTACATCGGCAGACCACTGAGAAAGAGACCTTCCGTTGGAATCAGGATTGCGAAACATCATTCAGACAACTGAAGGCAACACTATGTTCCAGCCCAATCTTAGCCTTTCCTACATATTCCGGCAAGTTCCTTTTAGACACCGACGCCAGCAACGCAGGTTTGGAGGCCGTCCTATCCCAGTTGCAAGATGGTGAACGGAGCGTGATTGAGTACTGCAGCCGTGGATTCTCATAACCGGAAAGAAATTATTGCTGACGACCTTGGATAGGTGTTGTTCCAAGGTCCTGTTGAATCTTTCCACCATTCCGTCTGACTGTGTAATGGTGTTGCTCTCGTTTTCCTGATCCCCAACATCGTGCAGACCTTCTGGAATACATTCGATTCGAAGTTACGCCCCTGGTCTGAATGTAATTCCATCGGGACGCCAAAACTGCTGAATAGTTGTTCTACTAGCACCGTCGCTACCGTGGTTGCCTCTTGGTTGGGTATCGCATATGCCTCAGGCCATTTGCTGAAGTAATCCATTGTGACCAGAATGTATTTGTTCCCCCTCTCAGACTCGGGAAACGGACCGGCGACATCGATGGCAATTCTCTCAAATGGGACGCCCCCATTGTACTGCTGAATTCTGCCCTTGGTCCGGGTCTTCGGGCCCTTACTGGCTGCACAGGTGGCACATTTGCGGCACCAAGCTCTGACGTCTTCGAAGTAGTTCACCCAGTAGTACCGCTAGCGAACTTTGTCTAGGGTTTTATTCATGCCCAGGTGGCCTCCGGTAATTCCATCATGCACTTCGGTCAGGATGGCTGGTACCTTTTTCTTCGGAACTACCAGTTGGAACTTGGTTTCTCGTCCATCAGCGCTTTCCCAAACTCGCTTGAGCATTCCATTATCTACTCTTAGAGAGTCCCACTGAGCCCATAACGATTTCAGCACGCCGGAGTATCTAGCTACCTCGTCCCATCGTGGCCTGGGTGCCCCTCTCGTTTTGAGTGACAAGATTGGTTCGATGTCTGGATCAGCCATTTGGTCCTGGATGCACTGTTCCGTTGTCCAGTCTTCGTTGGCCTGCACTCGGATCTGCCTGATGGAGATACCCTCTCACTGTTCCGTCTTCAGACAATGCTTGCATTCCGCTCTACAGGGTCTTCTGGATAGGGCATCGGCATTGTTGTGTAAACGGCCGGCACGGTGTTCCACCTTGAAGTCGTATTGCTGTAATTTCTCCATCCATCTGGCCAGTTGTCCTTCCGGTGTCTTCATGTCCAGCAGCCATTTGAGTGTGGCATGATCTGTTCGGATTAAGAAATGACGACCATATAGGTATTTGTGGAAATGGTCTACAGCCCTTATTATTGCAAGAAGTTCTTTTCTGGTGAAGTAGTAATTTCTTTCCGGTTTCGAGAATCCACGGCTGTAATACTCGATCACTCTCTCTTCACCATCTTGCACCTGGGATAGGACGGCCCCCAAACCTGTGTTGCTGGCGTCGGTGTCTAAGATGAACTTGCCGGATTGTGTAGGAAAGGCTAGGATTGGGCTGGAACATAGTGCTGACTTCAGTCGCCTGGATGAAGTTTCGCAATCTTGATTCCAATGGAAGGTCTCTTTCTCAGTGGTCTGTAGATGTAGAGGCGCGGCAATGGTGGCAAATCCCTCAACAAAACGCCGGTAGTATGAACAGAGGCCCAAGAAGCTTCGGAGTTCATGCTTGTCTCTCGGGATTGGCCAATCACGGATCGCTTCTATCTTGTCCTCGTTGGTGCGGATTCCAGACTCGGAAACGACGTGGCCCAAAAACTCTACTTCTTTTTGGAACAAGGAACACTTCTTCGGGTTGAGTTTGAGGTTGGCGTTATTAATTCTGGAAAATACTTCGCCCAGGTTCTTCAGATGGTCCTCAAATGTCTGACCCATGATGTGACACGTCGTCGAGGTATACTAAGCACGTCCTCCATGTTAACCCGCTCAGTACATACTCCATTAGCCTCTCAAATGTAGCGGGTGCATTACATAACCCAAGGACATGACCGTGAACTGAAACAGCCCTTTACTGGTGGAGAACGCTGTCTTCTCTCTGTCGTTTGCGTGTAGACCAACCTGCCAATATCCACTTTTTAGGTCTAGTGTGGAGAACCAACGGGAGCCTGCTAGTGTGGTCAAAGTGTCATCGATTCGGGGTAGTGGATAGCTGTCTTTCTTCGTGACATCATTCAGCTTTCTCTAATCCACGCAAAACCGGGTTTTCCACCCTTCTTTTTAACTAGCACGACGGGAGCAGACCATGGGCTGATGGATGGCACAATAACTCCACTCTGTAACATGGACTCGATGTTCTCCTCGACTGCCTGTTGTTGCCCCAATGGTAGTCGTCTAGGTGGTATTCTGATGGGTTGAGCCTTTCCGGTATCTATTCGATGCTGTATGATGTTGGTGCGATAGGTGGTTCCATCTTGACTGTTAAAAATTTGCCAGTGCTTTGTGATAAATTGCTTGGCTTTCTTCTGGTTCTCTGCTGCCAGGTGTGTCAAATGGTCAGCAAACTGTTGTAGGAACACTTTACTGGGCCCCGTTTCCTTCACCGACGTCTGGTACTCTTCTTCGCAATTGATGATGGTCTCTACTGGCTCGAAACAAGCTATCTCTTGACCATTGGCAATTCTGATGTCGTTGTTGGAGAAATTAAGGACACTGATTGGTATATCTCGTCCGGTTTTAACTATAGCCCGTCCAACTAAGTAGTCATGAGCTGAGTGTACGGGCTTCACCATTCCAACGCAGCTCCCAGGATTGCTGTCTAGCTGCCCATGAATAATCTGTTCCGTTCGACCGGGAATTCTAGCTGAAGACTTTGCCAAAATTTTTATGGGTGCGACTGATGTTTTGACGGGCCGTGTCAATACAAATTCCTCATTTAGAAACCGAAGAACATCATATCTCGGGTCGAACATAAATCCATGCTGGCTAATTAGGTCCATTCCCAGTATAAAATCGTCCTCAGTATTCGCTACCAGGACCCTATGCCGGATCCTGTTATCCCCTATCCGTAGCACAACATCTGCCTCACCCTTTATTGACATGGACTCACCGGTGACTGTTCTGAGCTGGATGTTATTGGTAACTGGCCGAATTTCTGGCTCTCAAAACCCTGGACTTGGCAATGGACACAGGGGCGCCGGTATCGATGGTGATGGTAACTGCTCGCCCATTGATGGTGCCTCTGATGACTAGACTGCCACTATCTCGGCAAAATCCCCGGATGGATACTGTCCTGGGGGCTGGTGGAGGGTGAGTCAGCATTCGCCCCCTTATGCTGACTGGTTGGAGTTTCCCTGGTTGGTAAGGTCGGTTTGTTGGCTACCCCTGGTTGGTGATCGTTCCGGTAGCCTTACTCGGCAGTCACGTTGGAAATGCCCTGTCCGTCCGCAGCGGTAACATGCCCTTCTGGTGCCAGTTCTTTGTGACCGTTCTAATATTTTGTTCAGGCCAGCCAGCAGCGCTTGAAATTGTGACTCTGACTCTTCCTGGTTGAAGGAAACTGCTCGGACCCTCGGCTTGGACATGTTCATGACGGCCTCTACTTCCAAAGCCCGAAGTAGAGCTTCATTACTCTTCTAGACGCCACTCAGTCTTGAATTTCTTTGTACTTCCACATCTCTGATGCCGTTTATGAAACTGTGTGGCCAACTCGTCTTTCGTTTCCTCTGGTAGGTCTGGGTAGGACAAGTGTACTAACCGTCTTATCTATGCTTCGAATTCTTGGAAGCTTTCACCGGATTTTTGCGTTTTTCCACTCAGTTGGACTTGGTATACCTGGCTGATTGTCGTATCGTTTGTCTAGGATGGCGATGATCTTGTCGAAATTGCCTTGTTCATCGACTGGAATGCTTTGGACGAGTTCTAGGGCCGGACCTCTTAACGAAATTACCAGAGAGGTAGATTTTTCTTGATTATCCCATCCATTAGCTGTAGCCCCTGCCTCAAATTGGCCGTTTATACATGGGCCAAGATGAACTGCAGTCGAATGTGGGTGGTTTACTAAAGGAACCTTTGGTACTCACGGTGTTCTGGTATTTCCCTCGCTGTAAGTCCTGTTGCATTTTTTTAATTTCTGTTTCTACTTTATTTTGAGTAGCACTGATTTCAAATTTCACCTGGCTCTGTATAGAATCGATGTCATCTACTTTGGTTTCAAGGGCCTCCACATTATTTTTTAGAATCTTTATGTCGTCGTTTACCTCTTTTATATCTGATTCTACTATTTGCATTCTTTCGTTAACTGTTTCATTAACTTGTGATACTATTTGCATTAATTGCTCAAATTGTAGTTGCCTTTTTTCTTCAGTTTGGCCTTGTTTTTCTGCAAATTTCGAGAATAATCCTTCCATTAAATTTTGTTGTTTCTCGTCCATGACAGTGATAAGATTTTGTTGTTCGCTTTTCATCGTGGAAACCAGATTTTCTAATTCTATTTTACGTTTTTCATCGATATTAGTGACAAGATTTCCTAACTCAACTTTAAGTTTATCATCAAAAGATTTCACTAACCTTTGTTGAATTTCTTCTTGATGTTGTTTCTCCTTCTTGTCACGTTTTTCTAGAATCTGTGCCATTTTTTCGTCTAGTCCCTCCGTAACGTGTTTGACTATTTTTTTGGTAGTTTCGTCAATTTTCTCCATACTACGAGTTTCCATAAATCAAATTACGATTTTAACGGCACTTAATCCTTCACTTCAAACACCAAATTGCTGTAAAGTCCGTGGGTTCAATTTAAAAATTATCAAACTAATATTCACTTTCACTTTTCTAGAACTTTATTTACGTTCAAACAACTGATTCAAATACAATAACAATCCCATATACGCTAGTCGTCGCGGTATAACTGAACTCTCCAACGTGACTTGCTTCCTTTATAAGCCCAGCATAGAAAATTCTCGTCAAATTTCATCACTCCTTCCGCTGCCGAGCCTTTTCGAGAACCGTTTTTTTTATCTTAGAGCGTTTGTTGTCTTACTGAAATGAACAGGGTCGGCTTTGGGTAAATTTCGTTAAAATATATATATTTTTGCTAGCAACGAAGGGTATAGCTATTGAAACATGTCCACCATATGTACATCAATTAAATTATTATTCACAAAGGCTACAGTAAACAAACGTTCTTGGTCTGAACTAGTCACAACAGCTGCATACTTGAAAAACCGTACAGTTTCTAATACTGTTGAAAAGATATAACTCCTTGTTACATAATGTTTAATGAGAAACCAAGTATAGAACATTTAAGAATATTAGTAGCAAAGTTTTTTGTAGGAGTGACTGTACAAAAGAGACATTCAAAATAGTATAGATAGTCAGATCTAGGCATTCTGTTGGGCTATGAAAATGTTGGATATAGCATCCTTATATGGATATAGCATTCTTATAAATAATCAGAAATAATTTAAAAGCAACAAATTTAATAGGATTTAAAGATGAAGAGAACCCAATTCTTAGTGAATTGAGTGAAAATAAATACATTAAAAAAAACCAAAACCGACTTCAAAAGAAAATTAACTAAAAAGCATGAAATAATATTTTGTTACATTTAAATACTTTTTATGAAGTCGGTGCCAAGCGAAAGTGAAAATATTGTGTGAGATACATTAATGAGTTGTACTTTGCAACATGGCTGTTCAAATTGGTTTTTGATGGGTTTTTGTTTTTTAAAAAATGTATTTATCTTACAATTTTCAGTGATGCAATGGCTGTAGTTGCTAATGAGTTATCCTACAGCTGTAACATTCTATTAACAATTTTTTAACCATCCTTCATAACAATATTTGTACTCCGCCCTGTATGTCAGCTATCATTAATTTCCAACTGCTATGAGCTACCTCATATAATTATATTTTCTTGCTTTTTACTAACCATCCTGTATGCTATAATTACATTCGACGCTATATTCTAACCATCTTGCATAGCAAATCTTATGGATCTCCTAACACATTTTAATAACTACCCTATATAATGTTATTCTTACTCCACAAATTTATATTTATATGCATGCAATTAATATGCAAATTCATAAGATTTTATCATACAAAAATCGCCTGCCTTGGCAATTTTATCACTTTGAAAACTTGAAATCTCCAGGTGTAAAAATATAATGCTAGGAAAGTATGAGGGAGGCATTAAATAGTTACTTGTTCGGAACATACAAATAAAATTTGTATTGAAAAAATGATTACAAGAGCAGTTTCACTCTCAAATCACCGTGTATTGAAAGAATTTTTACAAGACGAATCTCACTCTTACGTAGGTTACCAAATCACCCTGTATTGAACACCTTTAAATTACAAATCAGCTATCTTGATTGTCGCAAACTGTCAATAACTTTTTTAATTATTTAATTCCATTGAAACTTCTAAATAGAAAAATTTCATCGAAATCGTTAGAGCTTTTTTTCCAGAATTCAATTACATATATACATATATACATATATATATATATATATATATATATATATATATATATATATATATATATATATATGTATATATATATATATATATATATATATATATATATATATATATATGTAATTGAATTCTGGAAAAAAGCTCTAACGATTTCGATGAAATTTATATATATATATATATATATATATATATATATATATATATATAAACAAACCTTTTTCGTACTATAGTATTACATTACTTCTATTTGATAACAATTTTATATCTTAACAGAAATGAAGATACTTTAATTTGTAATCAAAAGTCCTCTTTGAAGACAAACCTTGTCTACAGTTAATAAAAATTCACATGGAGTGAAGACTGTTTATGTTTTAGACCATGTAAAAAATCTTTGTGAAGAATAACTTGTTTAGTGTATTGTTTAATTTCGATTGAATTACTTCATTGATTTTTAAACTTCTGCACCTTTTCCAAAACCTTCCGTCGCTAATGCTATTTTTAATTGTTTTTGCGTTTAAAATATAGACATTATTCGTGACTCGTGTATTGACTTTCAAGCTATTCGGACACTTTTGATTCCGTTTGAAGAGACTGCCGCTTTTTGTTGTTATAGTGTTACGATTCCGCGAGTTATTAGTTCCGGTCCTAACAACCGCTAAACCGCTTTCATGTTGTTTCTTATGTGTTTACAAAAGCGCATCATTTGTTGTTAAACCCGCATTTTTTGTTTGCTCAATAAATGAACATTACGTCGCTATTTTTGTGTAACGTGTTGTCCAGACGAAGCTCTAAAAAACAGTTACTGCCGCTGCGGGGCTAGCCTCTGAAGAACCAAGAAAACACCACCTGCAGAGCTTCGATGTAAAAGGTTAGTGATTAACTTTATTTGGTGAATTCATTTACGCGACGGCACGTGTTTTACTGATTGTTCCGCTAAATGTCCTTCGTCAATTATATACTTGCATTGAACCAGCATTGAACTAAAACCGCAACATCTAATTTATACATTTTTTTTAGATATTATATGTAATGTGTCATCGAAGACATTCCACAATTTGGTCCAACTCCGAGCCGGATGCAATTTGAGTTAATTTCGTGCAAAGTTTATCGATCCAACCTTTGATTTTTCGTTACAATTATTGTTGAAAACCGCATTGAATTTTCGTTTCTTTATTTGTTAAAAGAGAAAGCAAGTTCGGGATATTCACTCATTCCGTTGGAAATAAATTTTGCATATTTCTTGCCACGTTAAAAAACTTACAAGAGCTCGTTTTGTTTGTTTGGTTGTTTTGCTAAATTGTTTTGAATTTATTTGACATTTGGTCAAATACTTTCTACTTCAACAGTAAAAAATTGTAGATTTTTGGAATAGTATTTTGTTTCGTTCTATCGTGTTAAATTTGTTCAGTGGCGTTACAGTGATTTTAGTTTATTGTTAAGATGTCAAAAACCGCTGAAAATTTACGAAAATTTAAAAATAATCGACAATCGGAGTTTAAAAGTTTAGAAGATATTTATTTTGCTGCCGAGAAAGCCTTAAGAGGTGACGACGTTGAATTGTTTTTTTGCATGATTTATATGGTTGATTCAATCCATTCAGAATTTTTTAAACATCACAATTCCATTGTAGGTTTAATTTCAGAAGCCAACGATGATTTTGACTTTGAGGATGACATACGCAATAAATTTGAAAAAATGTTTTATTCAATTAGGTCTATTTTTGCTAAACTAAAATCTGTTCAGAATTCTACGCCACAAAATATATCTCGGTAACAGGATAGTGTTGCTTTGCCGCGAATTGATTTGCCTTCATTTAGTGAAGACATATTGGAATTTGGTACTTTTATTGATTTGTTTGATTCATTAATTCACAATAATGAAAAACTCAGTACTATGCAGAAGTTTAAATATTTGTAGTTAGCTTTTGAGGCTATTAAGAATTTTAAACTAACACAAAATTACGTGAGTGCTTAGGGAACACTTATGAAAAAATTCAAGCGAACTCGTTTAATCGCAGAGTCTCATTGGTCAGCTTTAGAACAATTCCCCCAACTAACTTCAGATAGCCCTTCAGAAGATCGGAAGTTATTGGATGACTTCAGTGATAATTTGGAAGCACTGAAGAATTTGTGTTTACCAGTAAATCAGTGAGATTTTTGTATCGTTCAGATGATGTTGAAACGAGTTCCAAAAAATTTAGCCGCTAAGTTTGAACTTTACCATGGTAGTGTGACCGCTCCAGATGACTTTCCGATCCGCTGCTTTGTCGAAGCATTGAGATACCTTTGAATATGTTGAATTATCTCCCAAGGCAAAGCGAAGTGTTGACAAAAAGTTACCATTGAATTCAAAGCAACATTCTTACAGTTTCACTACATCTTTGTTTGTCACTAAGAATAGAAATTGATTAGTTTGTAAATCCGATCATGCGATTTACAAATGTTCTGAATCCTTGAACAAATCAGTATCCGCGCGGTTTAAGTTTGTTAAAGATTTGAGACTTTGTTTTAATTGCTTGAGCGATTCTCATCAGTTGAATCCCTGTAAATCTTTATCCACTTGCAGCAACTGCAAACAACGCCATCACACATTGCTTCATTTTGTAAATCGTGGTGATTCAGGCATTCGGTCTGAATTTAATGCTCCCCCGCAAACCTGGCTTCTACATCTGGTGGATCCAGTACCAATAATACTGTTGAAAGTCTCGAAACTTCTCTACCGCCGACTTCTTGTCATAGCTCACGTTTGTCTTACAATTCAAATGTGTTGTTATCTACCGCTTTAGTTGAGGTATTAGATAAGCACGGTTCTTATCAAATTTTGTGATGTCTGCTAGATTCTGGTGGCATGACATCATTCATTGCGAGCAAGGCTGTGAAACGCCTTGGCTTCCGACCTATGCCCGCTTCGATGCAACTCAACGGGCTAGGTTCTATGCAGAGTACCTCTGCTGAGGGCTCTCTTACCCTTTCTCTTCGCTCTATAGTAAAGGGTGAGTGCAATTTTGTTGTTGATCTGTTACGAAATTTACCCAAAGCCGACCCTGTTTCATTTCAGTACGACAACGAACGCTTTAAGATAAAAAAAACGGTTCTCGAAAAGACTCGGCAGCGGAAGGAGTGATGATTGATTTTGCTAGAATTTTCTATGCTGGTCTTATAAAGGAAACAGCCAGTTATACCGCGACGACTAGCGTATATGGGAATGTATTGTGATATTCGAATCAGTCGCTTTAATGTAAATAAAGTTCTAGAAAAGTGAATGTAAATATTAGTTTTATAATTTTGAATTGAACCCACGGACTTTACAACAATACTATTGTTTTACCCTGCATTTGCATGATATGCCTGTTGCGCCCATTAACATGGCTAATATGTCATATCTAATCAATTTGAAATTTGCTGATCCTAGTTTCAATAGCCCAGGCGCTAATGACCTTTTGTTAGGTGCCGATATATTCTCTCAAATTTTGTTGGATGGACGCCTTCTGGGAAAGGAAGGTGTTCCTGATGCTATTAACACTGTGTTTGGTTACATCCTTATAGGTAGAGTGTCTTCGAGTTCTGTTAACTCTCACTCTGTCAGTCATAAACCCAACTTAGCTTTTTGGTCAAATTGAAGATGTAGTATCATTAGATGATTCACTCCAAAGGTTCTGGACAATGGTAGATGTTCCTACCGCACTGGTTTAGTCCCCTGATGATCTTATCTGCAAAAAAATATTTTCCGAGGGATGCAGAATATTGGATTCACGTAGATTCGTTGTGCCTTTTCCTTTTCGAAATACACTTCGTGCTTTTGTCGGAATGTATAATCTCGCCGTACAACGGTTCTACTCTTTAGAAAGACTTTTTCTACAGCAACCAGATCTCTACAAGCACTATTGTGATTTTCTCAAAAAGTAGAGCTTTATCATATGGAGTTGGCTCCTTATCTATCATCTACTTCTTCTGATTGTTACTACATACTGCATCATTGTGTTTTGAAACCTGATAGTAGCACAACTAAACTTCGTGTAGTGTTTAATGCATCCGCTAAGATACCTCATCGGTTATCTTTAAATGGTTGTTTCTTTATCGGTTCCAAGTTGCAGCAAAACATTATCGTTATTGTGTTGACCTTGCAGAATTTAGTTTTGCCTCGCCTGCTTGCTATAGACCACTTTTCTAGTTGTGAACTTCACGCATTTGGTGATGCTTCTGAGAAAGGTTATGCCGCTGTTATTTATTTTGTGTTCGAAACCGCATCTGGATTTCGTCAAAGTTTGTTTATGTTGTCTAAACCGAATGTTGCCCCTTTGAAAACTTTGTCACTTCCCAGATTGGAACTGTGTGCTTCAGTTCTTCCCGCTAAGTTTGCTCATTATGTTTATGAGCAATTCAATAGTCGTTTGTTGTTCAAGGTGATTCGTTGCTGGTCAGATTCCACGGTAGCCCTTTCATGGCTTAGTTCTTCCCCGCACCGTTGGACATTTGTCAGTATTCGAGTTGCTTACATTCGGGAAAAATTTCCTTCCTCGTATTGGTTTTACATTCAATCTTGTGATAATCCCGCTGACTTGGGTTGCCGCGGCACTTTGCCATCAGAGTTATTAGGCAATACACTTTGGTGGAAAGGCCCACAATTGTTGATTACCGCTTGTTTGCCACATGCTTGCTCAGACTCAAGCATGTCACCGCTAGTAATGACTGAAGCCCGTATAGTGGGGCTTCAAGTCACCGCTTCACCAAATTTATTTGGTACTTTGTTAGAAGAACATTCTTCAATTAATCGCATTACCCGCATTATAGAGCTCATATTTGTCGCTTTGTTGATAACGCTCGCAATCCAGACCCTAGGGGCTCTGGATCATTTTTGGCTCCTGAGTTATATCAGGCTCAGCTTCGCATTGTTCGATATGTTCAAGATCAATATTTTTTTAAAAAGATTTCCCTTCTTTGAGAAGGGAAACTTTTGCCCAAATCGTTTCGTAAACTTTCGCCGTTTCTTGATGAACAGGGAACTTTTAGAGTTGGTAGTAGATTGGCTAATACTCAATTGCCGTTTGATACTAAATTTCCCGCACTGCTACCAAGTAAAAGTCGTTTGACTAATCTAATTGTCGAAGATTGTCATGTCACCAATATTCACGGAGGAATCCAAACCGTTCAATTTCTTTTGCTGCAACGATATTGGATTCTATCCGCAAAGAAAGTAATTCGTAGTGTCATTTCTAAATGTGTTTCTTGTTGGAAGCTTAATCCTTCTGCTTACCAACTCTTCATGGGAAATTTGCCCATTTCCGGCGTTGCACAATTGAAACCCTTTTCTCATATTGGAGTAGATTTTGCTGGTCCCTTCATTATAACCATGGCTAAAACTAGAGGGTCGAAAACTTTAAAGGCTTATCTGTGCCTGTTTAAGTGCTTTGCAACGAAAGCTGTTCATCTAGAACTGGTATCAGGTTTGTCTGCTGATGCGTTCTTGGCAGCTTTGCGACGATTCATTGCACCGTGGTCGATGTAGCCATATCTATAGTGATTGTACTAATTTTGTGTGTGCTCACAAGCAGATCTTGAAAGCTTTTAGAGCTACTGCTGCACGAGAAACCATTTCTTGGCATTTCAACCCCCCTTCGGCTCCTCACTTTGGAGGACTATGGGAGAGCGGAATTAAATCCGTTAAAGCTCACTTAAGACGTGTCGTTGGAGATCAAATCGTAACCTACGAAGAACTTTCTACTGTATTTGCGCAGGTCGAAGCAGTTTTAAACTCGCGAACTATAACCCCTTGTAGCAACAATCCATCGGATCTTACCGCCTTGAGTCCTGGAATGCTTCTTACATTGGAACCTTTAACAGTACCTCCTGAATCTGATTTCTTATCTGTCCCATCTAATCGTCTCAACAGATAGCAGTTACTGGGTCGATTGCCTCAGGCATTCTGGAAACGTTGGTCGCAAGAATATTTACATACTCTTCATCAACGGAGCAAATGGACTGATGCCTCAGAGGTTGTTAAGCCAGGTACTCTTGTTATTTTGAAGCAAGACAATTCCCCTCCTTTGAATTGGCGTTCCCTCAATTTGTTAAGTGTATTATTTAATTTTGATTGAATTACTTCATTGATTTTTAAACTTCTGCACCTTTTCCAAATCCTTCCGTCGTGCTAATGCTAATTTTAAGTGTTTTTTGCCTGTAAAATATAGACAGCATTCGTGATTCGTGTATTGACTTTCAAGCTATTCGGACACTTTTGATTCCGTCTGAAGAGATGTTACGATTCTGCGAGTTATTAGTTCCGGTCGTATCAACCGCTAAACCGCTTTCATTTTGTTTCTTTTGTGTTTACAAAAGCTCATCATTTGTTGTTAACCCGCATTTTTTGTTTGCTCAATCAATGAACATTACGTCGCTATTTTTTGTGTAAGGTGTAGCCTCTGAAGAAAGAAGAACCAAGAAAACATCACCTACAGAGCTTCGACGTAAAAGGTTAGTGATTAACTTTATTTGGTTAATTCATTTACGCGACGCCACGTGTTTTATTGATTGTTCCCCGAAAGGTCCTTCGTCAATTATATACTTGCATTGAAGCAGCATCGAACTAAAACCGCAACATCTAATTCATACATATTTTTTGGATATTATATGTAATGTGTCACCGAAGACATTTCAAATACACACTATATATTCATATTAACTGACATTTTGATTAATTCATCTTATTTACAATTTACCCCAAGTTCCGAATAGTTAATACCAGTAACTCTATCAAATCTTATAATACCGGCGACTCCACCAAGACATAGAATATAAAAAATAGGTAAAATGTTTTCCCCATTCTATAAGAAACTCCTGACCAATTTGAGATATCACGGAACTAATCCAACCTCTTTTCAATCTGTCCCACGTTTCGAATACAATTTTTCAAATTTTATAATAATACCGGCTCCTCCACAAGGGCATAGAGTATATGAGATTAGGTAAAAATAGTTTTCCGCCTTTTTGTAAGAAACGGTAAAAGCTATTTTAATGAAAAAAATATGGGACCACTTCGATATCCCCCCAAACAGGATCCCGTAAAATGGTCGAAATTCCTCGAGCCGTTTCCAGTAATCGGTGAACAAACATAAAAAAAAAACATAGATACAGACGAATTGAGAACCTCCTTCTTTTTGAAGTCGGTTAATGATGAATGATGACTCTATGGAAAACAAAAATGTTAATGATCAAAATATAAATTCAGAATTAAGTAAATCATCCTGAGAAAGAAAAAAACCTGATGGATTTATTGATGACAATTTTGTCTGTAATAATACTGTTTATGTAAACTAAGTAAATTCTGAAGATCCTATCTCATATGAAGATGCAGTAAACCGTAAGGAAACAATAATGGCGATGGATATAGAAAAGAATTGTTTGAATAAAAAAAAACAGATGTTTGTTCAAAGACCAATAGATAAAAAAGTTTAAGAATTGAAATGGTTTTATACAGAAAAGAATGGTGTTTATAAAGACAGTCAGAATGGATGTAAAAACAGCTTGGTTACGTGGTCAAATTAAATCAGAAGTTTATGTGAAACAACCACAAGGATATGAAGATGGTACAAATAAATTAGTAAAATTAGTAGAAGCATTGTATGAATTACAATAAACCCCAGATGTTGGTGCTATATGTTAAAAATGTTAATATCCTTTATTTAATCTTATTTGTTAATGATTTACTTACATATTGTAGGGATAAAGAAAAGTTAAATTATGTGCAAAACTTGTTAAGTCAAAAATTTCTAGTGAAGGAATTAGGTGAAATAAAGGAGTATATAGGTACTAATATCATTTATGGTTGTGACAAAAGAAAAATTATTTTATATCAAATAGATATATTGCATCATTAGTAGATACGTTCAATATTAACTGAAAGTTATATTTTACTCCAATGGAACAAAATTTTAAGCTAGAACTTGAAAAATCAGCGTGTGATGATTTTAAGTATAGAAACGTAATTGGAGCACTTTTATACAGGGTGTTCCTAAACTGGAGGTACAAACGAAAAGGGGAGATTCCTTGAATAGTTTTAGGAAGACAAAGTCCCATAAACATGGGTCCGCAAACGTTTCGTTTTCAAGATACAGAGTGTTAAAGTTTCAATTTTTTTCAAGTTTTTTTGTCATAGTATCTGCACTTCACCAGATATTCAAATGAAATTTGGCATAGATATTACAATTAAGAGTTAACACCTTGTGACATGCCAATTTCGATTGCAAATCTACAGGGTGATATTTTTTCGGGAACACTGTCCACTGTTGTCCTTCAGAACAAAAAGAAAAATATCACCCTGTAGATTTGCAATCGAAATTGGCATGTCACAAGGTGTTAACTCTTAATTGTAATATGCAAAGAATTAATTATCCTACTGTAACAACCGGAAAGGGCTATAACAGTTTTTTTTATTTTAGAGTTGTTCGGGTTAGTTAAAAATTTCCTCTTCTTTTTGATGGATTCCATTTTAAACGGTTTTAAGAATAAACAAGACACGTCTTTGTAGGAATAATCTCATTCATCAGGTTACATTTTAAGAACTACTTTTCTCAGTCGTTTGAATACAGGTTGTTAACTGTCATTGGTAGAGATTAGTATTATTAGGAATGTTAAAATGCCTAGAATAACTGTACGCCGAATGTATCGCTAGCTAAGTGAATTTGAAAGAGGTCGAATTGTTCTTTAAGGGAGGCGGGTTTTCATTTTGAGAAATCGATAACCGCAAGAACAGAAATCCAACAAATGTTAAGACATGTTGTCAATCGTGGTTTAATAATTCCTAAAATCGTAGAAGAGTAGGTACCGTACGTCGAATAGGCACAAATGAAGTTGAAGATCGACGTTTCAGACTTATGGCCCTTAGAGACCGATTTTCGAGAACTCTAAATTTGGCCCGTGAGTGGCTAGGAGGACAAGGCCATCTTGTAAGAGTCCGAACTGTTTACCGCCGTATAAGGTCTTTTGGACTGCATTATTATCGACCTTTGACAGCTGAGCATCCACGGGAGCGACTACAGTGAGGCAGAGACCGACAAAATTGGAATGTGGAATGGCATCAAGTCGTCTTTTCTGATGAATCTTGATTTCGCTTGGATGGAGATGATGGCCGAAGAAGTGTTAGAAGACGCCGAGGAGAAAGACCTCAATTTGATGTTGAGCGATATGTACACCGAACAGTATGCTTTATGCCATGGGGTGCTCTTGCACATGGAAGTAGACACCTTTAGACTTTGTTCGAGGCAATATGACCGAGTAACGTTATCTTCAGGAAGTAGTGGAGCCGTACGTACTCTCTTACATTAAATGGCTCATGGATACAATATTTCAGCATGTCGTATTTCTCTCTTGGAACTTAATAAAACCAATGGTATTTTTAAAAACTCAACAAAACTTTATTTTAAGTTACTTTCAAACGTACATTACTTGCCTCTTACTTCAAACATAAAACATTTTAAAACCTCTGTTATTCACAGAGCCCTAAACCTAAAAATCATAGACTCACACTTCATATGACATTCGGCCGTTCCTAATTGTAACTCGTCCTCAAGGTTACGTATTCTATGGTATTCATTTGTCAGCCGTTCGTAATCGCTTACTTCAGAAGTTGGCTTCCATATTTTTATTTGAGAGACATGCGCAGTTGATACGTACATCTTGCCGGTTTTTCACTTCTCAAATCCATTATTCCATAAGTGTCATTTCCCAGTACTTTCGTAATTACCATAGGTCCTCTGTACTTGTTTTCTAATTTCCTTGAATCTCCGGTGGTTTGATGTACTGCTTTAATATAAACGATATCTCCAACATTATAATTTACAATAGCGTTTATATTTCTGTCGTACTACGCCTTGTATTTGGCCTGAGCCTTTACTATATTGTCCTTCATCATGTCTGGGGTTAAATCCATACAATAACTCAAAAGCAGTTTTATTCGTGGATTTGTTGACTGACGCGTTAAGATCCCTTGCAATTTTATTCATATTTCTATCCCAATCCTGCTTTTCTGTATCGTTTTTCAAAAGATAATAGAGTGGTTTGGCAAGTTTTGCAAATTGCATAATGAACCTTCTAAAGAAACTAGCTAAGCCAAGAAATTGTCTAACTTGGTGGACGTCTCGATGTGTAAGGAATTCAGAAATAGCTTTAACTTTTCTTTCGCCAGGTATGATTTGGCGTTCTGAAATTTCAAATCCTAAATATGATACAGTTTTGCTTAAAAATTCACATTTTGAAAGTTTAATTGTTAAACCAGCATTTTGTATGGCTTTCAATACTGCTATGAATTTTTCTCTCAAATCTTGATAATTCTTCCGTGGGACAAGTATATCATCTAGACAAAATAGTACTGCTTGATTATGTAAGGGTCCTAATACTTGTTGCATTAATTTTGAAAAATAAAATGCAGCATTCATTAGTCCAAAGATCATTCTTGTGAATTCTCCTGTTTCATCTGGTGTAATAAATGCAGTTATACTTCTGACATTCTTTGACAAGGGTACTTGTAAATATCCTTGTGCTAAGTCAAGAACAATGAACATTTTACTATCACTTAAATGAGTTATGTGATCATCTAATATATAATATCTATAATATAATATCTACACTACTAACATTTTTAAACAAGTTGAAGTAGTATCATCAAGAATTGAAATTGTATATAAATAATAGCAATATGGATTAGATTGAAAAGAAAAACACGGTTGGTGAATAACATTCGTGTTACGCGGGTGAATTAAAGGGATATTTTAAATCAGATCTTATAGAAAATTTTGTGTAACATTATGTGGATGTGATCCTGAATTAGTTCTGCTGAACTTGTGATAAGAACGCAATTTAACTTAGTTTTTTTTAGACACCCTCTTGTTATTATATACGAACTGAAGCGACATATTCGAGCAGTAAGTTTTTTGTTCTGTATTGTGACTAAGATAGGCGTAACATTAGTGCTGTCCGCAAAGAAATAAAATTAGGAAAATAGAATCAGATGAATAAACTGTCGAAGTGATGCCTGCAAACCCAAATTTAGTTTATGGTTCATGCTGCGATAAAAAATGCGAGAAGGAAAATTTTCAAGAACAGCTGTGTGGATCTCTCACAATCTGAAGTAAGGGTGATGAACAATTTCAGTAAGGGTTATGACTGGTCCTGTTCTAACTGCAGAGTGTTCAAGAGCAATATGAATGAATTGAAAGCACTCATAGTTAATCTGCAGGATGAAGTAAGATCTCTTAAAGCTCAGTCTACTGAAAATCTGAGGGCTGCTTCGAAGATGTTGGTGCTGAACTAAATGATAGGAACCGGCGAAGAAATAATATTATTTTCTTTGGAATTAGTGAATCCGAGCAGAATCAACCAAGACAAACCGCTGAAGAACGAAGCGACTCTGACAAGAGAACAATTGAAAATATATTGAGTATCATAGACTCAACTCTTACTATAGATGAAATTAAACCGATACGTCTGGGGAGATATACCGATGATAAAACCCGCCTGGTTAAAATAGCCTTAAAAAATTAACAGCAAGTACACGTCGCTATATCCTATAATAGAACTCTGAAATAAATTGCATATATTAAGAAAATCAAACGGCAGTTAATAAACCGCCATAACGATGGAGATAGTAATTGCAACGGTGTACCAAACCAAACATAGTCCCAATTAATAAGGAAAACTAGTTGATCCCAGCAGAACGAATTCCCACTCAGGTTTTTTAGTCTCATATCAGAATGTGTGGATTGAACACTAAAATTATACAAGTTTACTCTTCTGTACTATGTAATGATATTGATGTTATTGCGGTTACTGAAACATGGCTACAAGAAGGAGTACTGAGTAGTGAAATATTTCCTGAATGCTTATAGTGCACAGAAGTGATAGAAAAGTAGATGCTACAGGCTTGAAATGCGGTGGTGGTGTTTTGTTAGCTACAAAATGTGAACTTATATACAGATATATATCTACATATTTAGAACTATATCATTCAACGTATGACAGCCGTTTGTCATATGTTGAATGATAAGTTCTAAATATGTGGATATATAACTGTATATATATATATATATATATATATATATTTTACTTATGTGTTTTTATATAAAACACTCGAACCATCTGTCAAGAGTATGGTATATGTAATGGCATAGTATGCCTTCATTACTTAAATTACTCACTAGACGGTAGATGTCACCGACATCAATTAGGTTCAATACACTGACTGTTGTCTTACTGATGTGTATTACATCCAAGTATTTCACTTTAGAACTTGTCATTCAAGGAAGCGTATCTGACGAGAACTCCTGGTTCGAAACGGCTGTCATACGTTGAATGATATAGTTCTAAATATATGGATATATATCTGTTTATATATATATATATATATATATATATATATATATATATATATATATATATATATATATACTTATGTGTTTTTATATAAAACACTCGAACCATCTGTCAAGAGTATGGTATATGTTATAGCATAATATGCCTTCATATACTTAAATTACTCACTAGACGGTAGATGACACCGACATCAATTAGGTTCAATACACTGACTGTTGTCTTACTGATGTGTATTACATCCAAGTATTTCACTTTAGAACTTGTCATTCAAGGAAGCGTATCTGACGAGAACTCCTGGTTCGAAACGGCTGTCATACGTTGAATGATATAGTTCTAAATATATGGATATATATCTGTTTATATATAAGTATATAAATATATATATATATATTTATATACTTATGTGTTTTTATATAAAACACTCGAACCATCTGTCAAGAGTATGGTATATGTTATAGCATAGTATGCCTTCATATACTTAAATTACTCACTAGACGGTAGATGTCACCGACATCTATTAGGTTCAATACACTGACTGAAATGTGAACTTAACCCTGTATTGGTTGAGATATCTTTGCTTACTGATAGGTGTCCTGATATTGACATGGTATGTAACAAATTTTTAATTAGTTATCAAGTATTGTTTGTGATATATATTAGACTGGCCACAAATGTTGACACTTATAAGTCATTTTTCGAATTATTTGGACAGCTAGACTTCATACTGGCTAGATCCACAGTTGTTATGGGTGACTTTAATATCTCAAATAATGAGTCGGAAATCTTAGCTCTTAATGAATTTCAAGCATTTTTCAGCTATCATCAGTTTAATAAAATCTCTAACATAAACAATCGGCATCTTGATCTAGTTTTATCGAACGTTAAGTGTTCAGTGTTTAGAGATCATGCACCACTTGTAAAAGAGGATGTATAATTGTAAGTGTACATTTGGCATGTAAAGAAGCAAATTTAACGATAGGTAATAATTCACTAATGTATAACTTTAAAAAGCCAATTATATAGGTCTGTATAACGCGCTAATGAATGTGCACTGATCATTGTTGAATGAATACAGTAATGCCAACAAGGCATTGGATAGTTTCTATCAGGTGCTGTACTCAATAATCGAAAAAAATTTTCACCATGGTATTCATCCGAACTTATAAAAAATATTAAACTGAAGGCAAAAAGTTTGGTAAAATATAGACAAACAAAATCTGAATGCTTTTTAGTCGAATTTAAACGTCTAAGGTCATTGATAAAAATTCAATCTGGTAAAGCTTACGCAAATTATGTAAGCAAGGTTCAATCTTCTATTACAACAAACATTTTGGACATATATTCATTCGAAAAGAAGAACTTCAAGGATTCCTGGTAAACTGCACTACGATGGTACAGAATATTCACAACCACATGAAATTATTGAAAGTTTCGCCAATTTTTTTGAATCCACTTATACTACATCAAATAAATCAAGCAATAATTTCGACTGCAGTAATTGTGAGAGCAAAATGATTAATGTAAATATAACCGAAAATGAAGTAATAAATGCCATAAAGAAACTAAAAGATAAATTAAAGTCAGGTCCAGATCGAATACCATCAGTTCTTGTCAAGGATTGTGTTTATGTGCTAGCTTCTCCTCTCGCTTTCCTATTTAATTTGTCACTAAAAACATCAGTTTTTCCCCAGAAATGGAAAATGACTAAAATCTGTCCCATTCATAAGAATGGTGATATTACCGATATTACCAACTACAGAGCTATATCAATAATGTGTAATTTGGCGAAAATTTTTGAGATTGTCTTGTACATTAAAATATATCCCACTATCAAATCTCTTATAGCACGTAGTCAACATGGTTTTGTACAAAGCAGGTCCACGGTATCAACTTAGCTGTTTTCACGCAGTATACCTCAGAAATGATTGACAGTCAAGGGCAGGTTGATGTTATTTATACTGACATGGCGAAGGTCTTTGATCGTGATGATCATGAGATTTTACTGAAAAAGCTTTATTCTTACGTTTTCTCACATATTAAATTTGCTGCTTAGGTCTTATTTACTGCACAGAAACCAATATGTATCCTTAAATGGTCACAACTCATTAGATAACAACGCAACATCAAGTGTACCGCAAGGATCCATCCTCGGTCCACTATTTTTTCTCTTGTATATCGACTATCTAAGTGAAATATTGCACTGTGGGCATGTAATGTATGCTTACAATCTTAAATTGTATAATAAAATTCAAACGATAGCTGATTGTTTAAGTCTTGAACTTAATTTAAACCGCGTTGCTTGGTGGTGTGAATATAACAACCTGAATCTAAATGTTAAAAAAATGCAAAGTAAAAACGTTCACAAAGAAAAAATTAAAAATTGTGCATGATTATTTTATAAATGACAATATTCTAGAATGCTGTGAAGTTATGAAAGATTTGAGCGTTTTGTATGATTCTAAGCTAACCTTTTCTAACCATTTCAGTAAGATTTCTAGCGAAGCTTTATCATACGAAATTGAAGGTCTTTCACTAATATTCCTCTTTATGAGGTTCATAATCAAGCCATGGAGAATGTACAGAGAAAATTTTTATATCTTATTTCGGATGGTATTTACCCTGAGCGTGGTTTTTAAGCATGTTTAGTATCGACGGCTTACAGCTCAGAAGAGTATAAAATTTCTGTATTTTCTTGTTAATAAAATTGATTTTCCCTTTTTGTTAGGTAAAATTTGTTTTCATATACCGAGACCTGGCATTTGGCTAAATAAAGACTCAACTTTCTACTGTCAGACTGCTCGAACTGTTGTTTTACTTAGAACACCGATATATAACATGTTCAACTGCTTTAAGATTTCTAACTTATGTGATACTAATGAATGTTCTCTCAGTGGCCTATTATATTGTGTTAAGGCAAATAAATTAACTTAACTAGTTGATATTTGTTTATGGTTCAGCAAAATTAATTTTGTTTGATTGAACTATTTATTGTTGTTGATTATTAGTTTCATAATTTTAAATTGAACCCACGGACTATATTGCAATAGTATGTTTTTTTTTCTGTTTTCTATTTTGCTTAGCTTTGTAAGAATTAATTCATCTGTACTTCATACAACCCTGTAATTTCTGTAGTCAATTACCAATCGAGATTCTCCAGCTTTTTTTTAACCAGCAATACAATACAATACCAGTTGCATATGGTAAACTCGTTTCTGTAACAGTACCAACATCTTTCCAATCTTTTACTATTTTCTTAATCTCTTCTCTTTCCATCAGACTGGCTTTATATGGTTTCTGCCAAATTGGTATACTGCCTGGCTTCTCTATAATATCCAATTCCAAAGTAGTTGTGCATCCCAACGCCATTGTACTGGGTGATATATAATTTCTACAACTATTTAAAATTGAACACATTTATTTTTTTTCAATTTCAACTTTGTCTAAAACTTGTCTTCTCTTGTTGCGAAAATAAGTGCATCATCTATTTTCATATAAACTATATGAGGTAGTTCTGTGAAACTTATCCCTATTATTATGTCTATCGGTTGACTGTCATCTGGTACAATTCTCAATTCTATATTTTTTGCAGAAACATAATCACTAACTGCAATGTTCTCAATAAGTTTTCCATAAGAACAGACTATGTTACCTGCCCCAAATTTAATTAAGGGGTTTTGATAATATTGAAGTTATGCTTAAATGCTGTAGATATTTTGATAGTACCTACAATCTGAGCTCCAATCATTGCTTTGAGGGGTACTTTATTTACATAAACTGGTTTCAAATATTTTTGGAATGCAAATGAAGCATTTACAGTGACATAATTGATACTACCTTTTTTTATGTACTCGATGTATTTGGACAATGTCTTTTTGTGTGTGTATTTTCTCTCTCTTTTTGAAACATTCCAATTCTGTCTTTGGTTTGTTACAGTTGTAACACTTCAGTTCACCTTGTTCATTTTTGATAGCGGGCCGATTATCTGGATTTTTATTTTTAAATTGTTTATCCTCTGCAGTACTTAGATTGTTGTACTCAAATGTTATGATATCTTCTTACAAGTGGTCTTCATCTTGATGAAATTTACTCAATATCATTGCAGCCAATTCTCTAGATACAAGTCCAATAACGATTTGTTCTTTGGTTTCTTTAAATGTCAGATCCAGTTTATTGCATAATTTCAGTTTGTCATAAAAATAATTAGTAGTACTTTTTTTCCACAATTTAGTTTTACTGTTTTCATGGATTAAACTTCTTGAAAAGGATGTTTTAAATTCCTGCCAAGTGGTTATAGCTTTACTTTCCAACCAATTTTTAGCTACACCTCCTAAATTAGTTTTGCAGATTGTAAAATGATTCCATCAGGCCACTTATGTAATAGTGCCATACTTTCAATGTTATTTATCCATGTTTTGGCATATTCCAAATTTTCACCATCAAAGGTCGCTATTTCCTTTGTCAAATCGGGCATTATATGGAAATTTGTTGCACCACTATTTGTAGGTAACTGGTTTACAAGGAGCTGATTTTGCTGAATCATCAAATTCATTGCGTTTAGAATTTGTTTCATCATGTGGAATTGATCAGTGTTTTCTGCGTACCTTATTCGCATTTGTTCTTCATAACATTTCTCATAACCTGCGTCCAACACATTGGATCGGTTTCCCTCCATTTTTGATTTCTTGGAATTTTCAAAGCATTTCCCTATTTGTTTCTTAATTCCTATGTAATCTTATTAATCCCTCTTTGTATCCCACTTCTGAGTTGTCGTATTTCTCTCTTGGAACTTGCTCTTAAGAAAATCAATGGTATTTTTAAAAACACAACAAAACTTTATTTTAAGTTACTTTCATACGTATATTACTTGCTCCTCTTACATCTTACGACTTAAACATAAACATTTTAAAACATCTGCAATTCACAGAACATTAAAAATCTAAAAAATCTAACACTTCATATGACAAGCATGATAATAACTCTCGGCCTCATGTTGCTCGAGTTAGTTTAAATTATTTTGAAGAGATTAATGTGAATCTGCTGTCACTGCCGCCCAGAACCCTGGTTCTTTCGCCCATAGAACGTGTTTGGTATATGATGGGTAGAAGACTCGGAAGTTCTTATACTTGAAATACAGGTAGCTTGGGATAGTATTCCTTAAAAATGAATAGACCTCCTTATTGAATCAATGCCAAGACAAACACATTATTAACAAACTTTAATAAAATAAATTTAAACTCCTTGGGATTTATTATTCAAGTTTTAATCATTTACTCCTACTAATATGCCATCTATGTTTTACCAGAAAATATTAAATTTAAACATCTCCTTCTGGATGTTGCGATTTCTTTGTTAGTGAGTATATATACTTAGCAAATTTCAAATCGTACTCTACGGAAAATTTTAAACTCTCAAGTGCTTGAGAATCTAGCGATCAGCGTCTACCTACTCTAAGCATGTAATTTTACTGAACATAGATTTTGGATAGCATCAAACCTTTTGTTTTTTTTGGGTAAATTTTAAATTTTATATGCAAAAACGACTGCAATACTAATTGATAAATAAGTTGGCTTAAAAAACATTCAAACTTTACCAATTTTTAATCAATCACTACTCCTTGCTATAGCATGTTTCTGTTTTATCAAAACAATATAAAATACCTTCTGGGTGTTTTTTTTAAGTGAGTATATAATCGGCTTATCGGGGGTAGGTACACACAAAACTATGTTATTTCGGATCACAATGTCATAATCAATGAACAGTTACTGAAGTTACTGTACCGAAATATACTACATCAGTCACTATTGCATTATTTCTAACGTATTCTAATGTTCTGACTTTTAGTTATGAATAGTCAAAAATCAACATTTATTTTTGCTACTTTGCTACTTACTGTAATTTTGAATGAATGTAATAATAAGTTTAGTTCATAGCGCAAATCTTGGTAAATGTTTCTTAGGACGGCCCTGAAGTACTCCTTAGTCAAAACTACGGTATAATCAATAATAATACACCGTGGTCAAGATGTTGATATTTTAATAGAGATTGGTATTTGATGTTTTCACGCATTAGAACTTCATTGTATAGATTTGCAGTAAGCAGTTTCCATAATTAAATAGTGTGTTTTTTGTTGTGGTCTAGATTTAATTTGTGTTTATTGTTTTATATTGAAATTTCTCAACATAAAATGAATATAAAATGTAGCAATATTTGAAATTATTTCACAGAAACTACTTACAAAGAAAAAGCAAAAACAGTGGTGGGGGCAGCAGTAGGAGCACAACAACAATTTTTACTGTTTCCTACAATGACTTAACGCCACAAGTAAAAAGGATATCTAAGCTGTGCAATTTCAAATACATAATAACTGAAGCGAGGTTGGTTCGCTTTCAGCGTTGGTTCAGTTTGCATACTTCAGAATGTGTATTGCGAATGAATTGTTACTAGTTTGATGCAGTAAAAGAGTCATTCATTGGGAACAGCTCATTCCGATTATTTGAAAAAAAAAAGATTAAAAATAATGATTTGTGAATAAATGGCACAAGCTTAATAACATGTAACCTAAATAACAACGCACATGATTTAATTTGTCTGTGTTTAATTTATTTCATAAATATATCAAAATTTTGGGAAACTTTGTATATATAACATTAATGTTATATATACGCTCCAATGGTGGCAATGTATCTTGTTGACCTAAAACTCGTATGTTGAAAATTCTTTAATTTTTACTATTCCGAAAACTTCCCTATTTTCCCCATTTTATAAGATTAACATCTTTATTGAAAAAGAAAAAAAGATTAATTCGCCTTTTACTTTTACGCAAGTACTTTATGACCTTGATTGTTTTATGTCGGAACAGCTGTTTCTTTTTCAGTTTTTCGTTTTGTGTACGACATCCATGAGCTCACAGTTGCGAGGAATTTCCGGGGCATGCTGCTGGTATGCTAATATAATAAGGTTTGTCCCAACTTGATGCAGTGTACCGTTACCGAATCATACAGTACACCGTTCAGGAATTACTCAAGGTGCATGTGAAAGATTTGTACGATTCGAGTTTTAGAGCTAAGTTGGTACGTTTTCCAAACATCATGTTAATAAATGTAATTAATTTTTATTGACAATGGTAGTGACTAAAGCGGAGAAAAATAACAAATTACCAATTCTTTGATTTCCGGCAAAATGCATTAATGTTTTGCTATGAAAATAGATAAGAAAATATATTTTTTCCCCATTACCAACATTACATCCGTTATAGACACACGTGCATCAATAATTTTCTTTGTTTTACAAATACTTAATTTGGTTCAATGGTTTTTTTAATGAAAAATAATCTCATTTCCATTACTTAACTTCTTAATGGCATAGAATGTTGTCGTTTACATGTAATTGGAGAATGGAACTGCCCAAGTCATAAGAGAAAGAACTATCAGTTCCTTTAAAAATCGTGAACTGAGAAAATCGTACGAGAACACATTTTGGTTGGTACAAAAAGCTGAATCATTCCGTGTACTGTGCAACGGCTGTTGGTACACTTTTGAGACAATTGGCATGCGCTGAATCACTGAATGGAGTTGGCCGTTACTTGGTGGAAATTAAGACTCATTATGAAATAATAGAGAGTATTATTGAATTCCACTTTATTTAGACACACTTGTGACAATTGTTTCGCTACATTGTCAGAAGAAGCTACAATGTAGCGAAACAATTGTCACAAGTGTGTCTAAATAAAGTGGAATTCAATAATATCGTGTATCATTTCATCATGATACGCTGAATCGTTCATGTACGGTTTTGAATCAAGTTAGGACAAACCTATAATATTATTTTAGAACCCCTTCTTGAACTGGTAGTCTGTGTTTTACATTTAACGTTGCAACAAACCATCTACCCATATAGGTAGGATCAGTGAAAGTGTCAACACAGTGGGTTAGAAAAACTATACTGGGTTCGACAAGGTGTTACGTTAAGTGTTTTAGGGAAACTAAACATGTCAGATATTAGGAAATTAAGGTTTGAAAGTTATCAACAATGATCTACTTAACGAAAATAATTACAAACGATTAAATGTAGAGAAATCTCCGATGAAATCCAAGCTATAAAAAATCACCAATTCCAGTAAAATGACTTACAATTTTTAAATATTTATCGGCTGAAATTGAGGCTCATAAATTTGTAAAATTTGGCTTGTTAATTTATATATTCTTATGGAAAAGATTCAAATAACAAAAACTTCATACACGAACAAGTTATTTTTTTGTGATGGCAACTACAATATTTTATCTAATATTAGATTCCTCATTTTATCTGTTCCTATACATTTTAGTCTACACCGAATATTTTCGCTATCTCTCTATATGTTTCTTTAGTATTAGCTAAATAAGAAAAATGTTAATTGGGATTTTTGCTTAAAAGATAGAGCTTCTTTAAATTATGCTTAACAAGTGTGCTATGGATAATTGACATCTCTTAAAATTGTGAAAATATACTTAAAAACAGTTTGATTAATTTAGGAGCATGTAGAGAACACCCTTTCTAAATCAACAAGCTAAATTTTAGTATAGTATAAGCATCTAGTCCCAACTACAGTTGATAAATTCTTTAGAAATTACAAGATTTGGGTTATTAGGGAGATGTTAATCCTATAAATTAAATTGTCATACAAAACATCGTCCAGGATGCACAACATGTTTATGAAACATACCATGTGATTTTGAGTTTAATTCAAATTCATCGTCAAAATACCCTATTTTATTCAAAATAACAATTTCAGTCAACTTCCGTTGTTACCAGAAATGACAGGCAGTTAGTATAGATAGGACAAGTATTCTTTGTAATTACCATACCTACATTTTAAAACTTCTAACACCTTTAATTTTTCTAAAAAGCTTAAAGGTACCTATTTACCAATAATCTAAATGGTCATAGTCCATTTATTTAGAATCCATTTGGGTTTGGTCCAAAAATACAGCTCACTAATTTTTGCAGTCAAACGTTCCTTATATTTAATTCAATTAGAATTTGTATTATTGTTTTGTAACTTTTGTGAGATATGCTATGTTTGCCTTAGAGTTTTTTATATGAAATATTTATAATGCAACATCCTTTTTGTTATATTTAATAGGGACTGAAATACTTACACGCTAATATATGAATATATTATTAGTTATTTTATTATTATGGATTAAGATAATGTGAGAATATTACAGTTAGTATAACAAAAGATCATTTATCACTATATGGCAGCATTAGCTATTAACATTAACAATACAATGGTGTACTACTTATAACGTAAGGTCGGATCCATTAGGGGGCGATGGAGGAGGTCCCCTCAGAGAGCTTGAAAGTCACTGAGTTTAAAAGGGGAATATTTCATCAAAAAGGCTTGATTAAAATCACTTCGATAGGTTTACACTCACAAGTGATTTTACTGCTATAATTCTGGAAAAAGAATGTTTTTAAAATCACAGAAAAGTTACATAAGCTTTCACAGATTTGGCAAAAGATCGCCAACATGGAACAGAAGGTCTCCCTCAGTCTGGAAAACTGTTTTTTGGATCAGCCTCTACCTCGACGTTTGTATAAAATAGAAAAAATTTTAATTTATCCTTTTTCGAAATGTTGGTCAAATAAAAATTCAATAGCTGAACTTTTCTTTTTATTCGCTTAAAAGTTAAAACCTTTTTAGTTATTATCAGTTGTACATTTGGTACTCAATGCTGTTTATTGTGTATTTATTACATTATTGTTTACATTTTATTGTTTTTATTTAGTTCATTTTTGAATGTTTTTATTTACTGATTAATTGAAAACTTTTAGTATAAATTATATAAATTTTTTCGCCTCTCTATCTGTTGGTGGTTTGCTGTACTGTTTTGCTTTCCGCATGGTTGACTACTTCTTTAATACAGTGTGATAGAACTCTACCTGGCTAGTTATGCTATTATCTGCAGTCGTTATGGCACTCGCGATCGTAGTTGGACTAGTCACGGATAGAGGGTGGAACCTTATGTACAATTAGAATTTATGTAGTAATAATTTTTCGAACAAATGGTTTTAAACAATATAATCTGTTACTTGGACTGGTATATATATATATATATCATCATCATCATCATATGCAGCTATATTCAACCAATTTTTCATGGTGTAGCCTCCCTGAAGGATTGAAAGATTGCAGAGGAACTTGAAGAGCTGTGGAAATGGAGAACTTAAGGTCTTGAGAACAGAGGAAGAAGAAGAAAAGCTTAAGATCTGTGAGAAGGACTGAAGGACTGCATTGAAGAGAATTGAAGGTAGGTGGGCAAATGGTCGGTTTTACTAACTGAAAAGAAGAAGAAGAAGTGTAGTGAAGAATTGAAGAACTGGCTCGAAGGATTGAGAAGACGAACATAATTTTGGCAGTTTTTTATCAGAAACTCAAGGCTATAGGTTGAGGAATTGGCCTTTGTATAACTAGACTCGTAACGGAATGTATTAATGAAGCGAAAGCTGAAGAGCTAATCGGAGACACTTAAGGTCTTGAGGGAACAGATAAAGAGCTTAAGGTCTTTTTTGTAAGAAGAATTGTCTCGAAGAATTGAGAAGACGAAGAATATTCTTAGAATTTTTACAGGGGGTATGAGGCATACCTTACCATGCTGCCTCAGTGCGGGTTGGTAAGGGGCAAATGTCTATTTCCCTGATTTTTGCCATTTACGTCAGAGACGACTGTACTCCCCGGAATTTTGTCACAATTTTTTTATTAATGAAAAAAACCTTGACTTGGCTTCAGCCAGTTGTCCGCGAGGGGGATTTGCCGTATATGAAATCTTCTATATTCATATTTTTCATTTTACCAATTACTCGATTTCAAAGCGTCCCTAAGTTTGGCAACCTTCATTGCAATAAAACAACTTCTCTAAGACGAATATTTTACATTTAGATTTCCGTTAAGGTTTTTCAAGAAGCAGTGTTCATATTGCAAATATGCCATTATTTCCCCGGGCAGATGTTAGTAACTTTATTAATATTGATTAGTGACAAATAAAAATTTCACTTTATAACGTTCTTAATAATGAAACTAACTGATATAATATAATATCATTAATTGTAATTAATGATATTATATTATAAACTAATAATTATTAGTAATTGATCTATCTTTTAATAAACGCAAATTTTAGTGAAAGTTATAAATCTGTTAATATTTGCCAGAATTGTATCTGAAATATAAAGAACGTAAAGACCTCTGTTTAAGCTAATAATAACAAAGGTATAAAATGTCAGAGCTCAAATAAAATTCACTGGAAGGACTATGAACGAAAAGTATAGAATATTTCCTGAAATTATTAGAACATAATTACTTCATGGTGCGTTAGTAGCCACAAGAATCTGTTTAGAACATTATCAATTTATGTTGTTTATAACTAGTAAATAATAAAACAATTACATTTTTTGGCATAGACTATCAATATAATTTATTTTTATTTTTTTTTATTTAGATTAAAGTGTCTCGACTACATTATTGTCATTGACACAGTTACAGTGTTTATATATTAATAATACAATATTTGTTACTAGGGCTATGCTGAATATTTACAGTAGCTATTTACATTACGGGTATTTACAGTTTTTATTTATATTTTGTGGTATAGGTTGGTGCTGCGAAGAAATTGTATTGCTTTGTCCTGCTGCTCTGGTATACTAAGGATTTCCCCGAGAGTGTTCTTGAGGTTATGTTCTCTGCGTTCATCTCTGTACTGTGGGCATTCTACTAGAATGTGTTCAACAGTGAGTGGGCTGCTTGGGTCACAGTGCTGACATGTTGGTGGATTGTCCTTGGTCATCAGGAAGCTGTGTGTAAGGTGCGTGTGACCAATTCTTAGCCTTCGAATTTTCATTTTGGGGGCTTTCGCGGCGTTTACGAGTGGTTGGATGTTACTCAGTTTGGTGTTTGACCTATTCCAGATTTCCTGCCATTTTTGTAGACTGTTCTCATTTATAACTTTTCTGAGGTCTCTGAGAATACATAGGTTAATCTTTGTAGTGCTCCTTGATATAGCTTCTTGGGCTGCTTTGTCGGCTAACTCATTTCCTTTTATGCCTATATGTGATGGTATCCATATAATGACTATTTGAGTTCCTCGAGATTTTAGTTGATGGATGGTTTTGTGAATTTCTTGTACCAGAGGATGGTTTGTATAGATATCTTTTAAAGAGTATACTGTGGATAAGGAGTCTACTCTGCTACTTTCTGGTTGTTTCGTTCAATTGTCTTCGATGCTTTTAATATGCTGTACAGCTCTGCTGTATGTATGCTACAGTGGTTTTCCAATTTACTCTGTTGAAGGCATGTTTGAGTGTTGACAACCGAGCATCCCACTCCCTGGTTGTTCTTGGCAGCATCTGTATAAAGGGTGGTATCGGGTTGAATTGTGTTGAGGATTTGGAGGAAGGCATTTTTCAGGATAGTAGGTTCGGTATCGTGTTTGCTGTGTTCTGTTAGAGTTGTGTTGAAGGTGGGCAACATGAGAGTACATGGTGGGATATCCGAAGTTGTGACTGGAGTTATTTGTTGTAGGTCTATGTTTTCCATCAAAGGTTGAACGTTTTGGAGTATTGGATTCGACGGCTGTGATGGGGATTGGATGGGATGTGTGGAATGAAGAAGTTTATAAACTAGGTTGTTTGGAGTAGTCGATATTCTCGTTGCGTATGATAGGAGTAGTTTCTGTAGTCTGAGGGGGAAGGAGAGTTCTCGTGATTCACAGTGAAGTGATTCTATTGGGCTCGTTCGATATGCACCGAGACAGATCCTTAACGTTTTGAACAGTATTTAGTATTTTTCTATTTGTTTTTGAGGTAGAGATGAATACTGGACTGCAGTAGTCCAGCTTAGAGCGTATTAATGATCTGTAGATTCTTAGCAAAGTTTCTTCTTCCGCCCCCCATTGTTGGTGTGCCAGGGTTTTGAGAATATTTAGGCGATTTAAACAGCTTTTCTTTGTTTCTTCCATATGAATTCTCCAGGTTAATCTGCTGTCGAATGTCCGTCCAAGAAACTTGATATGTTTTACCAGTTGTAGTGAAGTTCCATTGATTGTTAGCTGTGGGACTTCTCTGTTACTACGTCTTCTGCTAAATCTTATTATTTTGGACTTTGTGGACGAGAAGTTGAAGCCTTGTTTGCCACCCCATTCGGTTAGGTTAGCAATTGCATTTTGCAGGAGCTTGCAGGTACTTATTATGGACTTACCCTGACAGAATAGAACTAGGTCATCTGCATATAACGAGTGTTTCACAGGGAGTTGTACTGAGTTGCATATATCGTTTATCGCCAGCAGGAATAGTGTCGTACTGAGTACGGAGCCTTGTGGCACGCCGCCATTTTCAGAAGAGTGTTTGATGTTTTCCCATTTACTTTTACGAAGAAGGTTCGGTTTGTCATGAAATTTTTTATGAAGTGGAAGATGTTTCCAGTTAGTTTTGTTTCTTGGAGCTTATTGAGGACGGTTTTCTTATGTGTGGCGTCAAAAGCACTCTCTATATCTAGAAATGCTGCTATAACATCTTGTTTGTCTGATATGGCGCTAGCTATTTCTGCTTGAAGGGTGATGAGGTTGTCCATTGTGCTACGATTTTGTATGTTCTGCTTTTCTAAGTACCACAGTAGCCTTCTATTGTCCATTTTCTCTAAGACTTTGCATAATGTGCACGTCAGTGAGATGAGTCTGTATGACTGTGGTACTGGTGGTGCGTTTTCGTGCTTTTTTAAAGGAATTATTATAGACTGTTGACATTTGATTGGAAATTCTCGTTGTAGCCATATTTGGTTGTACAGTTCTAGGAGTTTTGATAATGAACTGGTTTTTAGTTTTTTTAGGAATAGGAGAGGAATGTTATCTGGTCCAGCTGCAGAATTTTTAGAATATGCTAGTGTGATTCTTAGTTCTTGAAGTGAAAATCTGTTATTTATTGGGTTGGTGGTCAAGTCTTGATATGGCAGTGCGTTGATCTTCGTGCTGTTGTTCTTTGATTTAGCTTGATAATATTTTGCAATCTGGTTGGCTATCGCTTGACTAGCAGTGATGGTTATATCTTGATGAACTAGAGCTGGTATTTTGTCCTTTCATCTGTTTTATTTTACGCCATATCTGTGTGGGGGGTGTTTCTGATGTCATTGTGCTGGTGTATTTATTCCAGGATGTTCGTTGGCTTTCTTTCAATACAAGTTTGGATTTTGCCTTGAGCTTCTTGAATGTTATTAAATCCTGTATATTTCTTGTTCGACGATATCTATTCAAGGCTGTTTTGCTTTCTCGTACTGCAGCGGCGCAGTTTTCGTTCCACCAGGGTACTATTTTTCTTTTCGGGTCAACTGTATATATTTTGATATATATTTCTGCGGAGATGGTTAGACTTTGTGTGAGTTGATTAACGGCTTCGTTGGTATCGTTGGAGAAGTTTATTTTGTCTAGGTTTTCGGCTACATGGCTACTGAATCCTTCCCAGTCGGCTTGATTAAGATTCCAGCCAGTATGTTTGCAATGTGATTTGGCGGTGTTTTTTGAAATTATTATTGGGAAGTTGTTTCTGTCGTACAGACTATCTAGTGTGTTCCCTGTGAGCAATGGTAGTGTCCCTGGGTCACAGAGGCTAAGATCTATTTTAGAAAATTTACCCGATGCGATGTTGAAGTGTGTGACATTACCAGTGTTTCGGAGGCATATATTTGAATTACTTATTGCGTGCTCGATTATTCTACCTCTTCCAAAAGTGGTGTCTGATCCCTATATGGTATTGTGTGCGTTGAAGTCTCCCACTACTACAAATGGCACGGGAATTTGTTTTAGTAAATCGGTTATTTCGTTTTGTGTTAGTTTGTGATTTGGAGGGATGTATATGTTGCAAAGGGTAATTTTTTGAGGGCACCACATGGTGATTGCCACTGCTTCCAAGGAAGTTTGTAGCACAAGTTGTTCCGAGTACGTATCATTGGATACAAATATTGATACCCCACCACTGGCTCTGGTGCAATTTGTCCTTATATGGTGATACCCTACATAATCATTGATGTAAGGGTTGTGTTCATGTTTGAGGTTTGTTTCTGGAAGGCAGAGAGCATCAGGTGTAGTTTCGGCGATAAGCTGCTGGATTCGTGCTAAGCGGGGATAAAACCCGTCACAATTCCATTGTAGTAGTGTGAATGCTGTTGGAGTGTAATTAGTATGAGGATTTCTGAGACTGGTAGGAATCGTCCGACAGTTATTCCTCGTCCTTATGGTCGTCAGAGAATTGTGACGAAATGCTGGGTAGACTCTCGTAGTCCGTTGTTTCCGATATGTAGTTGTCTTTTATTTTCTTTGATAGTCGGGTGAATTTATTTTTCATCGCTCTGTCCTCAAGGTGTGGATAAATCTGGTAGAGGTTGTGAAGTAGTGATTTGATATCGTTGGAGAATTTTAGAGCTTCGTTGTATAGGGTTGCTATTACCGTGTGAGTTTTCTAGAAATGCTAAGAAGTTGTCTATCTGTAGGTGGAAAGGTTCTGTTGTTTCCTGGTAAGCATCAATTATATTCTGTTTTGTTTGTTCAGAGAGACTTGTGTCTGTGCTTTTATTTTCAGTTTTACGCTTCTTTTTCTTTCTTGTTTCTTTAGTGTTATCTTTACTGGCTGGTAAGTGTTCAGGAGGGGGCATCTTTGAGGCATTGGCTGGGTTAGTTGGATCGTTATCAACTAAGTTACTTTGCTGATCGCTAAGGGATAGAGTGTCTGGGTGTATTCGTTTTTGTCCAGTTGATTGACCGACTTGCTGCTGGTTCATTTCTGTTGTTGTTGGTATTTGTTTAGATTTTGTATTTTCTAGTGGTTAGGTTGACTGCTTGGTATGATTTAATAATGTGTTGTCTGTAGTGATATTTGGGCAGGTCGTTGCGATATGGCCGACCTGTTTACACAGAAAGCATTCCATTTTGTCAGTGGAAAAGAAGATTCTTTGTTCAACTCCTTCGAAAGGTATTACTAATGGTGTCTGGAGTTCGAAATTATCTGTCGGTGGAAAAACGTATACCTGTCTTCTGAAGCTAAGGATATGACTGTAATCATCTCCGGCTATACCCGCTTTTAGAAATGATATTGGGGATGCAGTGTTTAGTCCTAGGCTCTTTACTGCATTTTCTACTAACTCGTGTGGGATGGAAGGAGAGATATTTGAAATTAATATTCTCTTTGTTGGTGAGATTAATCTTCTAATATTTAAGGTATTGTTACCAATTAATATTGACGAGTGTGTTTTCATAAGTTGATCTACAAGTAATTGTTAAATATATGCATATTCTGTTGTTGGAGATTCTCGAAGCGAATGTTATGCTTTTGGATCCTATAATATCTCCTATAGCTTTTACGTAGTCGTACAATTTAAGGCTGTCTACTGCATGTAGTACAATAGCTTGATCTTTTTTTGGGAATGATGGTTTTGGTATTTTTTTAGCTGCTGTGAGGTAGGAGTTTTTGAGAATTATATTGTTTGCTACTGATGTGTTTTCAGACATTGTTAGGTTTGGAACGTATGTTGTATTATTGACTTCTGTATTGTCCATGTAGTCAAAGACAATACTATTTTTAATTAATATTTTGCAACCGCGGCTTCGGCTGCCACGTATTTCTGGTTGCCGACCTCGCTCCGATGCAAGCGAGGTCTTTGCTTAACCTACAATAATGTTTATTTCTAAATGTTTTTTTTTTATTAATCACACCCAACGGTTAAGTAATTAATTGATCTAACACATGAGAGTTATTTTCACTGTAGTCCACAAATTACTTAGTTCACATTGTGAGATTCTAACTGAATTAAATTTGTATCTTATTAGGTATTTACAATGCGAAAAAATTCCGAATAATAGCACAGAGAAATTCACACACGTCTACACTCAATATAATTTATTATAAAGTACTAAAATGAATTTAAAGAAAGTTCACGGACAGGTTGTTATTTCATTATTTCATTTTATTTTACATAGAAAATTTATAAAACTTTAGTAAATTACTTCAATAGTAATTTGAAATTATTAATTATATTTAATTACAAATATTAATAATTATATAATTGTAAACTCGCGATTTGCAGACACGCCTGAAATACCAATATTGAGGATCACACATTTCAAATTTGCCAAGAAAACAATTACCATTTAATGTGTTCCTGAATCGGCAACACCGCCGGACGCTTTTAAGTTCATAGAATCGCTAAAATATATTACACAAGAACGCTTGGTTGTGTACTATATAGAAGGACGCTTGGTTGAAAAAATCATATGAGCCTACAAATGGCGAGGCCCCATAAAAAAGTAATTAAGTTAAACACTTTATCACGTTACAAAAAAAAAAAAAAAAAAAATAAGAAGCACATCTAGAACTTCGAATCATTACAAAAACTTCTCTACTTCAATCCCTTTGCTACGATATATCATACGTATTGGAGAATGATTACTTAATAAAATTTGAGATTGCAACTTACAAGGTGAGAACTACAAAAAATAAAAAATACATCAAATTGCAATAATTTGTTATAATTTTGTTCAAACTGGCTTCTACCGCTACAGGTGCAATCGCTACACCTTTTTTTGACTCCTGCAGTGGTAGTCTCTAGTCCCATTTTATTTCAAAAGCAACATTTGTTCTTGCTCTTAACTGCTCCTTGGCTTTTATTTAACTCTCAGAAACCAGTTGCTTGGCCCGTCCCCATACAAAAAAAATCAAAGGGAGTCAGGTCTGCCGACCTTGTAGGCCAAAGTATAGGGCCAGTTCTCTAAATCCACGCGTTTGGGTATGACTTGTCCAGGAGCTCTCAGAGAATTCGCCTATAACGTACTGGACAGAATATTTGAATATTTGGTCTACCTCCAATGGGATTTCATCTCATAAGATCGATCCCGCATGTTTTGGAACGCAAAATTGATTCTTTCCCTTAACTGCTCCTTGGTTTCTGTTTCTATCTAGTAAATTTTTAATGAATGATTTATCGATAGTACTAGATAACGTCCTATTGGAAGATAGACCAAAACTATTCAAAAAAGATGGCTGCCCAGCCCATTATAAGAGAAAGATTAAATGTTGCTTTTGAAATAACATGTGATGAGATGCGTCTAGAGACTACCAGTGTAGGAGTCACCATATCCGCAATAACAAAGAGAACTAAAAATTAGATTTTGAATATTTTAAAATTTTTAGATTTTCCATTCAGTTTTTTTGATTTTCTTAGATATTTCTGTGCTGATTCCGTTATAGACTTCTTATGGCGTACCAGGGTACATTAAACAGATATATTAATATTGCCAGCTAAATTGGCAAATTATATATAAATTGATAAGTTACATTTCTTCCTCTGGAACTTATGTGACTTTTATACTTGTATACCACAAAATAAACAAATAAACAATTTTTGGCAATGCAACTATTGATTGCTCTTTAATTCAGAAATCACAAATAATTCAATTGGATATGGATACTGTTTTGACTGAAAATTGAGATACTTTATTTGGCTTGTTGGAGGTGTATTATCCGTTCTCTTTTCTCATTTGTCTAATTACATCTCCAAAGTGATCTCTCGAGTCCTATATGCTAATAATCACGTTTTGCCAGTTATTATCGTAGATTCCTATTTATAGCACCAATTTTAGAATATCTGTTCTCATAAGGAGCCCGCACTCTGCGGCCAAATATGCTCATGCCCTTTTATTATTTTTTCGGCTACAATTGAAGTGCTCCCATTCACTCTTTTATATCTTAGATTCTAATGTGAACTAGCGTCTACACTCCACAACTTCAGGTTGTCTTTTCTTCGTTTATTTGGAATTTAATTATTTGGTGTTATCTGTTAGTTTTAAAAAAATGTTGTTTCGATCAAAACATTGAATTTCGTTTTTGAATTGTCTGCTTCGTCTGGTTTATTCTATTTGCTATTTCCGTTTCACTGTCTCCTATTTTTTATAATATCACTCCCAAATTTGAAACAACCTCCTTTAATATGTTTATATCCCTTTGATATCCACCGATAACCAAATGTTTCTTGTTTTTGAAATTTATTTATAGAACCTATATTTCGCAATTCTCTGTCAATTTTACTTTCATATATTTGGCTATTAATATTTGATGGTCTCTTCTAATTTCTATTACTATATTTCGATGTTTTCTCTGTCATTCTTTAAGAACCTCCTTATTGTATATTTTGAAGAGTATCGGTGAGGAAGAGTGTTCCTATCTTCAGCCCTTATTTACTCTAAGTGGTGTTGTCATTTAGTTTCCAGTTATAATTACACTTTTATGATTTTGAAATATATCCTTCGGCGCGTTTAGTTTTATGGGTGTTATGGAGCTTGAGGTCAATACTTGAAGGAGTTTTTTGGTATCAATATAAAATATGCATTTTCAAACTAGAGGGGTATCATATGGGATTCTTGGTTTTTAAATTTCTTTTAAGTACTAAATGTTAAAAAGCCACTTTGTAATTTGCCCTACTCAATCTCTGTTTCTGGCCCAATTATAATTATTGTACCATAAAACCTGATAATAGATATGTAGTAGTATTGTTTTGTCAAGTAACAACTTTAAATTTTTCCTATCTATCCGTAGTGGTCCCTATTTTCGTTTATTAACTGGCTTATTGTAAATGTATAATTTGGTTGCTACTTGTTGGTTTCTTATTCCTTCTCACCGCGCCTAAGGTATTTCATAATTCCTCTATACTTGTTCCTCCTATATATTAATCACAAGGAATATTCCAGAATCTGTTTTTTTTATATATGTTCTCATCTGTTGGTTGTTGCTGTTGTTATTCCATATTTAGCTCCCATTATTGCCTTTATATCTATGCAATTTTTAATTTATAATGACATTGACTGTTGTAGATGTCTGCTCTTTTATTTTATATACATTTTTTTGCATATTTTTTTTTCGACATTTTAATAATTATTGTGCTATTCGGAGCGGAGACTAATCCAACAAAGCAGAGGTAATTAAAATCCATCTAGCCGTTCTTGAGTTATAAATGGTGTTACTAAACCAATCTTGTTTTATGAATTTAAAATGGTCAAATATTAAATGCAAAAAGCTCCAAATACCTTTAAAGCAGAATTTATCAGGAAATTTTTAGCATTTTAAAAACTCAATAAATAATAGGTAAACTAAAGTATTCTGATTTAAATGCAACAATTTAGTTACCTTGGAAATATAATCGTCTAATGTAATTTAAAATGCAGATTTTGTAGCATTAGTAACATTATTTGAACATTTCAGTTTGTTTTAGGGTTTTATATCTAAATCATAATTATAACAAGAAATTATTTGTATAATAGCAGACAAAATGAAGCAGTCATTGATCTCCATACACTTTTCTATGGTGTTTTTTGTTGGATTTGCCTACAGCTACGTTTGTTTAACAAACGTCTGTAAGGGTATGAGTTGTGCTGAAGTAACTTGTTGTGGAAATCAAGTACTTATAAAAAATGGGGGCTGGTGTGGATGTTGCGATGCTTGTTATACGATATTGGGTGAGTACTATGAGATTCATATGTTTACATAGTTAAAAATATTACTCAAAAAAAGATAGCCATATGTACTCTTCTGTTAACGACCATCCCTTCGGTTGTAATAAATTATGATACTTATGATACTTACTGCTATTAACCATTTTCCACCATTTATTAAATCGGAAACTTCTTAACAGACACCTAAATTACATTTATGAAAATATATTAGTATGAAAGTAAAATGCAGAATATTGCAATATAGTCCGTGGGTTCAATTTAAAATTATAAAACTAATGTTCACTTTCACTTTTTTAGAACTTTATTTACATACATCAAATTTTACAGAACAGCTGATTCACAATAACAATACGATATACGCTCGTCGTCCTTTCTAACTCACTGCTGCGAAGATGGGTCCTGCTTTTAAAATCAGCGTCGAATTCTCTAGTATAATCCAGTGTCAATTTTACAGTTGTCGAGTTATGATCCAGATTTTTCTCCCGTCCCAACCTTCTAGCTTTTTTTATATCCCAGCGATCGTTGTCGTGCTGAAATGAAACAGGGTCGGCTTTGGTAAATTTCGTAACACTGCCCCCCCTTTAATTCCGATCGTCCCGATCAGAAACATCTTCTCCCTGGTAGGGAGCAAGTCGATCTAAATGGACCACCTTCAACTTAGCCTTGGGGTTTCGACGGATCCGGTAGACGACGTCATTAAGCCCCTTGACCACCTCGTATGGACCATCCCAGGCGGGTGTAAGCTTTGGGGATTTAGCCTTGCTCCGTTGGGGGTAGTACAGCCAGACTTTGTCCCTCTCCTGGAACCCGACTGAATTGCCTTTAGTTCGTATCGCGTCTTCATCCGGTCACTGGTGGTCAACATCTGCGTTCGGGCTAATTCACGTATTGCCAGCTTGTTATGTCGGAGCTGGTCGGCATAATCGTCGATGTCTTGGGAAGGTTCTTCGGGGGAGCCAAATGCCAAATCGCAGGGTAATCGCAGCTCCTTTCCGAATAGGACCCTGGCTGGGGTCAGGCCTGTACTATTATGTACGGCAGAGCGATATGTCAACAGGAATTGGGAAATATGTTCATCTCAATCACGCTGGTTATTGCTGACGACCTTGGATATGTGTTGTTCCAAGGTCCTGTTGAATCTTTACACCATTCCGTCTGACTCTGGGTGCAATGGTGTTGTTCTCGTTTTCCTGATCCCCAACATCGTGCAAACCTTCTGGAATACATTCGGTTCGAAGTTAAGCCCCTGGTCTGAATTTAGTTCCATCGGGACGCCAAACCTGCTAAATAGTTGTTCTACTAGTACCGTCGCTACCGTGGTTGTCTCTTGGTTGGGTATCGAATATGCCTCAGGCCATTTGCTGAAGTAATCTATTGCGACCAGAATGTATTTGTTCCCCCTCTCAGACTCGGGAAACGGACTGGCGACATCGATGGCAATTCTCTCAAATAGGACGCCCACATTGTACTGCTGCATTCTGCCCTTGGTCCAGGTGCCAGGTGGCACATTTGCGGCACCAAGCTCGTGTTCGAAGTAATTCACCCAGTAGAATCGCTGGCGAACTTTTCTAGGGTTTTATTCATGCCTAGGTTACCTCCGGTAATCCCATCATGTACTTCGGTCAGAATGGCTGGTACCTTTGTCTTAGGAACTACCAGTTGGGACTTGGTTTCTCGTCCATCAGCGCTCTCCACACTCGCTTGAGCATTCCATTGTCTACTCTTAGAGAGTCCCATTGAGCCCATAAGGATTTCAGCACGCCTGAATATCTAGCTACCTCGTCCCATCGTGGCCTGGGTGCCCCTCTCGTTTTGAGTGACAAGATTGGTTCGATATCTGGATCAGCCATTTGGTCCTGAATGCACTGTTCCGTTGTCCAGTCTTCATTGGGCTGCACTCGGATCTGCCTGATGGAGATACCCTCTCGCTGTTCCGTCTTCGGACAATGTCCGCATTCTGCTCTACAATGTCTTCTGGATAGGGCATCGGCATTATTGTGCAAACGGCCGGCACGGTGTTCCTCCTTGAAATCGTATTGCTGTAGTTTCTCCATCCACCTGGCCAGTTGTCCTTCCGGAGTCTTCATGTCCAGCTGCCATTTGAGGACATCATGATCTGTCCGGATTAAGAAATGACGACCATAAAGATATTTGTGGAAATGGTCTACAGCCCTTATTATTGCCAGAAGTTCATTTCTGGTGACGCAATAATTTCTTTCCGGTTTCGAGAATCCACGGCTGTAATACTCGATCACCGTCTCTTCGCCATCTTGCAGTTGGGATAGGACGGCCCCCAAACCTGTGTTGCTGGCGTCCGTGTTTAAGATGAACTTGCCGGACTGTGTAGGAAAGGCTACGATTGGGCTGGAACATAGTGCTGCCTTCAGTCGCCTGAAGGATGTTTCGCCATCCTGATTACAATGGAAGGTCTTTTCTCATTGGTCTGCCGATGTAGAGGCGCGGCAATGGTGGCAAATTTCTCAACAAATCGCCTGTAGTAGGAACAGAGGCCCAAGCAGCTTCGCAGTTCATGCTTGTCTCCCGGGATTCCTGACTCGGAAACGACGTGGCCCAAAAACTGAACTTCTGTTTGGAACAAGGAACACTTCTTTGGGTTGAGTCTCAGGTTGGCGTTATTAATTCTGGAGAATACTTCGCCCGGGTTCTTCAGATGGTCGTCGAATGTCTGACCCATGACTAGAATGTCGTCGAGGTATACTATGCACGTCCTCCATGTTAACCCGCTTAGTACATACTCCATTAGCCTCTCAAATGTAGCGGGTGCATTACATAACCCAAAAGGCATGACCATGAACTGAAACAGCTCTTTACTGGTGGAGAACGCTGTCTTCTCTCTGTCGTTTGCGTGTAGACCAACTTGCCAATATCCACTCTTTAGGTCTAGTGTGGAGAACCAACGGGAGCCTGCTAGTGTGGTCAAAGTGTCATCGATTCGGGTTAGTGGATATCTGTCTTTCTTCGTGACGTCATTCAGTTTTCTGTAATCCACACAAAATCGGATGGTTCCATCCTTCTGTTTAAGTAGTATGACGGGAGCAGACCATGGGCTGATGAATGGCTCATTTACTCCATTTTGTAACATGGACTCTATGTTTTCCTCGACTGCCTGTTGTTTGCCCAATGGTAGTCGTCTAGGTGGTATTCTGATGGGTTGAGCCTCTCCGGTATCTATTCGATGCTGGATTATGTTGGTGCGACCGGTGGTTCCATCTTGACTGTTAAAAATTTGCCAGTGCTTTGTGATAAATTGCTTGGCTTTCTTCTGGTTCTCTGGCGTCAGGTGTGTCAAATGGTCAGCAAACTGTTGTAGGAACTCTTTACTGGGCCCTGTCTCCTTCACCGACGTCTGGTACTCTTCTTCGCAATTGATGATGGTCTCTACTGGATCGAAACAAGCTATCTCTTGCCCATTGGCAATTCTGATTGGTATATCTCGTCCGGTTTTAACTATAGCCCGCCCAACTAAGTAGTCATAAGCTGAGTGTACTGGCTCCACCATTCCCACGCAGTTCCCAGGACTGCTGTCTAGCCGCCCATGAATAATCTGATCCGTTCGACCGGGAATTCTAGCTGAAGACTTTGTCACAATTTTTACGCGGGTAACTGATGTGTTGACGGGCCGTTTCAATACATATAGGAACCGAAGAACATCATATCTCGGGTTGAACATAAATCCATGCTGGCTAATTAGGTCCATTCCCAGTATAAAATCGTCCTCAATATTCGCTACCAAGACCTTAAGCCGGATTATGTTGTCGCCTATCTGTAGCACGACATCTGCGTCACCCTGTATTGGACATGGACTAGCCGGTGACTGTTATGAGCTGGATGTTAATGGTAGCTGGGCGAATTTCTGAAGCTCTCAAAACCCTGGACTTGGCAATGGACACAGCGGCGCCGATGTCAATGGTGATGGTAACTGCTCGCCTGTTGATGGTGCCTCTGATGACTAGGCTGCCGCTATCTCGGCAAAATCCCCGGATGGATAACGTTTTTGGGGCTGGTGGAGTGTTAGTCAGCATTCGCCCCCTTATGCTGACTAGCTGACGGTCACTGGACATTTGGCTGTTCTGTTGGTTACCTCTGGTCTGTGATCGTTCAGGTAGACTCACTCGACAATCACGTTGGAAGTGTCCTGTACGTCCACAGCGGTAACATGCACTTCTGGTGCCAGTTCTTTGTGACTGATCTAATATTTTGTTCAGACCAGCCAGCAGCGCTTGAAATGGTGACTCTGACTCTTCCTGTTTGAAGGAAACTGCTCGGTCTCTCGGCTTGGACATATTCATAACGACCTCTACTTCCAAAGCCCCAAGTAGAGCTTCATTACTCTTCTTGACGCCACTCAGTCTTAAATTTCTTTGTACTTCCACATCTCTGATGCCGTTTATGAAACTCTGTGTGGCCAACTGGTCTTTCGTTTCCTCTGGCAGGTCTGGGTAGGACAAATGGACTAACCGTCTAATCTCTGCTTCGAATTCTTGGAGGCTTTCACCGGATTTTTGCGTTTTTCCACTTAGTTGGACTTGGTATACCTGGCTCAATGATTGATTGTCGTAACGTTTATCTAGGATGGCGATAATCTTGTCGAAATTGCCTTGTTCATCGACTGGAATGCTTTGGAGGAGTTCTAGGGTCGGACCTCTTAACGAAATTACCAGAGAAGTAGATTTTTCTTGATTATCCCATCCATTAGCTGTAGCCGTGGCCTCAAATTGCCATGTATACATGGGCCAAGATGACGTCGAATGTGGGTGGTTTAGTAAAGGAACCTTTGGTACCCACAGTGCGTTGGTATTTTCCTCGCTGTAAGTCCTGTTGCATTTTTTTAATTTCTGTTTCTACCTTGTTTTGGATGGCACTGATTTTATCTTGTACTTCACTTACTTCACTTTGTACCGTGTTTTTAATGGAACTGATTTCAAATTTCACCTGGCTCTGGATGGAATCGATGTCATCTACTTTGATTTTAAGATTTTAAGAGTCTCCACATTATTTTTTAGGATTTTTATGTCGTCGTTTATTTCCTTTATCTCGGATTCAACTATTTGTATTCTTTCATTAACTGTTTCATTAACTTGCGATACTATTTGCATTAGTTGTTCAAATTGCAGTTGCCTTTTTTCTTCACGTTTTGCATTGTTTTCCTTCAGATATTTTAAAATCATTTTGTCTCTGTTCATCCAATTTCGAGAATAATCCTTCCATTAAATTTTGTTGTTTTTCTTCCATGGCAGTGACAAGATTTTGTTGTTCACATTTCATCGTAGTGACAAGATTTTCTAATTCTATTTTATGTTTTTCATCAAAAGATTTTACTAAACTTTGTTGAATTTCTTCCTGATGTTGTTTTTCCCTCTTGTCACGATTACCTAGAATCTGTGCTATTTTTTCGTCCAGTCCCTCCGTAACCTGCTTGTCTATTTTTTGGTAGTTTCGTCCATCTTTTCCATGCTACGGGTTTCCATAAATCCAATTATATCAAATTATACAGAACAGCTGATTCACAATAACAATACGATATACACTCGTCGTCCTTTCTAACTCACTGCTGCGAGGATGGGTCCTCCTTTTAAAATCAGCGTCGAATTCTCTAGTATAATCCAGTGTTAATTTTACAGTTGTCGAGTTATGATCGAGATAAGTTTTTCTGCCGTCCGAACCTTCTAGCTTTTTTTATATCCCAGCGATCGTTGTCGTGCTGAAATGAAACGGGTCGGCTTTGGTCAATATCGTAACAATATAGTCAAATTGCGGTTGTTTCGACACCCCCTTGATATTGAAATACCCAACATATCCATACAACTCAGTTTTCTGTGTAAGAAACAGGGACCAGGTAATGAATTAAAAATTGTTATAGAAAACAATATATACATACTGTATATATTATTATATATAATATATAATTGTAGCAGTTGGCTATTAATACATAAAGTATCTATACGCTATTGGCTATTTCTGAATACAGTATGTACACACTATTGGCTATTTATACATCGTTTGTTTGAACAGGGTACAAGCCACCCATTCAGCTAAAGCTGACACCCCCATACTATTTAATTGTTAAAGTAGAGCTCACGCCCACATATAATATTTTTCACTAACATTTTTTAGAAGTAAGCGTTTTATAATTTTATTAAGATTTTCTCTTGGAGCGCATCAAAATATTACACCTCACTTTCACTTACTGTTTTAGTGCTCAATATAGTGAAATCTATTGCAAAAAAGTCTAAAATATTATTAATGTAACTAATTCCGCACTTTACCAAAGAGCACATGCAATCAAGTAAAAATAAATTGCCAAATTGAGAACCACACAATACTCGGCTAAACTCAAGAAATGCTTGTATTGGCAATGATATGAAGAACATGAACAACAGAAACAATAATTTTTGGAAATTTGTAAATTTATAGAACTTTTTATAGGAACTAATGTTAAATATGTAACACTTGAGAAATAATTCTTTAAAAATTGGGATCGTTGAAAAAAATTGGTTTTTCATAACCTTAGAAGAAATTTATAATTAATGGGAGATACAACAACGAACAGAATTGAACGACCATTTTGGATCCTTAAACAGTACATACAAACTAAATATCACACAGTGGCAACACTTTATTTATGTATCTAGATCATAGACTGTATCGTTTTAAGAATAAGTAATAAATTAGCAAAAAAAAACAGATTTAAGATTATGGATGGTGGTGATATTATTATTGATATTATTTCATAGACATACACAGAGTTCAAGATGATAAATAAAAATTATAGGTTCAGATGATATAAATATAGAAATGGATGATTATATTGACGATGAAACTTTCATTCATTTTGATCGCTCGAACAAAATATTATCGGATAGGGAAAATTTTAATACAATGGGGATAAATAAAAACGGACCTAAGCTATAAATAAATATGTAGAGAAGTTAAAGGTAATAGAAAGAAATGCAGATATGGAATTTGTCTTATTGAACATGAAAGTAGTAGGCTTAGTGCTACTAAACCGGAAGATCATAAAGAACAAAATCACTCTAATAACCAGCCCTGTTTAAATCAATCAACAAAAATCTTAAAATTAAGTCCAAAGTAAAAACTAATATATTTCTTTAACTTTATTGATGTACCTACCAACCTAATTTAACTTTTTTTATCTAAATTTCACTGATTAAATGATACTTCATTGTCTATTGATTACCTTACTGAACAACATTGTAAATGAACTGTAATAAATAAAACTATAATAATTTATAATTTTTCTTATATGGTTGATAATAAAAAGTACTTTAAAACAGTTACAATTATATATCAGGCACTCTTCGTTTCTTAATCAAACAACTGTTTAATGAAGGAAGACTTCTTTTGAGAATTAACTTTATATCCCTTTCTCTTTATGTCATTTAAAATTACAACAGCATTATATTCACCACGAATAGCTATCATAATGGTGCTTCTTAAAAATCAATTGTAAATATTATTGATATCCAAAATTGCATTTCATTATTGGAAAGATTTTTCTTAAATTTAAAATATAGTGTCGAATAAGGTGAATCACCCTGTAGAAGGAATAAACGTGCGGACATGAAATCTTTGGAGCCCTCTGCACTTACCTCGTAGAAGTAGGCGAACTTTTACAGTGGTAAATAATTTTCTATATTAATTTAATTCATTATTCAGAAGTTTTAATGTAAAATGTTTACTTTATCATTTGAAGGTAGTCAGCATACAAAACTAATGGCAAGGAATGTTGCAGTTTCTTGTGGTGTTTTTTCTGACTTCTGACTTGACATAGTCTCTAATTTAATATATCGCAAAAATGAATTGAAATGTTTATTAGAAAGAAAAGACAATTTTGTGTAGGTATTATATATTAATTACATGTTATATTTGTTTATTTCAAACAATATATTGATTTTCTCTGACACAGGATTGAATTGTATGTGTATGGGTATTTCAAGATCAAGGTAGTGTGTGGAGTCGGTCGGAAAATGTCGAAAAAAATACAATTTCAAGTTATCCATTTCAAAGAAATTCAACAAAGATTAGTAAAATCTTTTGATGAAAAACGTAAAATAGAATTAGACAATCTTGTCAATATGATAAAAAGCGAACAACAGAATTTATTGGAAGGATTGTTCTCGAAATTTGAACAAAAACGAGGCAAAATGGAAGAAAAGAGACAACTGCAAGTTGAACAATTAATGAAAATAGTAGCACAAGTTAATGAAACAGTTAATGACAGAATGCAAATAGTTGAGTCAGACATAAAAGAAATAAATGACGACATTAAGACCATAAAAAATACCGTGGACACTCTTGAAACCAAAGTAGATGACCTCGATTCCATCCAAGCCAGGTAAAGTTTGAAATCAGTTCTACTAAAAACACACTTCAAGATAAAATCAGGGCCATCCAAAACAAGGTAGAAATAGAAATTAAAAAAATGCAGCAGGACTTACAGCAAGGAACATACCAGAACACCATGAGTACCAAAAGTTCCGTTAGTAAACCACCCACATTTGATGGCAGTTTTTCTTGGCCCATGTATAAAACGGCAATTTGAAGCTGTGGCTGCAGCTAATGGATGGGATAACCAAGAAAAATCTACCTTTCTTGTAATTTCCTTAAGAGATCCGGCCTTAGAACTCCTGCAGAGCATTCCAGTCGATGAACAAGGCAATTTCGACAAGATCATCGCCATCCTAGACAAGAAACACGACAATCAATCCCTGAGCCAAGTATACCAGGTGCAATTAAGTGGGAAAATGCAAAAATCCGGAGAAAGCTTTCAAAAATTCAAAGCAGAGGTTAGACGTTTAGTGCACCTGTTCTACCCAGACCTGCCAGAGGAAATCAAAGATCTATTGGCCACATAGAGTTTCATAAACGGTATCAGAAATGTGGAAGTACAACGAAATCTAAGACTAAGTGGCGTCAAGAAAAGTAATGAAGCTTTACTTCGGGCGTTAGAAGTAGAGGCCGTCATGAACATGTCCAAGCCGAGGGTCCGAGCAGTTTCCTTTAACCAGGAAGAGCCAGAATCACCATGCCAAGCGCTGCTGGCTGTTCTGAACAAACTATTAGAAGGGACACAAAGAACTAGCACCAGAGGGGCATGTTACCGCTGTGGACGGACAGGACACTTTCAACGTGACTGCAGAGTAAAGCTACTGGAACGATCACCAACCAGGGCTAACCAACAAACCGACCTTACCAACCAGGGAAACTCCAATCAGTCAGCATAAGGGGGCGAATGCTGACTAACCCTACATCAGCCCCCAGGACAGTATCCATCCAGGGATTTTGCCGAGATAGCAGCAGTCTAGTCAGCAGGGGCACCATCAATGAGCCGAGCAATTACCGTCACCATCGACACCGGCGCCGCCGTGTCCAACGCCAAGTCCAGTGTCTTGAGGGCTTCGGAAATCCGGCCAGCAAACAACAACATCCAGCTCAGAACAGTCACCGGCGAGTCCATGTCAATACAGGGTGAGGCAGATGACGTGCTACAGATAGTGGTCAACATGATCCGCCATAGGGTCCTGGTAGCGAATATCGAGGACGATTATCTACTGGGTACGGACCTAATTAGCCAGCATGGATTTTGTTCGACCTGAGATATGATGTTCTTCGGTTCCTAAATGAGGAATTTGTATTGACACAGCCCGTTAACAGCTCATCGACCTCCATTAAAATTGTAGCAAAATCTCCTGCCAGAATTCCCTGTCGAACGGAACAGATTATTCATGGGCAGCTAGAAAGCAATCCTGGGAGCTGCGTTGGAATGGTGGAGCCCGTATACTCAGCTCATGACTACTTAGTAGGACGGGTTATATTTAAAACCGGACGAGATATACCAATTAGACTCCTAAATTTGTTCAATAACGAAATCAGAATTGTCAATGGTCAAGAGATACCTTGTTTCGAGCCAGTCGAGACCATCATCAATTGTGAAGAAGGGTACCAGACATCGGTGAAGGAGACAGGGCTCAGTAAAGTGTTCCTACAACAGTTTGCTGACCATTTGACACACCTGACACCAGAGGAATAGAAGAATTTATCACAAAGCATTAGCAAATTTTTAACAGTGAAGATGGGACCACCTGTCGCACCAACATCATCCATCAGAATACCACCTAGGCGACTAACAGGCAGTCGAGGAAAACATCGAGTTCATGCTACAAAATGATGTTATTGAGCCATCCATCAGCCCATGGTCCACTCCCGTCGTGCTAGTTAAAAAGAATTATGGAACCACCCGATTTTGCGTGGATTACGGAAAGCTGAATGACGTCACCAAGAAAGACAGCTATACACTACCCCGAATTGATGACACTCTGACAGCACAAGCAGGCTCCCGTTGGTTCTCTACGCTAGACCTAAAAAGTGTATATTGGCAGGTTGGTCTACATGCAAACGACAGAGGGTTAACATGGAGGACGTGCCTAGTATACCTCGACGACATTCTAGTCATGGGTCAGACATTCGACGACCATCTAAAGAACCTGGGCGAAGTATTCTCCAGAATTAATAACGCCAACCTGAGACTGAACACGAAGAAGTGTTCCTTGTTCCAAAAAGAAGTAGAGTTTTTGGGCGACGTCGTTTCCGAGTCAAGAATCCGCACCAACGAGGATAAAATAGAAGTCATCCGTGATTGGACAGTCCCAAGAGACAAACATGAACTCCGAAGCTTCTTGGGCCTCTGTTCCTACTACAGACGATTTGTTGAATGATTTGCCACCATTGCCGCGCCTCTACATCGGCAGACCACTGAGAAAGAGACCTTCCGTTGGAATCAGGATTGCAAAACATCATTCAGACGACTGAAGGCAGCACTTTGTTCCAGCTCAATCCTAGCCTTTCCTACACAGTCCGGCAAGTTCATTTTAGATACCGACGCTAGCAACACAGGTTTGGGGGCCGTCCTGTTCCAGGTGCAAGATGGTAAAGAGAGGGTGATCGAGTACTACAGCCGTGGATCCTCGAAACCGGAAAGAAATTATTGCGTCACTTCTTCGTCATTTCTTAATCCGAACATAACATGCCGCCCACAAATGGCTGCTGGACATGAAGACACCGGAAGGACAACTGGCCAGGTGGATGGAGAAATTACAGTAATACCATTTCAAGGTGGAACAACGTGCCGGCCGTTTGCACAATAATGCCGATGCCCTATCCAGAAGACCCTGAAGAGCAGAATGCGGACATTGTCTGAAGACGGAACACCGAGAGGGTCTCTCCATCAGACAGATCTGAGTGCAGGCCAATGAAGACTCCACAATGGAACAGTGCATCCAGGACCAAATGACTGATGCAGACATCGAAGCAATCTTGTCACTCAAAACGAGAGGGGCACCCAGGCCAGGATGGGACGAGGTAGCTAGATACTCAGGCGTGCTGAAATCGTTATGGGTCCAATGGGACTGTCTAAAAGTAGACAATGGAATGCTCAAGCGAGTTTGGGAAAGCGCTGATGGCCGAGGAACCAAGTCCCAACTGGTAGTTCCGAAGAAACAGGTAGCAGCCATCCTGACCGAAGTACATGATGGGATTACCGGGGGCCATCTGAGTATGAATAAAACCCTAGACAAAGTTCGCCAGTGATATTACTGGGTAAATTACTTCAAAGATGTCAGAGCTTCGTGCCGGAAATGTGACACCTGTGCAGCCAGTAAGGGCCCGAAGACCCGGACCAAGGGCAGAATGCAGCAATACAATGTGGGCGTCCCATTTGAGAGAATCGCCATCGCAGTCGCCGGTCCGTTTCCCGAGTCTGAGAGGGGAAACAAATACATTCTGGTCGCAATGGATTACTTCAGCAAATGGCCGTAGAACTATGTGAAATTTTGGCTCATTATTAGGTTTATGTTTAATAATCCAAATTTTAACAGGTTTATTCCTATGAGATACCCAACCAAGAGGCAACCACGGTAGCGACGGTGCTAGTAGAACAGCTATTCAGCAGGTTTGGCGTCCCGATGGAACTACATTCAGACCAGAGGCGTAACTTCGAATCGAATGTATTCCAGAAGGTCTGCAAGATGTTGGAGATCAGGTAAACGAGAACAACACCATTACACCCACCGTCAGACGGAATGGTGGAAAGATTCAACAGGACCTTGGAACAACACCTATCCAAGGTCGTCAGCAATAACTAGCGTGATTGGGATGAGCATGTTCCCCTATTCCTGTTGGCATATCGCTCAGCCGTACATAATAGTACAGGTCTGACTCCAGCCAGGGTCCTATTCGGAAAAGAGCTGCGATTACCCTGCGATTTGCCTTTTGGCTCCCCCGCAGAACCTTCCCAAGACATCGACGATTATGCGGACCAGCTCCGACATAACATGCTGGCAATACACGAATTAGCCCGAACGCAGTGACCGGATGAAGAGGCGATACGACCTCAAGGCCAATTCAGTCTATTTCCAAAAAAGGAAAAAGTCGGGCTGTACAACCCCCAACGGAGCAAGGTAAATCCCCAAAACTTACACCCGCCTGGGATGGTCCATACGAGTTGGTCAATAGGTTTAATGAAGTCGTCTACCGGATCCGTAGAAACCCCGGGGCTAAGTTGAAGGTGGTCCATTTAGATCGACTCGCTCCCTACCATGGAGAGGATGTTTCTGACCGGGACGATCAGAATTAAAGGAGGGGCGGTGTAACGAAATTTACCTAGGCCGGCCCTGGTTTCATTCCAGTACGACATCGATCACTTTTAGGACAAAAAAAGATCTCGAAATGGCTCGGCAGCTGTAGAACTGATAATGGATTGTACGAGAGTTTTCGATTCTAATTTTAAAAGGAGCAACTTATTATCGCAGCAGTTAGAACCTGTTCATTTGAAGAACGAATGCAATTGAACGAGTCATAACACAAAATAGTGTGATTTGACTTGGCGCTGACTTAACTCAAAATATGAAACCAAAATTTGTTTGTTGGCATTATTGTCTAATACTTTAATTTTTAATTACTTTAATGTTCTTAATGTTACAATGGTTTTATCGTAATATAAAACATACTCAATACTTCTGGAACAAATATTTGATCAAAGTAAACTGTGCAAAAAAAATTTTCGTGATTTATTGGATTCGCGATCGTTAGAATTTTTCTGAAATTTTAAAATTTCAAACTGAAATAGAAATCAATATATGAGTGTCTTTAATGTCATTTATCAAATCACCTGTTCTTTGTTTATGTCTTACATTTACAGTTTTCTAATTACTAGTTATATAATAACAGCAACACATACATCTACACCTTACGTTGTATTTTTTAATACTATATCTAGAGATATTATTTTAATATCATAATTCCTTAACCAGAATGAGCAGAAGTAAAGATATTAACGGAAATAATGCGTTCTTTAAAATAACAGCTGAACAGGTTTTACGGAAACGTTCCCAGTGCAGCACAAGAACAACTGAACCAGTTCTCGAAAATTAATGTCCCGTAACAACTCTAATGGTTTGGGGTTGTGCAGTAGCTAAATTTAACATTAAAAAAAGTATAGATCAGTAATCGGTCTTTAGTATTGCAGAATAACTAAAAGTAGAATGAAAAAAACATTTTCAAATGATGTCCAAGAAGAAGTTTATGTGCTTCCAAAGAACAGTTTTCCAAATGATAGCTTTTCGTGGTTATTATCGTGGTGTCATTTTAAATGGCATAAAGAGAAAATAATCCAAAAGTTTATCTTAAATGAAAAACAAGCATTTAAAGTCTTCATTAAACATTGGAATATATATTGAGTGATATATAGAGGATGTCCCATAATATACCGATTAACGCAAACATGCCTTTTTGTAGTAAACGATATACAGGGTCCTACAGTTGGTATTTGGTGTTTGAAAATTTGTGATATTTGAAAAACGGCTCCATATATTGAACTCAAATTTGGGACAGCATAGTTTTTAAGGGCTATAAATAACAATTTGTTATCATTTTTTATGGCAATCTTACAGGGTGTTTGTTACGAAGGTCGAATTAGGCAAATCCATGTTTATTTTTTAAAACCCGTTATAATTTGCGTTTCGACGATAAATAATGAAACTCCCATAGTTTCTATACAAAAAACGTATACTTGTTGAATCCCCATATTTCAAAGCGTTTTCCAGACATTACCATTTTAAGACTGGCGCATAGTCGTTTAAATAAAGTATTAACGGTTTCAAAAACATTTAATTTAATTATGAAAATAAAAAAAAACAAATAGATTCACTTAATCAAATGTTTAAATTGACCACCATTAGCATCAATACATTTTTTCACACTTTTTGGGAAATGTTGTCTTATCTTGAAAAGGGTTGCATTGCTATTTTTAAGAATATTCGCGGCTTCCAGAATTTTGGCTAAAAGCTCGTTTCGAGTATTAATTTTACTGCTGTACACCAAAGATTTCATGTATCCTCATACGTGAAAGTTCATCTGATTAAGTTCTGGAGTACGAGGCTCAAAGGGAATTCAATGCTTCGTCCAATCCAACGATGCGGAATGTAGTCATATAAATATTGCTGGACTATAAGTGGATTGTCTGGAGGAGCACCATCGCGCATAAACCACATATGCTGCCTTTCAACATGAGGACCTTCTTCGAGTAAATTACCCAAATTATTTTCCAAAATTAGTGTAAATGTATTCCTTATAATAAAATAAACTAATTTGGCGATTCAACATTTCTTGTTAATTCGAAACTTGTTTCACTTATATAAACCCTCGTGCTACTTACGATAAATAAATTCATTTTCCAAATTGAAGCGATATACACCTGTTAAACGTGTGATGGTGTAACGGCTTCCTTTTTATCCCTCTGGCTTGAAGAGCCAGGGGCGATACAGTGCCTATGGGCTGCTCAGTATATTTTCCGGGAGGGTTTGGGTACACTATGTTTTTAGCTTGAACACTCACTTTTAGGGCGCCAGGCTGGGAGAACACAAAGAGACAAGATACTAAATTCAATACAAGTTTATTTTCAATACTTATAAAAAATACAATGGTTCCCTGAAGGGGTAGGGAAAAAATTATACAATGGTTCCCTGAAGGGGAGATAATAAATGAACAAGTACTTTCAAAATGTGCTCAATGTAATTACTTACAGAGATCTGATATTTATGGAGTATGGTCGAAGGGCTTCTGATTTGGCCTGGTTGCTGACTATCAGCGGTAATCGGTTATTTGGTTGGCCTGGTGTGGATGAGCCGTTCAATTAGGACCAATAGTAGACTTACTCGGCACAATGGTTCCCACTCTCTGATGTAAATGGGATTATAGACAGATGGCTTCGTGTTGGTCGGGTTACTGGGTCGTAAGGGTGCTTGGATGGTTTTAGTGTGGACTAGCCCTCCCGATAGAATCAATGGAAGACCTACTGAATGTCGTGAGGCTGCGTGCCCAAGTTCGCTGAATATTAAATTATTTAAAGGCAATCAGTAATCTGTCCCCATGTATTTCAACAGAGTTGAACCGAATTACCAGCTTATCTGATGTTGGTGTCAGTTACCCTATTTCCTGAACTCCTCAATTTATGAATGAGGTAAATCTCTGTATCATTACAGTTACAAAAATAAGTTTAATTGACTTGAACGGTATGTACAGGAAAAATCAGAGGTATTTACAATTAAGCATTTACAAAGAAAAATATAACCAAACTAATTAAATATCTACAATTTGATAAATTAAGCAACATGAAACGAATTTATATAATACTTAACTTTTAACTGATCAGCTAAATATGAATACAATATGGAATTTCAGATAAATTAGTGGTTCTTTCAAATTAACTTAAAAACAGAGAAATTAAATACATAATAACAAATGAGGCTGTACTGGGAACACCGGGTCTGGTAATTTCTGGTTCAACCAAATTCAACAAGCGATACAAAAATTAAATATATACTATCTATACTTGAGGTTTATAAGACTCTAGGTAAATAAGCGATAAGCAGCAACTTTAAAATAAATATCTGACCTTGTCTTACCCTTCAAGACGAACCTTCCAATGGAAGCAATAAAAAACGTGTATTTAAATTTTCAATTCAAAATGGTGGATACAAAAACTTATAGAAAAACAGCAAAGCAGCAGGTAAGTGATTTAGTTACGAAAACAATTGGTGCCATTTACACATATACTCACGTATATGTTGCACCCTTTGAATCAAGTTAGCAAATAGAAAAAAAAAATGTAAATCACTTACCCCTGATTTGGCTTTTCTCCTTTCCAGCAACACTCTTTAGAGATCTCCACTCTATAAATGATTAGGAGGAAATCAGCTCCACTATTGTACGGTAGTTTTTATCCTTATAATGGCTTTATCACTTCCACAGGAATGCTCCCGTCTTGTATGGGTTCTTCTACTAAAAGTTCAAAATAAAGGCAGTATGATTCTTATACAGGGCGTAAAAGTTGGGCTTGTTAAGCCATTAAGCAATAAGCAGGCCAGGCAAGAAAAAAATGAATTGGCCACGTGGCATATAATTATGAGAAATTTTCAATGAAACTATCCCTTTTTGGGAAGTTTATAAGGTCACTACAGTAGCCCAGGTACACCTGGACGGATGTTAACTAGCAATACAGCAATAATTAAAATTACTATTCGATAATTGAACTTTACTAATAAAAAAATGAAAAGAGAAAAAAATATATTTAACCTAGAATATAGATAGCAGTTAAGTTAAAAATTTCGGCTGAAATTATCCAAACGATAAAATTACGATAAAAGCGATATATTGGATAATTTTCTACCGATAGTTTTGAATTTTTTTAACCAAAAAAGTTACTGACCAGGGAAGCAGCACACCTTTCTTTTCGGAAGTCAAAATGCAAGAGAGAGATCTGTGCACGTTTCACGATCTCTAGTAAAATAAGAAAGTGGGGATAATTCATTGGCTTTTAAATAACTAATGAAGCTTATTTACAGGTGATTTTTCAACGATGAAGATGTTTAAATATTCAAAAAAATTTAATAAAAATTAATCGATAACCAAGACCGGTATACATTAATTCTACGCGAAAACAATATGAAAATAGTTGCTGTTTACCCAACGAAAAATTCTAAGACGATTCGAACTGTCAAGCTGATTGCCGACGGTACGTAGTTCGACAGGTCTGTACTCCGACAGGTTTGTACTCGAAACTCCCATTGAAATAGCTTCATATTTATAAGATATTTTAGCAATTAAAAGCATGTTAGCGTAAGCGGTAGAAATTGAAATATTTACTTACATGTTCACCCATTTAGCTAAAGACAGCAGTATATACTGGTAAAACATAGTTTAGCAAACGATATAAGTAGGAAAGCAATTTGTAAAATATGGAAGATAAATTTAAATGCGACAAATATTAGAAAAATAGCAATGTAACAGGGAGAACGGCAATTCACCAGTTACAAAATAATTTTAATTATCTAAAATGTTGATAATAATTTCATCCGGAAAAGTAACTAAATTCCTTCTGAAATGAATCAATTTCCTAGAGTAATTTAATTATTTTATTAATGAGGTGGACAGTCAACCCATAAGTTTCGCTGTACAAAAACTGCATTTTCTGGTGCTAATCTGCTTATTGCTTCTACTGGCTGGTTTCATCTATTAGTGTACTGAGCTGAGTGGTGGAATGGACTCGGAAATGAATAATTCCAGATATAAAGATGCTATTGTATTAGAATTACCCAGAGAGTGATGCACGGTTAAGATGGTCTGTTATTAAGCATATTTTCATAGCCATTTTGTCTTGGTTTCAATTGTTGTACTTTTCTCATGATATTTTTCGGTTTAAAAATTTGTGCTAGCTTAAAAAAAACCTCAAGACATTGTGTGACGCAAGTTAATCGCCAAGGGATGTGATGTTAATTAATTTTTTGGGTAACATTTTGCGAACAGGAATGAAAGTGAGTTTGATAGTGGAGTTTTTTAAAGCGAACTTCAATTCACGGTCAATTTAGATTTGTGGGTGTTAAACATTTCTTCTGTAGAATAAATTATTAGATATATAGATATAGATCTTCGCCGTAAAGGTGTGAAAATTTTGCGTTGCATTCGGATAGTAATACTCTTTTCGTTGCTTGTATCATTTTATTCAAACAAGCTAAATGAAAGTTCTAAGCGATAACTGTAATATATAATCCACCACTTTAACATTCAAATAGGTATGCTAGGATTTTCATGCACATTTCTTTCTAAAGAAGCACGAGATTTCCTGAGATGAAATACTAGAAGAATAATCAATAGCTGCGTCGACAGTGAAAAATATTTTTCTTTAAATTAAATTTACCATGATAGAGCATATTTTTATTTGAACTTCCGTCGTCTAGAAATGGAAATTTTCAATAGCTTGAATCTGATATCGTTATCAGGTAAATGATATGAATTTCAGATTATCTCTGGTATTTATACACTTAAGCGGTCACCTATCGCTGGTCATGCTCATTGGGTTGCTTAATCCTTTATCTCGTCCAATCAGCGTTGCCTTATTGGACACAGATCGAAATGGTTTTCCAGAGCAACAACAGTTGAACAAAGCCGGTACTCCTATATAAGCATAGCTACCCAAAGGGGGGGGCTAACAAAATCTGGGTTAGCTACCAGGCAAGGATAATTCACAAGAAAGAGCATTGGTATAAAAAATATAGAGACGGCATGCTTAATCTCGAATGAAAATATAATTGCCGGTAGGCATCATCGACTACCAATCGCCAGGTAGAGCGACACTGATTGGATGAGATAAGGTATTAAGTGAACTAATAGCATGACCAGCGACGCATGACCGGTTAAGGATATAAATGCAACGGTTAATCTGAATTTACCATGATTCACCTGATGAGGATAGCAGATTCAAAGCCACTGAAAGGTTGTGAGATCAACCATCTCGAAACGATGGAAGTCAAAGATAAATTCCATGGAAAGAGTTACATTGTCTACCAACTTCAGAGTTCTATTTTGCCTTCTTATTTATAAATCTAAACTAGCGATTGACATTGACAAATTTTCAACTACATTGTGATGATGCTTTATTTTAACTAATATCTCTTTCATTGTAGGTGAAGGTGCTAATTGCGCTTTAACTCAAATTCGCCCATCACCACATATAAGATGTTCCGAAGGACTTGTGTGCATAAATAATACATGTCAACCCGAAAATAGGACTTCTATATAAGCTAACTTTGTAAAAGTAAGAAAAATTGTGAAATTTAACTTAACTCTTAAGAATTGTAAATCAAATCTATTTGACAATACAAAAATGTTACATATTTTTTTGTACCTTCATTACAAATCCATCTCGAAACTCCAAAAATAATTCTAATATTTTCGTATATATATATATATATATATATATGTTTACAAAACCAAGAAATTTTTTTTATAAATTTGTATGAAACGTATGGTCAAAGAAACTCTAAAGTAATAAATAATATATATATATATATATATATATATATATATATATATATATATATATCATCATATGCAGCTTAACTTAAGTCCTGTTAAATATGTTTAAAAATATGTATTTCCTAGTCATAAATGCTTATATATATATATATATATATATATATATATATATATATATATATATATATATATCAGAACCATCCAATCAGGCAATGTTGACCGGAATAAACAAACTACTGGATCGGTCATCAAAAACCCCAGGGCAGTATCCATCCAGTGATTTTGCCGAGATTTTGCAGCCTAATGATCAATGGCAATCACCATCACCGACTCTTGCGCCGCTGTGTTCATTGCCAGGTCCAAGAGTTTGAAGTCATCGGAAATCCGGCCAGTTAACAACAACATCCAGCGAGTCCATGTCAGTACAGGCGGAGGCAGATGTCGCGCAACAGAATCCATAGGGTCCTAGTAGCGGAGATTAAGGACGATTTTACTCTGGGTATGGACTGAACTAGCCAACAAGTATTCTTGTTCGACCCGAAATATGATCTCCGTTTTCAAAATGAAACGGCTCGTCAACAGCTCAGCCCCATAAAAGTGCAAGTCAAGTCCTCAACCAGAATTCCCAGTCGAATGGAGCAGATTATTCTTGAGCAGCTAGAAAGAAATCCTGGGAGCTACGTTGTAATGGTGGCGCCTGTTCATTCTGCTTATGACTACGTAGATGGAAGAGCTATAGTTAAAACAAGGCGTGACATACCAATTAGAGTTGTGAATATGTCCAACAACGACATCCGAATTGCCAATGATCAAGAAATAGCTTGGAGCAGCAGGTACTATCATCAATTGCGCGAACGTCTACCAGACATCGGTAAAGGAGACAGGGGTCATTAAACAGTTTTTATAACAGTTTCCCGATCATTTCATCCACCTTACATCATAGAAACCGCAAAAAGTCAAGCAATTTATTGCAAATCACTGGCAAATTTTTGATAGCCAAGATGGTACTGTCGGTTGTTCAAACATCATACAGCACCGAATAGACACTGGGAAGGCTCAACACATCAGAATACCACCTAGGCGACTACCATTGGGACAACAACAGGCAGTCGAGGAAAACATTTGGTCCATGTTACAAACTGGAGTTATTGTGCCATCCGTCAGCCCATTGTCTGATCCTATTGAAGAACGGAACCAACCGTTTCTGCGTTGACTACAGAAAGTTTAACGATGTTACGAAGAAAGACAGCTATGCACTCCCCCGAATCGATGAGACTAGCAGGGTCCCCTTGGTTCTTCATACTAAACCTAAAGAGTGGATATTGACCGGTTGGATTACATGCAAGCGACAGCAATCCAGAAGTTTTCTAAGTCTAACCCTTTTTACTTTCAAGTTTATTATCTATGAGTCGCATTACTTGTGGGAAAGTTCATGGAAATATCTAAACTTCGCCAAAATGTATTGGCTCTTTAAACAGCTTTGTGATGGATCGGGAATCCCGCCAGAAAATATTGCTCAAGAATAACTTTATGGTGGGATTTTGATTACTTTAATTATGAGTTTAAAAACGAAAAACAATAGAGAAAATATAGTTATGATAGTTTTACAACAGTGTTTACAAACCCCAAAAGTTCACAACTCACAAAGCTTCTGAAACCTAAAGCTTTGGAATTACGATTTGGTGATAAATGATTCAATACTGGGAGAAGCCTATTGTCGGTTGGGGGGGTGTACAGATTTCTGGGCGTGGAAGGAATGAAATGGCATCCTGTGAGATAAAATGGTGTAATGTTTATGAAATTTCTGAGAAGGTTAAAGAATTGACTATATGGTCATATGATTGCCGTACACACAACAGATAATTGATTGCTATTGTTTTCTTAATGAATAGAATCGAAACTTTAATGTTATAAACAATAAATTTCTAAGAAAATGCCACACCTCCATGCAGGTCGATGAGTACAATTATTTAATTGAAAGGGTACGAAAAAAATCTGCTAAAAATAATTATGCTATGGGACTGGCAGTACTATCGAGATTTCTTCCAGAATGTATTCACCTTTGGCGCCCGTCAGACCAGCCGACCGTAAGTCCACCAAAAGCATGTGCACTTCAGTACCACCGGTGACGACTTTGTAGCCGTTGGACTGCAAACCCGCGCTTAGTCGTTTCGCGTTGGCGACGATTTGCTTGGCGTACTCCTTGAATTGTGGTGTTTGAACCTGTTTCATGGCGGTCGCGATTCCTGCGATGGTGTTGTTGTGTAGACCACCTTGTAATTCTAGGAAGACGGTTTGGTTACTACTTTTTCACCTTTGGCGTTGACATATTTGACTCCTTTTCTGAAAAATATGACACCCGCTCTGGGCCCTCTCAAACTTTTGTGCGTCGTGGTTGATACTATATCGCTGTGTTCAAATGGACTCGGAGTGACACCTGCTGCTACCAATCCAGAAATATGTGCCATATCCGAGAATAGATACGCCCCAACCTCATCGCATATTTCGCGGAATTGTTTATAATCCAACGGCCTTGAATAACAACTGACGCCCGCTACAATGACCTTAGGTTTGAATAATTTAGCAGTTCTTCGTAGTTAGATTATTTGGTCTAATTAATTTTTTTCATGTGACAGGGATGGACACTAAAGACTTTTTAGATTTTAAAAGCTAATGTGAAGGAAAATATTTATGCGCCTTTTAACATACACAAGAAAATCGAGTCTGGCGAAAATTTTCTTGTTTTTCAAGTTGTGCACTTACAAATGAGGCCAGATGAACTTAGATTTTTTTTAAACCAAATTCAAGGATTATTATTCTTGACATGACTTAACCCGGAAAAATGAGAACGTGAGAAATTTCCACTATCAAATTTGAGCATTTACAAGAACGTAGATTTCCCGCATCGTGAAGGGCAAGCCGTCGGCTTCGACTAACATGGTGTTATAAGCATTTATGACTATATACTCTAAAGTAATAAATAATATATATATATATATATATATATATATATATATATATATATATATATCATCATATGCAGCTTAACTTAAGTCCTGTTAAATATGTTTAAAAATATGTATTTCCTAGTCATAAATGCTTATAACACCATGTTAGTCGAAGCCGACGCCTTGCCCTTCACGATGCGGGAAATTTACGTTCTTGTAAATGCTCAAATTTGATAGTGGAAATTTCTCACGTTCTCATTTTTCCGGGTTAAGTCATGTCAAGAATAATAATCCTTGAATTTGGTTTAAAAAAAATCTAAGTTCATCTGGCCTCATTTGTAAGTGCACAACTTGAAAAACAAGAAAATTTTCGCCAGACTCGATTTTCTTGTGTATGTTAAAAGGCGCATAAATATTTTCCTTCACATTAGCTTTTAAAATCTAGAAAGTCTTTAGTCTTTAGTCTTTAGTCTTTAGTCAATCTCTCTCTAACCTATATAACACTGTATAATTATTATTCTACTCCACTGTATACGTCTACAACCTTGTATTTATGGATTTATGGTTCATATGACATTACTGCACCACCCTGTATACTCCGAATTCTAGTCCACCCTATATTTCATCTATCCGGTATATGGAACAGCTTGCAGATCATAACATTCCATTATAATATTTTTTAAATCCACCTGTTTAGCTGTAATTATACTCTGCTACATATTTCAACCATCCTATATGTGCTACTTGTGGATATAAAACATTTTTTTAACCACCCTATAAGCTATAATTCCACTGATTCTTATATTTCAACCACCCTGTATAAACAACTACTTTTAACATTTTTTTCAACCCATTTTATAATTATAATAATAGCTCAAGAAAATTCAAATATCTTAACTGCTTACATAACACATGTTTTTATCCCCCTTGTATAAATATAATTCATCACCACCTGGTATATGCAACTATTTATGATTTACACAATATACCTTTTTTGAACCATATAACTTGCTCAATATTTCACCCAAATTGTATAAATGCAGCTGCTTAACGAACCACCTCATATACCCTTTTTTCGAGATTTATTAAATCCATGTAATTCTACTCCGCTCTAAGTTTCACATATCCTATATATGGAACACCCTGTAAAATTACACTTGATGTATCAGTTGAATTTTTGAATGTTACATTGGCATATTCCAAATTTTGAATAAAAGCTAGGCTGACGTAAGTATCTAATATTTGGTGCATGCGGTGGAACCAATGGACTAATTATGTTTTATCGAACATGGTAGTATTTTTTTTCGCTATATCTACCTTTCCTGTTAATGTACCACCCTGTATAATATAAAATTTCACCAAAACTGCAACTACTTATGGGGCACCCTATCTAACAATTTTTCAAATATCCTATCTGTGAAACTAATTATGAGCTAAACTATTACCTCATAATTTTTGAAGTAAAGTATGAAATATAATTTTTCTCCACACTTATTTAAACCATCCTTAATTTGCAACTTTTTCTAACCTTGTTTGAATAACACTGTGAAACAATAAGTTCACTTTGACCCACAATTCAGGTACTCCAATTTTTTTTTACCCACACTGTCTAATTATTGTTCTACTCCAGCAAATTTAACATTTTTTAATCACTTAACTATAAATCTGATCCACCCTATATTTCAACTATCTTTTCTATGCAACTGCTTATGGACTACGTTAAATATAACCATTTTTGAGTTTTTTTAACCATCCTGGAAATATAATTTCTCTCCACCGTATAGGTCAACTACTTCATACATGCAACTTTTTCTAACATGAATTAATCACACTGCATAACTATTTTACTTTGCCCCATGTTTCAGATATTGCATATTTGCAACAGCTCATGTTCTATCTTAAAAAAAATTCCGAAAAATTTTGACATTATATGTACCACCCTGTATAAATATAAATCCATCAATTCACAATAAATTTCACCAAAACCTCTCCTCTCCTGCTTATGGGGCACCCTATGTAACAATTTTTTAATATTAAACTATTTAACTCTACTCTTCCCTATATTTCAAATATCCTACCTGTGCAACTAATTATGAGCTACGCTATTACCTCATAATTTTCGAAGCACAATATAAAATATAATTTCTCTCCACACTTCATTTAAACCATCCTTCATTTAGAACTTTTCTAACCTTGTTTTGAATCATACTGCGTAACGATAACTTGACTTTGCCCCATAATTCAGGTACTCCAATTTTTTTTTACCCAAACTGTATTATTATTGTTCTACTCCACGCTATATTTCAACAACCTTGTATATGCAACTACTTATGGGCCACCATATATAACATTTTTTCACCACCCTGTATACTAGTCCACCCTATATTTCAACTATCTGGTATATTTTTAAAACACACCTGTAGATAAAGCAGTAATTATACTCTGCTACATATGGTGCACTCAATATATCTTTTTGAACCACCCTGTATAACTTCCCCCTTATTTGAACCACATTGTATATATGCAACTATTTACAGGCTACCTAATATACATTTTTTTCAAGATTTTTTAAATCCATTTAATTTTAGCTATTCTATATATGGAACACCCTGTAAAATTACACTTGATATTTCATCTGGAATTTTTTTAAAATCGAAATATGTTACATTGGCATATTCTGAATTTTGAATAAAAGCTTAGCTGGTGCAATTATCTAAAATTTGGTGCATGCGGTCGAAACAATTGACCTATCTATTACCGAACATGGTAGTAGATCTTTTCCTATATCTACTGTTTTTGTCAATGTAGGGAGATAATATGTATACCAGATTTTAAGTCAAACTATAAACTTTGCAACAAAAAAAGATTCAGCAAAATCAGTTCAGTAGTTCTTACGTGATGAGGTAACAAACAAACAAACAAACAAACAAACAAACAAACAGACAACTGCAATTTTATAATAGTATATAGATTATCAAATTGCACTGTTTACATTGGTGGTGTATGACATCCCCATTTAGTATTGATCTGATCATGAAAATAAGATATTTGTCTTAATCTCATATTGGAAATGCTAAATAAAAATCTCATATGACATGCTTGTCAACAATGCATTTACAAAAATTACAAAAGTATAGCAGTTTCCTGGATATTAGCTTTTAATGATGATAAGAGATGGCGCGCTAAACGTTTCTTCAATGTATAACAAAGGTAAATTAAATTTCATATATCTAGTACTAGATATACTAGATACAATACAAATTAATGTCTTTGTAAATAATTTTAAGTTTCTCTTTGGATTTTGAGACATTTTCACACATCAAAAATGTTTTAAAAAAATCAGTTAGAACCTCTTATGTCTTTTATCTAACAAAATAATAATCTTACTTATTATGAGTTTAGTAAAAGATTTCATCAATTTTACAACTTAGATCTGAATTTTTATTTTTGATTCACAACCCTCTGATAAATTATGCCGTAACGCTGCACGAAGAGCACTGACCAGCCGAATCGCGGATTCAGTTGGACATCATACTTGACCGTATTTAATTTTTGCATTATAATGTTCACTTAGTTGTAACAGCTCGAGATATTCGAGACAGAATTTAAAAATTTTGGATCAAAAATATATTAAAAAAACGGACTATGGAGTTAAGAACTCACTTTTGGCGCAGTCAGTAGTATTAACGGAACTCACGTACTGGTGATCGAACTGGTGATAGCGATTGTCAATGAAGTGGCTCCTCGAACTTCTGTATACCCAGTTCATTGAGAACTTGCATCAACCTTTTACCAGCTAATCATAGAAATTTTTAACAAAAAATGTCCAAAATTTGCATGAAAGACTCCAGTGGCTTAGGCTAAAATCGCTTCCCTGGACGCCCTTTTAGTTTGTGTAGAATGCTCAAACTTGTTTTCATTTTTATGTAAGTACAACAATAACTGTCAAGTGAATATTTTTCATTTTAATTGTTTATCTACTAAAGACGGCCCTACTACTGACTGAAGTTTTAATTTAATATATTTAGATATGTTTTAGTTGAACAAATACGTGTATACTACTAATTAATATTCAGAATGTTAACAGTTGGAATAACCTAAAATTCGTATTAAACCGGAATTTTGCGCATCAAAAGGATGAATCTTGCTTAAATAGCGATCTTGTTTTAATAGTTTAAATTTGTGGAGTAGCCATGTAAATTGCCAGGAAGTTGCAGATCAAGTTAAACAGTTAAAACTTGATCTCTATCAAAATTTAGCTTTAAAAACATTTTGGTAAGGATCGCGTGAACCCCTTGGTACAACCATACGTAGTATGAATATTTATTTGAGTCAGGCTTTACAACTTGTGATCGCAGAAGATAATTCCCACTATTTTCAAAGAATTAAAGTTGAAAATTTACCAAAACCTTCACAGATGACGTAAGCACCTTTACATAACCAACATATTTTTATTTAATCAAAACTATGGCCCAAAAAATTTATTTCCTTCGCATCCTGTTGAAATACAACCAAGGCAAAACTTTCAACAATAAACCAACCAAACTGTTTTCAAGACAGACTGTCAAAATATAAAGAGACCTACTCCAGTGAGCAAAATTTCTGTTTAGAACTCATCAAATCAGAAAAAATCTTTTCCAACAACTTTCAACCAAATTCAAAATATCCCTAGATTAATGTAACGAACTATCACAACAGCCGAAATCATTGGGTTTTTGAAGAAAATAATAATACTGAATTTGACAATAAATACACAACTGTAAATAACTATTAATTTTATTACTATCAAAATATTGAACAACCAACAGATATCGAAATCTCTGATGTTGACAATCACAAGTCACAAGAAATTTCTCTCAATCAACTTATTTCAAATCGCATACCATATATTATTTTTCCTGAACAAAATTTAAAACTACTTATAGTTTGTGGATCATCAACAGTGTCTACAGTTTCTAATAAATAGACACATCAATATAGTGCACTTATTTCAGCATCAAGGATTTTTCAGTTACCAAAACCAAAGTCCTTAAAATTTTTCATCTTTAAGTTTCATGTGGTATTTAGATTTAATACGACTTCATTCAAAAATCAAACTTCTTTGTCATGAAGTACAAACGAATATGAACTCGTTTACTACTAGCCCAAATTCTAAAGATTATATCAATACCGAAATTTTTGTTCAGAAAAATATTCGTAAACTAAATTCTAATTCAAAATATCTAAACAAAATATACACACTTTAAAATCGAGAAACACGCAAAAGTTTGATCACAAAAAATTCATAAACGTATTTGAACATCAAGATAATATATCAAAAATTTGCCAAATTTTCAAATAACAAAAATAACAAATCACCTGAACCGATAACAACAATCTAAAAATACTCAACAAATTTCTGGATATAATACTCTCGAATATGAAGACAGTTCCGAAAAAACTACTTCTTAGTGTAACGCAGATGAACACCTCATAAATGGTTGCCCCATGGTTGATTATTTGGTGAATTATGGACAAAATCAACTAATAATTAATTCTGTTTTACACACTCCAGCACAGCCAATAACAACTATACTATCCGAACGAAAGTGGTGAATTAATGTTCAGATTTTCAAAAACAATTCTGAATAAGCTATAATTAATTTCGTAAAAAAATTTATGTTTCAGAATGTAAATCAAACCATCGTGGGATCGTTGAAACTTTGGAAAGAATTAGAGAAAAATACTATTGACCAAACCTTAAAAATTCTATAATCTATTCAAACTTGCACACATACCTGAGAGATTTCTCAGCAGTCCAAATATGACGGACACCCTATAAACATGAAAATGAATATCACCCCTACAGAAGTAAAACAATTCGAAATAATACGTCTAGATACTTCCGAAAATTTCTTACCATTATGTGCAAGCATATCCTGTAAATTGCCTTACAGGGCCGGAAACTGCAAGTAACCATATATATTTCTTTTCTCACCATGGAATATCCAAACAAATTGTAGTAGACAATGGTATAGAATTTAAAAATTTAGTTGTTTCTGAACCTTTTACACTTCACAAAATACAAGTTCACTTGTGCACACCAAATAACTTCCAGTCAAACGGAATGACTGCACACCTACATTCCACACTAATCGAACACCTTAGACTTCTCAATACAAAGGCCTTACAAAAACTCTCATGAAGTATGAAATTATTGCATATAATTACTCAATTCACTCAATAACAAGGGCAAAACTTATTGAGGTGATTAGTGGACACATTAGTTACAACGACCTTTTTGATATAGTTAACGACCACAAAGAATGATCAAAACTACGTTACACAAAAATAAATTCTTACTTGATTACTAACAATGAACTAACTATTCAAAAACTTAATCCAATCCCCGATGACTCGGAACTGTGTAAACCACAACAAAAAAAGGTATTTATCAAAAAACATATTAGACAAAAGGATGCAAATAAATTTAATAACTCTACAACCCCTCAGACAGTTCACCCTGTACATAAAAAGGTTCCTCATAAATAAAGTCCTTATGGACAATATAAAACGTCCTTTACAAAGGATATATATTTTTATTTCAGATTCCAACAATATTGAGAAGATTACAATTAGGAATTTAGAAAATAATCCGGGCATTATTCCTTCAACATTAGGAATTTAAAAGTTTAAAAATACATTCATTTCTTAATCAAATATTATGACCTAAATCTGAACTGAAGTAAACAAACTTAAACGACAATTCGAAAATCTCAAACTTTACATCAACAAAAATTCTGACCACTCTTATGACTTATCAAATTACTTGAAAATTCTCACTTTAACGGAAGAAAGAGTGGAAAATAAAATTTATGAAATTTTACGACACCCCAATCATAGAAAAAGAAGACTTATAAATGCTTTAGGTTCCATTTTCGAAGCATTTAATGGCAACTTGGATTCCTCCAATTTCGAAAAATATGACAAATTAATTGAAGAATATCAAAATAATCTTGCAAAAGCTATCCAAAAACAAAGTTCACTTTGGGTCTCATTTATTGACAAATTTAACAACACTGTTTGACTCAACAGGCTCAATTTATAGAGAAACTTCTATGTTCATTAAACACGTTATGAAACAAATTATGAATCTATACGAGGTCATTACCTCTGTTCTACACGATGTTGAAAATTCAATACCTTATGGAACACATGGGGTCATGAACGCTAGTATAATGACAACCACACACCTTTTCCAAGAATTAAATCTCTTGGAAAAAAATTCAAAAACGAACAGTTTCCTATTGAGATCAGTTTAGAAGATATTTTGTTATCCAAAGAAATCATATTGGTTCACGGTTATATAAATAAAACAAAGTGACCTTTAATTTACAAGTTCCCATAAATTTCGAATTTGAATATTATCATCTATTTTCAATCCCAATTAGAAAGTAGAGCCAGTTTAAAGCCGTTATACCAACACAGATATATTCGTCAAAAACGTAGTTGTATTATGTATTTATGAACGAGCCTTGTATGTTTGTTTCTTTGCAATTCTATTTTTGCAGCCAACTTAACCTTCAGGAAATGAAGAAAGAAACTCCAGCTACCACTAATGAAAAATAATTCCATTTGTTAACCAGTATCAATCACAAAACCAATGTTCAAAGGTCTAGACTAATCAAACCGATGGATTGGCCTAAGACCAGTAATACAAGAAGTTAAGTTCCATTGTCAGCAACAAGAAGTCCACAATATTATTGGAACTTATTTAATCGACATCCCAAACGCCTGTCAAGTGTTCGCCGATACATAAGTTGTGAGCAATAACAAACGAATAACTTTTAATCAGCCAATATTGATGCCCTAATTAGAAGCCGTAAGTAAAACATCATCCTTCACATTTCCAGCCATACACTCAGAAAAAATTGACTTGGATGAACCTCAAGAAATTCAAACACAAGTATTAAATAATCAACCCCATTTGTGGCATAACGGGATATCAAATATCCCCAACATGTGGATGATCATAGCCATGCAGTTGGGGACCAAATTTCACCGTATTTATTACTTGCGTTATAAGGTTCAGTTAGTTGTAACACCTGGAGATTGTCGAGTCAGAATTTAAAATGTTTGTATTTCAAAAAAATATATTTTTATTTTAAACGGAGTTTGCAGTTACGGACCAATTTCTGATAAGTGTTGATATTACTAATTTAAACCCAAAATGAAATAGATTTTATGGAAAAAATTAAATAAATTAAGAAATAATTTTAACTATAGAAATACAAAATGAAGACGTTTTAAAAGTTATTAACACGGAGACGGATATCCAATTTTTAAGAAATATACAAAATAATTATTTTGGATAGACACTCTTAAGTGCGCCACATTTACTGTATTATAGTTTATCGAAAATATTTAATCACGACACAAGGACACAAGTATATAAAAATTCTAATCATATCGAGAAATACCATCTCAACCTTTTGATGACCGAATAATATAATTATAGTATAATCTATAAGATACAACAAAATATATTATTAAAAATAAAAGTTAATTTGTAAAAAAATCTACATGATGTCATTATATATTACTGTACATCGTCGTCCACGAAAGTTTTTATTTGCGCCATTGCTCCCAAAATTCACCCAAAATTTAAAGATAGAAATCAGCTAAAGGATTACATACCGATTTTAATTTACAGCTGTCATTAGCAAGGCAACCACAGCTTCAGTCACAGTTAGTGAGTACATAATTTTATGTTTTTCAACATATATTTATTTAATACCATTCCTAAAGATGCCATGTTACATAGTTTGCTAAAATATTTAAAATGCTACATTTCTACAATAAATTAATATTTACCTTGAGTTGAAAATTTTACGGATAGTTTTTTATTAACTTATACCTATGGAGTCAACTTTATCTTTCTTGGAAATTTTAAATGCATTATTGAGCAAATTTATGTAAATTACATTAGACCTACTATTATAATATATAACTGTACCTGCTGTTTTGAAAATAAGAGTATTGTATACAATAGTTGAAATGTCACGTATTCTGTTAATACTGATTTCTCTAGAATTTGTAGGACTGGTTTATTCTTTCCACTGCACACCAGATATTTGTGAAAAAGTCAAATGCCACAAATTCAATTGCTGTAAAAATCAAGTGCTTGTAAAAAATGGAAGCGGCTGTGGCTGTTGCGATGTTTGCTACGCCGTAATTAGTAAGTTCTGTGTTAATAATGTTATCATTTTTAGTTTTGGTACGTAACAGTTGTAATTCAGTCTTGATTATTCAATATATAATAGCTTTATAGGATCAATAATATTACAGGTTAGGTGAAAACCTAATTGCTCTGCTGATTTGATAACGTAATAGTTATTTAGAATGGTGAGCGCTAACTAGGATTTATCAAAATTGAAGTGTTACAGCAGTTTTACTGCCTCGGTAACTATCAATTAATTACTGCTAATATACTATTTGAATATGGTATAATATCTGATATTTTCAGCATAATAATTATAAAAATAGAAAATCAATAGACAACGGTATGGAATACAACTGAACAAGATAATACTGAACATACTGAGGAACAAAAACCCAATGTTCTAGTCCGACAATATTTCATTCTAAAACATATGTCAGTCAGTCAGAACAAGATCTGAATACACAATTTTACTGAAAAGAAATGATTATAACAACATCTGAAATCAGCTGGTAGTGAAATTTTTAAATAGTTGGAATTTGTAAATCAGCAAGACTCAGTCTCGGAGATCTTTTTACATGTGATAGTAAATGTGTAATACACCAGTCAGTGGAGGTTTTTAGGTTACATAAAATTCAACAGAAAACCGCATAAGCTTTCACCTAAATAATAGTTTATAAGTAATAACTGACTTAATTTTAACAGCAAACTCGTAGAAGTAAATTATTTGAGCCTTAAAAACCTTAAAATTTTGGGGTATTTTAATTTTTTGCTTATGGTGTAAAAAATAATTATCTATTCATAATGCCGTCCATAGAAAAATTGTAGCGAATAAGAAAATCTTCAAAATGAATGTTTATAAATTGTGCAAGGCAACATTTTTCATTAAGAAAACCGGGAAAAACCGATATAAAGTGAGAGAGTTATTTTAAAAAATTCATAACTTGGTTGTAAGAGCAGCTGGAACCTTAATCTGCCTACTAGTGATAGCTTATAACGTATAAAAATGTTGCAGAACATATCGTATTAACCACGATAGTTCGATAGCGATACGCAAAATATATTCTGATAGCTTATAATATGCCCTTCACTTCGTATATCTTCGATTTTTGTCATAGTGCCGTAAAATGTATTGATGCTGCTTTTAAAATATGACTTAAACGAAGGAACCTCCGAAGGTTTGACAGTGGCGGATCTAATCAGTGTAAAATAGTCATTTAGTTAATATCAGTAAACTGTATGCAGGTAAGCATTAACACAATAAATCAATGAAAAAATAGATTAATATAAACAGGCAATAGTTATGTAAATAAAAACTAAATAACTGCTGAGAAAATACATAATAATACAATTTACCATAATTTTCATCGCATGTCCCGAACTTAAATTTTAGATCCGTCCATGTGCTTTGACAGCTATTGTCAGGCACCTCTCGCTGGTTGTCACATATTCATACATTTAATGCAATGTTTACTATTATTTTAAACCAAGTTCTCGGCATTATAGCGAAAAACTAAGACAGACCAATTTAAGTGGAATTCATGAACTTTCATAATATCTTTAGTATATCCCGGTCGGGCTAGTCTCTTTATACAGTAGGATATGCAAAATAGCTCTCTAAATTATTTAAATTCCAATTTTTCAAAAACTACTTATTCAATAGTATTCATCGTTAGCCCATATAACGTTCATATCATAAACTATCGTTTTGGCAATGAATAATATTCTAGTATTAGTAACCAGAGAGTTATAAATTTTTTAATAAAATCCAATTTTGAACAGTTTTTCTGAGTTTACTCGTTAAAAAATGATCCAATCGGGATGTATATTAATCATTAAGAAGGATTTCTTATTCTCTACAACTGTCCTGTAAACAGTTTTATGATTCCTTTATTACTTTCCATTATATAAGCAGAAAACAAAATAAGTTCGTATTTTAATTAATTTACTTCTACGAGTTTGCTGTTAAAATCTTAGCAATAAGTATCTACAAACTGTTCCCAACGTGATGGTATAAGCGAACTGCTGTTGAATTTCATGTCCGAACATAAGTTAAATTTTGCTATATAAACTGGGGCATGAATATTGTTCAATAAATTATAAGATTGAGAACTTTGCAGATTCAACTTCGATTTTATATTGTGAGTTCGAAGCACAGTCTAGAGAAGAAATTTCCAGTTTGAATAACATTTGATAATCTGTTTTCAAATTACAGAATTTCTAATATTTTTTTATAAAAGCTGATGGAATTGTAATTACTAGCGGTAACCCAGTGGTCGAAATTCGACCATAATTCATTACATTTCTAAATTTGAACATTGAACATTAGTAAGATTCTTTTGTCAAAGAGTATATTTCTATAAGAAATAGCGATTTGGCAAAATGAGAAAAGTAGTTGAGGCCTTTGCTATCCACATTACTTCATTAGGATCAAATATATAAAAATAATTATATTATAAGAAATTATTTTTCATTTATGTATATTATTAGAGGTTTACTTTTATATAAATATGTCCAATAAATTACCTGTTTAATAGTGTCTATGCAAAATGCTCGATGTAATAATCGGAGGTTTTTTTCATAACCTAAAATTTTCGGTCATTTACAGATAATGGATAATTGTGAAAAATATATTATATTAATGAATAATTATAACCATAACAAAAGTTCACAAAACATATTTTATATGCTCCAGACCCTGGAAAGGAATAAATGCTCATCATCAGATGATGTGAAAGAGCGTTACCCAGTCATTGTCATATGTACTCATTTGAGTACTCTAACATATACAGGGTGTATTCCATCTCAAACGAGCCACCTTGAATATCTTGATTATTTCCAATACTATTGCGATAAGAAAAAACAGGTCGATTTTTGTTCCGAGGGGGAAATTTTTTGAGGTGAATTAGCGCTTGCGCGCTTTCAACATAAATAAGTCAATTCAAAGACCTTGAGATTTGAGATAGGGAAAATAGGTGTTATCGTATATCATTTGAAAACCCTTTTTACGGACTATACTTAAATTTTTTATTGCAATTTCTGTACATGTAATAATAAAAGAGTATTAAGAAAAACGAATTTACATTGCAATACAATGCTTTTAAAGCAAATGTTCAAAGTGTCTTCCATTGACTTCCACACAACACTACAACCTTGACTAAAAGCCGTCTCTGAAATGGTTCAGCATAGTCGGTGTTATCTGACGACACTCCGCTATAATTCGTTGACGTAATTCGTCCAAATTCTCAGGCAAAAATCCCTGCCCAAACGTTTAGTTTTAGCGGATGTTGACTATGAGCTTCTCGGATTTGTATTCCTCCAAAATCTACAGTTATGTCGGTTAACCTCTCCATGAAGTGAAGTAGTGCACTCATCCGAAAAGCAAACATTATACAAGAAATTTGGGTTTTCGATCATACGCTGGGTCATAATTTGGAAAAATCTTGCCTTCGATCCCAATCATCCTCATTTAATTCATGAAGTAATTTAATTTTGTACAGATGCAATTTGTACTTACGCAAAATTCAAAAACCGTTAGTTTTGCTAATAACCGGAAGTTGCAAAGATTTGATGGACAGACTGCGAGTTTGGTATAAATTGGACATGACCCAATGTAGCCACAGCTACCCCTTCATCATTTACAATTCCAATAGGACCTCTTTTGTAGGGTACAATGTATGGATACCCTTATAATATCACTCCGGATTTCTGCCTCTGTCACATCACAGCAATTTTCTCCTAAACTACTGGAAGAGGTTGAAATTTGGTATAAATGTATAGTTTTGGTGACCGGAACAGGAGTACTTACCGTAAAAGAAGAAATTTTGATTTTAGGTGTACTTTTGGAGGGAAAAACTAAAAAAATCGAACGTTGCCCGAACTTTACAGGAAAAATATGGTGAAACCTTTAATATTAATTTTGGGGGGCAAATTATAGAATTAAATGAAAATTTAGAAATAAAATTTCAAACTCATCATGTAATACATCAAATGAAAGGTCCCATTTTGAGGAACGCAAATATATTTTTAAAATAAATTAATTCAATGATATTAACAAAAATATAAAAAAATTACCTTATTTCTGAAACCATAAGCTGGAAAATTTTGAAAAAAAACGAGGTATAGCTCCTCACCTGAACTTTACGGGAAAAATAAGGAGAAACCTCTAATATTCATTCATTTTGGTGGGCCAATTATAGAATTAAATGGAAAAAAATAAAATTAAAATTGTTTCTAACCCATCATGTTATATATCAAATAAAAGGGCTCATTATGACGAAAACAAATATATTTTTTTCATATTTTTAAAATAAATTAATTAAAAAATATTAACAAAATTATAAAAAAATTCACTTGTTCCCCGCCCCCCCTCTTATCACCGAAACCATAAGCTGGAAAATTTTGAAAAAAAATGAGGATAAACCCCTAATATTCATTTGGGGGGGCAAATTATAGAATTAAATGTAAAATAAAAAATTATAATTGTTACTAACGGATCATGTAATATATCCAATCACAGGGCTCATTGTGAAGAATACAAATATATTTTTTTAATTTTTTTTAAAATATATTAAAATATATTTTAAAAAAATTAATTACCCATTCCCCCCGTTATTCCCCAAACTATACGGCCTAATTTTTTTGTTTACAGTAAAAATATGAAGAAATCCCTAATATTAATATTGGGGGCCAAATTATAGAATTAAACGGAAAATACAAAAATATTTTTTAACGCATCATGCAATACATCAAATGAAAGGGCTCATTATGAGGAACAAAATATGTATTTTTCATATTTTTTCAAATCAACTGTTTACAAGATATTAACATAAAGATATAACGAATGGTTGGCATTAAAAGAAATGACATAAAAAATGCTTAAATAAAATAAACGAGCACAAAATTACCGAAAAAACGACAGTTTGAAAAATACAAAATTAGTGAACATGCTTGGGACTTTGGTCATAAAATACTGTTTCAAAATTTAGTTATATTACACAAAGAAGAACATCACAAGAAAACTAAAACAGTCAGCTTTAATTTTGATAAATGAAAACGATTGTATGGCTGCTACCTCCGGGGAATTCAATCGTTCCTGGTTGCCGATGATTAAGGAAGAAATTGCCAATGGCCATGTCCTTTTAAACAATCCAATATCGGGGTAGTTCATAAGCTTTTCCTAGGTTTTCCGTTATGATTTTAATGCGATTGCACATAGGAGTGCCACATAAACTTCTGAAGATCACCCTCAAATATTCTTCCAAGTTGAAAGCAACTTTATGATTATATGATCTTTAGAAGTTTCTGTGCTACCCTTTATATTACAAATAAAATTCTCTTAGTTAAGTCACAAGTCAAATAATAGATATTGTCAAACATTTTAATTTTACATTTTAGAATTGTGACTTTTTTATTCATAGTTTCTTATTTAGAATGAGCTGAATTTACGGGCTCCACCTGGGCCCATGAATAATTTATTCCGTTCGACCAGGAATTCTGGTTGAGGATTTCGCTACAATTTGTATGGTAACTGGGCTGTTGACGGGCCATATCAATACTAATTCCCCATTTAGGTAATGGAGAACATCTTATCTCGGGTCCATATCCAGTATAAAATCGTTCTTAATGTCCGCCACCACTCTGCTGGTTTCTGCCGTCCCTACCTGTAGTACTACATCTGATGACCTCAAAACTCTGGACTTGGCAATGGATACAGCGGCGCCGGTGTTAAAAGTAATGGTGATTGCTCGGCTATTGATGGTGCCCCTGATGACTAGACTGCTGCTCTCTCGGCAAAATCTCCGGATAGATACTGTCCTGGGAGCTGGTGGAGGGTTACGGGGTTAGTCAGCATTCGCCCCCTTATGCTAACGGATCAGAGTTTCCTTGGTTCGTGAGGTTGTTTTAATGGTTACTTCTGGTTGGCGATTGTTCCGGAACGGAAACAGGCACCTCTCGTTCCTCCAGTTCCTTGTGACAGTTCAAGTGGTTTGTTCATAACAGTCAACAACTCTTGGGGTGTAACTCTGACTGACAGCATCTACCTCCAAAGCACGAAACAAACCTTTATTACTCTTCTTGATGCCAAAGCCTTAGATTTTTTAGCACTTCAACGTCTCTGATACCATTTTCAAAACTCTGTGAGGCCAACTGATCTTTAGTTTCCGCTGGTAGATTTGGGTAGAACAGGTGTACTAATCGTGTAATCTCTGTTTCGAATTCTTGTAGACGCTCTCAGGATTTTTGGGTTTTCCACTTAGTTGCACCTCCTATACCTAGCTCAAGGATCTTTTGTCTAGGATGACGACGATATTATCGAAATTACCTTGTTCATGAACTGAAATGCTATGCAGGTGATCTAATGCAGGAACTCATAAACAGATTACAAGAGGGGTAGATTTTTTTTGTTTATCTCACCCATTAGATAGAGCAACGGCCCTAAATTGCCGTTTGTACATAGGCCAAGATGAACTATCATCAAATGTGGATAGCAACAAGGTTTTATTGCCTTTCATCGATATTAGTTACAAGGTACTCCAATTAAGCATTATGTCTTTCATCAAAAGATTTCACTAACCTTTGTTGGATTTTTACTTGATGCTGTTCCTCCCTTTTTCATGTTCTTCCAGGATCTGAGTTATTTTTCGTCTAGTTTATCAACAACCTGTTTGAATATTTGTTTGCTAGCCGCATCCATTTCGACAATACTTCGAGTTGTAGTCATAAATTACTTTAATTAAACTTCACTTTATCCCAAACTTCTGTCACCAACTGCAGTATAATCTGTGGGTTCAAAAATTTACAAATTTTCACTTTCAACGTCTCAAAATAATTCATTGTTTACAAACACTATGAGTAATACTACAGCTGTTCACTTCTTTCGCTATTGATTCAATAACACAATGCTAATTTTTAAACTACTTAACTTGTACAAGCGTCGCTTTAAATAGACAGAAATTACCAGAATTCAATGATTATTTATGATGTGTCACAGTGTATTCAAGAATCTTATCAAAGTCGTTTTTACTTCCATCGAAATTTCTGGATAGCCCCTGTGTTGCTCTTCTTTTTTATTTCTGCAATTTTTTAATTTTAACCTGTTTTGTAATTTTTTTGGCGGCATTAAATGAATTTTATAACAATATTATCCAATTTGGGCAGAAAGAACTGTGTTATCATGTCGCGATATCGAGCCCAGTAACAGTTACTGCTTACCAGCCTTATTTTGAAAAATGGATGGTCCAAAGAAAGCTTCGGTCCAAAATTCACACCAAATAGGGTCATGTTGTGGATGTATTTGTTTTTCGACAATAACATGTGGGTTCTCCGAATCTGAAATACTGCAATTTTGGCGATAGGCATAGCCATCAACGTGAAAATGTACTTCATCGCTTACGAAAAATCAGCGTTCCCTTGTTGATGTTCAATAAAGCCTCTTGAAATTTGCATTTCTTGTATACGCTGCCTAATTGATGTTCCGCGATTTTTACCAACACTCTCACGCACTGCTTCGATATTAGCATTTGAAAGGGTATTTAGAGTCTCCAATTGATCCAGTCTCCCGGAATTTTTAAATTAATCTCTTCACAGTTGACGAACTTAAAACACTATCCCACCAAATTTTGTATTAAATTTTCAAATTGTGGCCGCCTAACTGTCATATTTTTAAAATATTGCTTAATAATAAAAACATGTTCTTGTATCGTGTAACGCTCCATTTTAACTAACCCTAAACTATTAGCTGTCAGATTTTTTTTCGGTGTTTGCAATAATTTTCTGCACGAATGGCAGCAAATTCAAATCTTGGGTTAATTTTGGAAAATCCTTAAGATTTTGTTGTTTTCGATCTATTGCGTTTACTAGATTCTCCAATTCAGTTTTTCGTTTCTCATCAAACAATGGTACATACCCTTATTGAATTTTTTTATCTGCATCTTTATCCCGTTTTCCGGAATATAAATATATTTTTTTAACATTTTCATGACTAAAATCTACTTAATTCTACTTCTGACACTAGGAGAAGGTGTTGCATTTTGGGTACGCAAAGTACCTTGGGCTACTGTAAATATCCGCATTTACTTTACGTTGCAATTTGTAATCGATCCGTTCATCGTTGAGGGATAAGTTCGCGATTAAATTTTGTGGTGTCAAAAGTAAATACTTTCGCCATCAAAATTGATTAATCATCGTTAGTTGTATAATTTTTATAAGTAATGAGTTTCATATATATTATTAACACAGGATCGTTTTTAAGAATATTGCAAACATTTATATATTTTTTATGATGTATCAACAAGTGATTATTTCGGGTTTTAAACTCATAATGCCTAGAAGCACAAATTGTTCCAAATGTATTCCAACTAACTCTACCGCAAAAAATGTAAAAAAAGAGTTATCCATACAAGAGGCTGCAACTGGATACAATGTATTAAAAACTACGTTATTGCGACATTTAGATAAATTCAGACTCTCAGGAAAATATAGCTTGCAATACATTGCATAAAATAATATCAACTATTTACAGTCTATGAGGAAAGCTCTTTGGAGCAATATTTAATCAACGCTGCACATTTTGATTTGATTAAGGCATTTGGTATCAAGGTATACGTTGTTATGTGGTGCATTGTTCTTTAATAATTATATAGCAGTTGTGAACAGAAAGGAATTTGCAGCACAAAATATTTGGAACTTTCACGTGGGCAAAACGTGACCTTAAGTGCTGCAATTAATGCCTCAGGAAACCGTATACATTCACTGACTATCTTTTCCAGAGGGAATTTTAAAGCACATATGTTAAAAGTAGCTCCAGTGGAAACAATTGGAGGAGTCAAACCATCTGGATGGTCTAGCGAAAATTTATTTCATCACTTTCATGAACATTTCAAGAAATTTGAAAAACTTTCAGTCAAAGATCCTGTGATTTAGCTATTTGATAACCACGACAGAAAAATCACCGTTGAAGCAAATGATTTCTGTAGAAGTAACGGTATATTTCTTATGACAATCCATTGGCACATCAACTACAAACTATTTTTTTTTTTGGGCAATAACACCACAATCGAAATAAAACGACGTATATTGAAGGAAAACCAAACGTCTCAAGTCTATTCTGACTTCGTTGTAAATGGCTTTATATTTATTATTTTTACAATAACCTAATTTTGCTTATATATATTTAATTTATTGCCAATATTTAAGAATAATGCATGTTTTAGACTTTTTATATCTTACGTATAGTTTAGGGACGGTCCGGAAACTATGTGTTAAATTTTTAGGTCATTCATATATATTCAGTATACAATGCGGACCATAAATTTATATCATAGGCATGCTTTGGGGACACATTAATTGTTTGTTGCATATCGTCAAAATTTATTGCCGAAGCACATACTCATTTACTTTATATTTTACTTGCGCTTACAAGAAATTAAAAGTAGGTATGGTAATTTTTATAATTCTTAAAATTTGTTTATTTAATGTCCCTCTGTTCTTTCTTCAGGAAGGAAAATACCAATTACCTCAGGTCAACTTTAAAAACAAATACAAATTATTAATTAAAAATATTTTTCGTTGAACTTTTATTCATTGCTAATAATCGATGGTTGCATTGTTACTAATCTTTATATATAAATGAGAATGTTTGTCTGTATGTCCTTTATTTGGGTGGGTCTTAGGAAGGTTTAGATTCACAATTGAACCCGATAGGTGGCACAAAGATCGGGTTCTAATTTCTCCTAAACGGCTGGACGGATTTTAATGAATGTTTTTTGTGTATGTTTAGGTGGGTCTTTGGACGGTTTAGATTCACAATTGAACCCGGTAGGTGGCACTAAGATCGGGTTCTAACTGCTTCTAAATGAATGGATGGATTTTAATGTTTTTTTTTGTGTATGTTTGGGTGGGTCTTTGGATGGTTTATATTCACAATTGAACACGGTAGGGAGTGGGTTCTAACTCCTAAACGGCTGGAACGATTTTAACGCATTTGTTTGTGTATGTTTGGGTGGGTCCCTGGGTGGTTTAGATTTACAATTGGACCCGGTAGGTGGCACAAAATCCGGTTCTAGGAAATCCATTTTTTTGGCGATTTTTTTTTGGCACATTAGTATAGAGTTTATCGAATTTTAATATTAAAATAACATTTGCTGAACCCGGCCATATTGGGACAGAACAAGGTCTGTCGGGTCCGCTAGTTTATGTATAAAAGTTAAGAAAATTGTACTCAGCGTTATCCTCATAACTTTTAATATACTTTTGTCTAGGTATAGGTTACCTGTATATCTACGTGGTGAGGCAAACATTTATTTCGTCATTGGGTTGATTCCTATTAACCATGCTAATAAAATATCGAATTTCTTACCAAATTCAAAGTAATTAATTAGTCTTAAATTATGAAATGTTTTACAAAATTTTTTAATGTTTTTTAATTTGTAAATTAATAAGTTGCTCGATCTTGTATGACATAAAGTTACTGCTTATAATGATTAGGTAAGGTTTTCCCAGTAAGGACTCGGTCTTACAATACCTTCACCTCTATAAGATGAGTAGAAACATCTTGAGAGATTAATATACTTAGTTCGAAAATTAGAAGAAATTCTAATGTCTAGGATATAACAAATTGAATATCGAAATAAATTTATTGTTCCATTTAAAACAATATGATGTTTCTTTCAAGGAACATACGGTTGTAACTTATGAAGAAATTTTGTCGGCTTGGCAGGAAAATCTCAAATAGTTTTTTTGTTCTCTAACCTTCCTTTATCAAGAAGCAACGTTCTATATCCTTCCCAGAAAATAATCTTTATTTCGGCCGCCGAACTAAACGATTATTTTCGAACGTCGGCTATACGATAGGAAAAAAATATCAATAGTACCTACCTACTTCAATAAATACTAAAACAGAATTTAATATTTTAAGCAGTTTTTAATAAAACTCGGAGATATAAACCATATTCATATGTGTTACTTTGCTTAAAGTGGTGTTTTAGAACGCATAATGATTTCTTTAATGCTGTCTGGCCACAAAGGCAGACTACTAAGGCCAAATTTATGATTTAACCCATTTGTTTTCAAACGGGAACCTTTATCTTATGGCTACTATGAGTACACGTTTTTGAATTATATTTTCTTTAAAATTCACTCTTTAATTTGTGCGGCGGCTTGCCCAGAAATTAAATTTTGAATTAAAGTATATCAATTGATCGGTGTAATCTGTTATTTTATTGATTGAAAATGTTCGTCATTCACGTCAATGCAATAGTTTGAACTGTGTGTTTTCGGCTCTTGTAAAAACTTCTGCTGTACTTTGTTGGCATTCATAACCGATGCGGTTATTTAATTCTTCTAAGAACTCTGACTGAGTTGCATACATTTTCAGATGTCCATGAAATATTAAATTAGAGAAAGATAAATCCGGTGATTTCGTAGACTACTCGATAGGACCTAGATAGTCTGGCCGGATTATCGGTTTTTTTCAGTTGTAACGAAGTGACGTCAAACATGCTCAGTTCGTACTGTATAGATTAAATATAAAAGTATCTTAATAACAATTACTTCAAAATCAATATTTAATTTATAATATATGGATTGGAAAACCAACGACTTCTATTTCTCTCTGAAATTCTATCTCTAAATTATAACATACATTGCACTGCTTTCTTCGCCAAAATTTTTATTTGTACTTTCTGCACATATTGTCACTAACTTCACAGAAGAAAGATTTAACTCACTTAACAAGTGCAAACAATAGCTCAATATAGTATCATCAGATAAAACTTGTAATTTCAGTAATTCTTGTTTTATGCCTTCCTTGACATCAAAGAATTGAAATGTTACTGGAAATGTCCGAGATGCACTGAGCTAAATAATACGTTTTTTACTCAGGGCAGTAGACTGATAGAAACTATCTATTTTGCGTAACGAGGAGGCATATGACGTTTTAGTTGTGTATCCTGTGGTCTTGTTGTGATGTTTGATATCTTCCCGACGTCCATGGCTCACAAAAATACATATCTTGGAAACTGGTCAAAATGATTAGTTGCCTGTTCTTCGATAGTAAATAAAATGAAATTTTGTATTTGGTTGAGCCCTCTTTCACAAGACGAAGAAATTCAGAACAGTAAACATACAATGTTAAAATGTCACTCAAACTAAACGTAGTTATTCCTATTTAAAGAAATAAGGGGTTAAATTTACAGCCATGGCATTAATAGTCAAACTAATTTCAACTGGCATTTTCATATTTTAATGTTATTTTATGAAACTTTTCACAGCGTTTCAATATCTCTATTAAGAATTCACTAATGTACCTCTGAGGTTCCTAAGAGTGCTACCGTCTTGAACCTAATTGATTTCACAATATTAAATTAAAATAAATACACTGATGTAATTTTCACTTAAATTTATTTACTATTGACAATTGTTTCACCAGGTTACTGGCTTCTTCAGGTTACTACCTTCTTTAGAATACAACGTAAGACTTCGGTCCATGCGTGATTAGCTAGCCCAGACTTCGTTACCTCCGCCCTTTTAGTAGCTGTGCGGTGCTCCTTAATCCTGGTCTCCAAAGAACTGCATATACAGCATACCGTGTGAATGTGGCAATCTTTACATTGGACAGACAAAGCGACCGCTGGAAACCAGGATTAAGGAGCACCCCACAGCTACTCAAAGGGTGGAGGTAACGAAGTCGGGGCTAGCTAATCACGCATGGACCGAAGTCTTACGTTGTATTCTAAAGAAGGTAGTAACCTGAAGAAGCCAGTAACCTGGTGAAACAATTGTCAATAGTAAATAAATTTAAGTGAAAATTACATCAGTGTATTTATTTTAATTTAATATTGTGAAATCAATTAGGTTCAAGACGGTAGCACTCTTAGGAACCTCAGAGGTACATTAGTGAATTCTTAATAGAGATATTGAAACGCTGTGAAAAGTTTCATAAAATAACATTAAAATATGAAAATGCCAGTTGAAATTAGTTTGACTATTAATGCCATGGCTGTAAATTTAACCCCATATTTCTTTAAATAGGAATAACTACGTTTAGTTTGAGTGACATTTTAACATTGTATGTTTACTGTTCTGAATTTCTTCGTCTTGTGAAAGAGGGCTCAACCAAATACAAAATTTCATTTTATTAAAAATATTTGGAGAGCTCTTCTTCGGCCTCTGCCGCTACGCATCACCGGCAACCAACCTCCAGGTACGAGGACGCTGATTGGACCACATAAGACCCAATGACCATGATCGGCGGCGCATGACCGGTTAAGGGTATAATATAAATACATCGGATAATCTGAATTTCCAATCATTCACCTGATGACGATAGCAGATAAACCGCTATTGAAACGTTGTGAGATCAACCACAGCAAGACGATGGAAGTTCAAGGAAACTTCGAGGGATTAGCTGCGAATATTTGATCATTACCAAATTCCAGCACATAGCGGAAACAAATTTGCGGCCTGACTTCCCTTAGGTGTCCAGGGTTATTTTGTCTCCTAATATCATCAATATTTCTATTGAAGAGGCCACAGTTTTAAAAAGCACTTTCGCCAATTCAAATAATGGTTTTCAAAACATCCGAGAATCCCGAGAATTATTCCTATTTGAGAGCCAATTACCAAAACTGGTAAATGTGTGTTTTATATATTTTAAACTACCTCCTTTAAAATCCCTTCAACCACTAGTCTGTGCCACACCCACATATGACGAAACTTAGTATGTTGATTTTGAACGGTTGGTATTTATCTAGAAACCATAGCAATAAAATGTTCCTATTTTTTAATGTTAAGATATCACAAAACTTTTTACGCAAACCGCAATACCGTTTGGTGATACGTTGAAAAATGTTGTGCTGTTTCTATTATAAACCAGGAGCGCCACAGGTCTTCAAGTAGCATTAGTATTTTATATGATCCTTTAAATTTATCATACTGTCCTTTGTAAATTTTGTCAAGTCGGAAATGAGCTGATGAGCGTCAAAGTTAAGAACAAATCTTCGCAAATTATAGCTAAGAACCATATCGATCACCTCTGCTTTCATCTCCGAAAACCCCATCAAATTTGGTCAATTCGTTTAGAGGCTACGGTGCCACATACAGATACATAGACACACAGATACACACCTTAAACTTATAACACCCCTCTTATTGCGTCGGGGTATAAATATAATGTAAAAAAGTGTAAAAGGTTAAAATTAATAAAATATTATGAAACTTAATTCTGATTTTAGTTGATTAACCATATTTTCAATGCACTGAAAGTTGCAAGGATGATGTTCCCATTTACACCAACTCATTTGTTATTCCTAACTTTCCAGTATTTCAAATGCGTTGATATAATTATTTTCGTTCTTATTGTGCAACCGAATTCCACTAATGTAGAATGATGCAGCCCTTCCAACACAGAATGATGTTACCTTTGCAGGCAGCTCTATTTGAAAGTTGGGTTGATAAAAAATAGGCCAAAAACATTGGTTACTTATAATATAACATTACACTCTCCGTATGATTTACTTCCTAGATAGAAAAGTGAACATTTCGGTCCTCTACACAAGTTCTGTTCTATTCATATCTTATTCTGGAAATCAGACTCTTCACGTCACTGATATTTACGGTGCAGGGTCACATCATGCTTCAAAAATGGCGACTCGTAAATATGGGAGAAAAACCCTAGAGAAATCTGTACTAGGGTTTTGAACACATTTAATTATCTGGGCTGTATAAACTACTTTTTTCCATGCTTTTAGAAACTCACTGAACTTGAGGGTCTTGGAGAGTGCCAACGCCCCCATCGCCCACACCTTTGGGCCTGCTCTTTAGTCATGGTTTGTTAGTGTACTAGAATACTAAATAGAAAAAATATTTTCAGACATTTCTCACTCATTCATGTAACATGTTAAGAAGTAAGTTGACTAAAATGGTCCTGAAATATACGGATATCCCTGACAAAACTCATTTAAAATATTTTGCCACATTTTAAAGACAAAAAATCGTACAATATTACATAACTATTTCATAAAGTACTACAGGGAAAAATATAATTACATAATTAATATCTGAAATAATTTTTTATTGGGAATATACGAATATTTCCCAAAGATGAAGTTTGACGTATTTCTATCCCCCACCCACTCCCACGTAAGAAACTGTAAGACACAATTTCATATTCATATTATTTAGGATAACAAAAACGTTAACGCCAAATTTTGAGGCAGTAATTTTAATAATAAGTGGTCTATCATCATGAGTTTAGATTTCTATTACTTTACACGCTTCTTTCACTCCACTCTTCTAAACAATATATCTGAAAAATATAAGCAATATATATTTTCGAAGGAAATTAAATTATTTACAAAAAAGATATGATTGAAAATTTTCGTAGGTCATACTGTTTCCACATAATTATTGATATCTTTAAATTCAATGAAACTCGGTCACTGGCGAATGTGACGAAATCTAAGGAAATATAAGACGATAATGATACACTTACAGTATTAGCAACAGGGTTACTGGTAGATAACCGGAAATTATCTTTAAGTAAACGTGCACAACTATTGGATTTAACCAAAGTGAGATGCATATATTTTTTAAACAAAACAAAATTAAACCTTTCAAGCCAAAGCTGCTGATACACTTGAATCTGGAGATGAAAAGAAACATTTAGAATTTTGTTTATGGATAGGTGAAAACTACCTTGAAAACCAAAGTTTTCTTATATTAATTTTTGTTATCAATGTACCTACATTTTGCACAAACCGACACGTATCTTCCCAAAATTGCTGCTATTAAGTCTTCGGAAATCCCAATTACGTCTTCAACAAGGGTTATGAAAAAATTAATTGTTTGTAATTTTATTGTTGCAGTTATTGACCCATATTTTATAGAGGAAAATTTAAACCAGCAAGGGCATTTCAAAATTTTGTAAACATTTTTTCATCGTATGTTTTCTGAGATTTCTTCACATTAATCAATAAACCAGTTTTACAGAATTGAATAAACAATATTCGCACACTCCCACCGACACAAGCAATTAGGCAATTTTTCATGGAAGAGACCTATAGAGACCTATATTGATATAAATAAATACCCTTCTCTCTCTCAAATTCAGTTCAGTTACTTAGTGACTCTTGGGGAGTAGGCAGATTAAGGCCCCGAGTTCGATCTATACTCTGAAACTCTTTTTCACTTTTGTCTCTTGATAAAGGCACCAAAGCAGGAGTCGAAACATCGAGTATATAATAAATTCAGACGCGGTTCTCACCCGAAACTTTTTTAGTTCGTGGTGTATTTTAAATTTGATATTTATCCTTTACATTTAAATTATCCAGTCCAAAGAATCTCCACAAAATTTTCTTTCCTTCAAAACTGCCCGGCTCTTGAGACATGTTCTCGAAATTTATTATATGCACCAATTGCCCTTTTTGTCAAAACAACAAATTTTATTTATTTTATATTGTCAACTCAGCTTTTTAAATAGAATCACATACAAAACTCAACAACACAAATATCAAAAATAAATCAATTCAATGAACAATCAACAATAAATCAAAATATCAATATCAAAACACCTTAGAATTAAATAATAATTAATCTAAAAATATTTGCCTTTCTTCGGATTGACTCTATTTTATATGACACAATTAAATTTAAGGTTCAATGATTAATCAAATGCAAAGTATAAAAATTTTATAACGTTATTAAAATGATTATTTTCCAAATATGTACTCTTTAAATTTCTAATGTTATAATGTAAATGAATATCAAATTAATTACTTTAAATAAACTTCCACAGTAAATAACTTTTTCACTTTAAAACTCTTATAAAGTGTTTTCACTTTATCCCCTTTTGAAATGCTTATGCTGATGATTGCTGTTTCACTTTAGTATCTTGGATAATACCTTATAAGCTGCTATCTAATTGTAAAACCTCTGCTACCAATAAACCTTTGCTATTATCTGCCAAAACCTCTGCTACCAATGTATTAACTTTTGATATTTACTTCAGCTCCCAATATTTATTTCAGTCTCTTAATTGAATTTACTTTGTTTGATTATACTTGTTGCGATACCTAATACTGCTTGGTTTGCATTATATTTTAGTACATTCTCATACAATTTTGTACTATTTACATTCAGCTATTCTTGAATGTGATTGTTGCCATTTAAATTTCAATAATCTTTAAAAAAATCTTTGAATTTGTAAAACTTTTGACACTAACAACTAACTGTCACTTTCTTACCCTGAACAACGTTTACTGCTGCACTCTCAAATTTAGACTCTCTTTTTATTGCTGTCAGTTCTTGCTTTTATAGTTTTTAATTTTGACATAGAACTATACATTTTAAACTTTGTATTTGAACTCCTATTTTCTTACACAATAATCTTTTTGCTGATATTGAGTTCCCTATCTGAACCAGTTCCTATAATACTTTCAACTTTTCTTTAAAAGTGCAATATTTTACTTTTCTGTTTTCTGGCCACACGTTGTTTTGCTTTTAACCTATATTAAATTTTTTATAAAATTTTTCATTGTTGGCATGAAACAATACTATCCACGTTCTGTATTCACTTTGTCTTATGAATTTAATCTTATTTCGATCCTTAGATCTGTCAAAATCTCGTTCCAAAAATTTATTATGATCTATGAATTTAAACTGGTTCTTTTATGTGTAAATGATATGTTTTCAAACTTTATTTACCCCAAAATACTTTACTAAGATCCTAAATTGTTAAATTATTGTGCCTATTGTGCCTAAAATATGAAATTACTACAAGTCTGGACTATTGAATTTTGCTTAAAATGAATATTTGTGTCTGGAAGTTAAGGTAAGATTTTATATTTTCCTTTCATGCTTTTATTGTAATATATCGAGTCAATAGATTATTTGTATATGTTCATTTTAATTCCTATTTTTTTTTAATAAATTTAGGTGAAACTGTTAGATTTGTTAGTTTTCAAAAATGTGTTTAATATATGATTTTAGTTGCATAAATCATTTACAAATTACCAGTTCATGGTCTAGTTTTATAATTTAATCATTTCTATTCGTGTATTGACCTTTAAATTGCATTTTATTTTTCATATCTCTTTTACATGTTTAGAACCACCCTTACAAAATTTTTGTTACCCTCATATTGATTTTATGTTGAAATGCATTATTCACTATCTTTTAATAAACTATTCCATTCATTCAGATATTGTTATTGATTTTATTTATATTTTTGTACATATTAATTCTGGTGAGGACTTTTCGTCAGGTGAATTACCTACAAGAGAATGTTCTCACGAAAAATTCTTTATATATTTGAATGATTTGAGTATGTTGACTGAAGCAGTATTGGTCGACATCAAGGAGTTTTGATGAAAACTACCACGCACAGTTCTGGAGACGTTTCATGTCCTTCCTGTTGTAGAATATCTCTCAGGGTGAAGATAACCTGATAAATTTTCGTAACATTTTATACTAAGAGTAATGACATAGGTTAATCATTCAAAATAACATTTTTTGGTGAAAGATATATTCAATACACTTTTTGTCAAGACTAACTATAACCATATTGTTTGTGTTTTGCAGGTGAAGGAGAAAGTTGCTTTGAAACGGTTAATCGGGGATTCTACGAAAAATGCGCCGATGGATTGACGTGTCTTAACAACACTTGTATTCATGAATGTAGTTAGCTAGCTGGAGCTAGCAAGATGTTTAATAAATAACATTTTATTAAGGAAATATTTTTTATGAAAGTCATAAGTTTATTTATTTTAAGTAAATTTAAGAAATTCTTCAATAAAAATTGGATATCAATTTAATATGCCACAATTCTTATATGCCTGCTTAATCAATGACGTTATACAACCATATCTGTCCTTCTTTTCTGAGCTGGGGTAATTTGAGATATGAGTGACAATTATCGTTAAGAAAAAAGCTTGTCGATGCATAACTGACGATGTTTTCAGTTATTCTTGTATATATGTCTTCTATGAAGGGAACTGAACTTTGAGTTGCAGCAGTTTCTCGTTAGTTCATTAGTAGCATAGTGAACTTGTTGCTCTATAAGTAGCAGGGGTGTTGATATTTTAACTATTTTTTCAAAATGTTGGTCTAAGGGGTCTGCGGATTTCTCTAAGTATATTCCAGAAACTTTAATTTCTTTATTTAATTGCTAAACTAATTTTGTTGCTAACTATTTTTTATTGGGGTTTGGAAGCTTTTCAAATGTTTTATCAAGGTTCGGAAAACAATTTGCTTCCTATATCTCTACTTTGATTTTTGCTTACAAAAGTATATGAAATACGTTACGTAGGCTTATTTGTATTCAATTTGCCTTGACCTGAACCTTGACACGCCAACTGCTTACTGTTTATTTTATCCATTTGTAAAAATTGGCCTTTATACTAAGGCCCAGTGGCTCGGTATACACAATAGCACCATTAAGTAGTGGTGGTGGAATATCTTTAAAAATACTAATCTATATTCCTCAGTTCTTTTCTTGCTTCGTCGTTATTGTGAATAATATGGCGCAAGGATGGCGAACCTAAGGAACGTGTGCCAGGGGTTACACGTTATAACATTTTTCTCTAAACTTAGCAAATCTCTAATTGTGTACTGAACATGCGAAATGTCAAGATTTAAGAAGTCACTCTGTCAAAGAACACTGCCTGCTGGGAACTTTTTATTCAAAGAGAAGAGATGCTGACAAAAGTCGAATGTGGAGAAAGCGACACCAAAGATTTTGAACGGAATGTTTGTGACAGTATTTGCAATTGTTACAAGTAATTTGACAAATTTCTGACATTGTTGTTGATTAATTTCAGCGCGTTGGATAATTCTTTTATGCGTTTTATATATATAATAATTCAGGGCCATTTCTCCAGTATTTCTTCGATTAAAACTATTATTATAGTATTTTCAATTATTTATTCGAGTTTGGTTAATAAAAGCTTTAAAGTAATTATTAAAAAGATATTTAAAGGATTTTTCAATAAAAGTTATAGATAAAATAACTGGCAATGACATAATCAAATAATGCAATTAATTGAAACTACACATTAGGAAATTTAAAATTTCTCAGTCTTACCAAGAAATAAATTGTTTTCAACTGTAACCTCTGCGAGAGTGAAAAAATGAAGGATCTATGAATTATTTGCGATGACAAGCTGGCTTTTATCCACCATATTGAGTATATGCAGAGCAAATTCACAGAAGGTTTCTGAAATACATTTACTTCAAAACGTATAATAAGTATCCACTACAGGGAATTGAATATAGCACATTATTAAATCATTTATTACTCTTAATGTGCCAAGAGCATGTGCGTTCTTAAAATTTTTGTACAACCTACTTCAACATTGACTCACTGCTACTACATAACAAAATCAACTCTCTGGTACCTCGACTTGAGGCCAGAAAAAGCTTAATATGTTTGTGTTCAAGTGCTCTAAGAAACTTTTTGCTTAAATCGAATATATGTGTTAGTATTATAACAATATCTGTAATCACTGTCATGTTAGACATCTGGTTCAAACTGTGACCAATCAACGGTGAATGTCTTGTATTGAAAAGTTTTTCTTCATTGAGTTTTTTCTTTTTAAATTTAATCAGTTGCACCGTGTTTTTTACTAAGTTTTATGTATACTTACTCTAATAAAGGTTAACACTTTCCGGCAATTAATCTGAAATAAGCAGAGAATTAAATAAGAACGACAGCAAGACAGAGACATAGTCTTATTTCTTTATTTAAGTGTAAAACTATTTTACAGTATTTTTATTATAGAACACTCTATAGAAAACTAATAACATTTTAATCTTAATATTAGGTAAAACTCGATAAAATTTTTAATGTGTTTATGGAAAACTTCGAATATACATATGAATTCAAAAGCGTTCTAAAAACGTAGTTTCAATATCAAATATGTAGTAGACGCACAAGCTGTTAATGGAATTATTGAAATGTCTCCCCTAACCGAGAACGTAGTTACGAGCGTTTACGCAACGATGGCGGGCTTCTCGCATTCCTCACTGGAAAATGCAATCGATATATTCGCATAAAAGCCGGTCGCCAGGCTTCGAATTTTCCCGTCCAAAATTCACGCGTGCGCTCTTTGTGTCATCACTGCAGGATATCCAGAAAAACAAAGAAGGCACATGAACCATGCGTTTGTTGATGCCAGAAGTGGGATTGTTGTGTGATCTGTTCGGAAATTTTAGTGAGAATTTCTTATAAAGTGATTTCTGGACATTCAAAGCTACACGATATTAAAGTGATTTGGCACCCTCCTAATGATTCGACTCAAAAGTAAGTGTGATTTTCATTGGTTAACCGAATGAATTAAGATCTATTAATAATATTTTTATTTAGTTAATTATTAATATTACATTAAAGCAGATTATTTATATTAATTAGACATTTTCCGATAAATTAATAAGAACTTCGAAGAAACTTAACTTTAAGCCCGCATAATAGTCAAGACAACCTAAACATTAGTGTTGCCAGATATGGAAAAATGGGACCCAAAAATCGGGATGCTCTAATACGCTAATAATTTACAACAACTCAGAATACAATTACTGCTTTTATTAATCTTCATAAATTCTTAAGCCTTACTAGAATTGCGCACTTAATGTAAAGAACATTTTAGTTTTATATAATGTATTCAACATAATTATGGTTGCAATATAACGAATCAACAATGTTAAATTTCAGTGTTAATGTTGTATGAATATATTTTTTGATAAATCACATATTCTGTTCTTGATTTCGTCGATTATAACATTTTCTTTACTATAGAAGAATTTCATATCCTATCTTGAACAAAAACTGAAAAAAGATTTTTAATTCAATCTCTGTGAACATATTTCCCAGTCCACGCTAAATTTGCATGAAAAAAACTTTCAAACAATGCATTGGAAACCAATTCTGATGTCATAAACTACTACTTATGCTGCTAGATATTGTTTCTTTAAAAACAAATAGACACCCGTCACATTTTCCATGTTCTCTTTTTGATTGGTTTCTATGACTAGTATTTGCTAATCTGTAAGTTTCATAATTCTATCGTAATTACTGGCAGCTGATTAGTGTTTATTATATTTAGCACTCAATTCCAAATAATTCCAAATAAATGTATGACTCAACTGTTAACAAGGAATTTCGCCTTTGCCAGCCAATATAGTTATCCGATATGGATTTTTCACCGCATACAAAACGTATACGTATTAGAGCTCATATATCCAAAAGATTCATAAATATGTTATAAAGTATAAGATCTATTCCTCTGCAAACTTTGGGTGAACACAGCAGTGAAGATTCTGCTGTTTGGCATGCTGAGTTGAACTCTAGTATAATTTTTATTATTCCCAAAAAGGGTGAAATACTTAGTTTTTTTGCAAACATATCAAAGCTATTTAGAGGCAACATACTTTGACCAGGCCGAATGGACCGAAACCAATTTAACTTATGTCATATTTTTACATGACTCTTTTTTTCATTAATTATTTTGTACCATCCTTGCAATGTTTTACCCCGGAATCACTTCAGTTAGGGGAAGTTCTGTATATTTCTAATATTCGAAAATATCTCAGGGAAGAGGATTAAATTTAGTATCAATGTATAATTTGGTGACCCGATGATGACACATCGTAAAAGAAGAAATTTTGATTTTAGCGGTACTTCTGGGGGTAAAACTAAAAAAAATCGACCCTTTCCCCACCTGATCTCCGAAACTACTGGACCTAAAATTTTGAAAAAAAATAAGAAATATAGAACGTTGCCCGAAGTTTACAGGAAAAATAAGGAGAAACCATTAATATTAATTTTGGGAGGCAAATTATAGAATTAAATGAAAATTTAAAATTAAAAAATTTGTCAAACTCATCATGAAATACATCAAATAACCCCCCCCCTATCACCGAAACTATTAAACATAAAAAATTAGAGTTATAAGGACTGACCTGAAGTATACTGGAAAAATAAGGACAAACCTCTACTTTTAATCTTGGGGGGGCTAATTACAGAATTAAATAGAAATATAAAATTAAAATTGTTTTTTTCGCATCATGTTTTATATCATATGAAACGACTCATTATGACCAAAACAAATATATTTTTTTCATATTTTTAAAATAAATTAATTAAAAGAAATTAACAAAAATATAAAATATGTACCACTTCCGCCCTTTATCGTCGAAACCATAAGCTGTAAGACTTTGAAAAAAAATAGAGGAGAACCCCCTAATATTTATTTGGGGGGGGGGGGACAAATTATATAATTAAATGGAAAATAAAAAAATATAGTTGTTTCTAACGAATCAAGTAATATATCAACTCTAAGAGCTCATTATGACGAATACAAATTTGTTTTTTAAATATTTTTAAAATAAATTATTTCAAAGACATTAACAAAAATATTTAAAATTTTACCCATTCCCCTCTTATATTCGAAACTATAAGACGCAAAAATTTGAAAAAAAATAGAGGTCTACCACCTCACATGAACTTTACTGAAAAATAAGGAGAAACCCCCTATTATTGATTTTAGGGGGCAAATGACAGAATTAAATGAAAAATAAAAAAATAAACTTGTTTCTAACGTATCATGTAATATATCAAATCACAGGGCTCATTATGACGAACACAAATATTAAAAATAGTTTAAAATATATATATATATAAAACTATTAAAAAAGGGGGGTACCCTTTATTCCCCAAACTATAAGACCTAAATTGTTTTGTTTACATGAAAAATACGAAGAAATCCCTAATATTAAAATTGTGGGCCAAATTATAGAATTAAACGGAAAATAAAAAAATATTTTTTAACACATCATGAAATATATATATTTTTCATATTTTAAAAATTAATTGGTTACAAGATATTAACATAAAGATATAAAAAATTCTCATTTCTCGCTTTATTTCCGAAATCATACTACCTAAAATTTTAAAAATAATTAGGGGTACTGGGGCTCACTTGAAATTTATAAGAAAAAATATTAGAAAACCCCCAAAGTAATTTTAGGGACAAATTATACAATTAAATGAAATATAAAAATTTTATTTTCAAACGCATCATGTAATAATTAGATTGAAATGGAATGGGGGTTTAACTATGATATGTTGGTAACAATTTAAAGAACGATCATGCCAGATTACTTACGTTTTGTCTTCGCTTGCTCTGCTGACCGCTCTGTGGTTGAAGTGGACTGTATTTTGAGGAGTTGACCCCGCACTGCCCTTTAGTAGATTTTACTGTGTCTATTTCACGACCGGTCGTATTTCACTTAAAACTACAACAATGAAGAACTAGAGAGATTAGTTCTTTTACGAGCGAGAATGTCTATATCCGTCCCAGACGGTTGATCAAGTGACTCTGGCAATGAGTGTGCGCGTAAAAATCACCAACAAAAAAAAATACAAAAGAAAAGATTCGGAATTACACTGCTAACCCAAAACACTTGTTCCAAACTAAATATACTAATCTACAAATAAATGTTAATGAATACTCAACATAAACCGCCCACCGAAATACAAGGTATTTCAGCCAGCTAACCCGGAGGGTGCGGGTAGTGGACATAATTTTACGAAAAGTCTTTGTAAAGTGGCTGTACGAACTGTAGCCACTCTCGAGATCCCGTCAGAGCCCGGATGGAGTTCTTCAACTCTCCCTAACTGCTATTTGAGTGGCGGTATATTATCACTTTTAATAAGTACTAAATCACCAACATGTAAAGACCGCGACATGTCATTTCACTTTTGACGTTGCTGCAGCGTGTGTAAATATTCGTTATGCCAACGTTTCCAAAAAACCTGATGTATTTTCTGGAGCAATTGCCATCTATTCAATCTATTACAGGGAATGTGAGTAACAATAGGCTCAGGAATAGTAGTTAACGGAGCTAAAGTGAGAAAATGTCCGTGAGTAAGGACTGATAAATCATTAGGATCCGAACTCATGGGGTATAGAGGTCGTGAGTTTAGAACGGCTTCGATCTGGGTAAGTACTGTATTGAATTCATCATATTGTAATATACTTCGTGGGTTCAATTTAAAAATTATATAACTAATATTTACTTTCACTTTTCTGGAACTTTATTTACATTTAAAACAGCTGATTCACAATACATTCTCATATACGCTAGTTGTCGCGGTATAACTGCCTGGCGATCGTGCCGTGCTTCTTTTATATCACCAGGGTAGAATTCTCCAGTAGAAATCATCCTCGCTCCTTCCGCTGCCGAGTCTTTTCGAGAATCGTATTTTTTTTATCTTAAAGCGTTTGTTGTCGTGCTGAAATGACACAGGGTCGGCTTTGGGTAAATTTCGTAACACTTCCCCCCCTTTAATTCTGATCGTCCCGATCAGAAACATCCCCTCCATGGTAGGGAGCGAGTCGATCTAAATGAACCACCTTCAATTTAGCCTTGGGGTTTCGACGGATCTGGTAGACGACGTCATTTAGTCTCTTGACCACCTCGTATGGACCATCCCAGGCGGGTGTAAGCTTTGGGGATTTACCCTTGGTCCGTTGCGGGTTGTACAGCCAGACTTTGTCCCTCTCCTGGAACCCGACTGAATTGGCCTTGAGGTCGTATCGCGTCTTCATCCGGTCGCTGGTGGCCAATATCTGCGTTCGGGCTAATTCGTGTATTGCCACCATTTTATGCCGGAGCTGGTCGGCATAATCGTCAATGTCTTGGGGAGGTTCTTCGGGGGAGCCAAATGCCAAGTCGCATGGTAATCGCAGCTCCTTTCCGAATACGACCCTGGCTGGTGTCAGGCCTGTATTATTATGTACAGCAGAGCGATATGACAACAGGAATAGGGGAATATGCTCATCCCAATCACGCTGGTTATTGCTGACGACCTTGGATAGGTGTTGTTCCAAGGTTCTGTTGAATCTTTCCACCATTCCGTCTGACTGTGGGTGTAATGGTGTTGTTCTCGTTTTCCTGATCCCCAACATCGTGCAGACCTTCTGGAATACATTCGATTCGAAGTTACGCCCCTGGTCTGAATGTAATTCCATCGGGACGCCAAACCTGCTGAATAGTTGTTCTACTAACACCGTCGCTACTGTGGTTGCCTCTTGGTTGGGTATCGCATATGCCTCAGGCCATTTGCTGAAGTAATCCATTGCGACCAGAATGTATTTGTTGCCCCACTCAGACTCGGGAAACGGACCGCGACATCGATGGCAATTCTATCCCCAACGGGACGCCCACATTGTTCTGCTGCATTCTGCCCTTAGTCCTGGTCTTCGGGCCCTTACTGGCAGCACAGGTGTCACATTTCCGGCACCAAGCTCTGACGTCTTCAAAGTAATTTACTCAGTAGTATCGCTGGCGAACTTTATCTAGGATTTTGTTCATGCCCAGATGGCCCCGGTAATCATGTACTTCGGTCAGGATGGCTGGTACCTTTTTCTTAGGAACTACCAGTTGGGACTTAGTTTCTCGGCCATCGGTGCTTTCCCAAACTCGCTTGAGCATTCCATTCTCTACTCTTAGAAAGCCCATTGGGCACATAACGATTTCAGCACGCCCGAGTATCTAGCGACCTCGTCCCATCGTGGCCTGGGTGCCCCTCTCGTTGAGTGACAAGATTGGTTCGATGTCTGGATCAGCCATTTGGTCCTGGATGCACTGTTCCGTTGTCCAGTCTTCATTGGCCTGCACTCGGATCTGCCTGATGGAGATACCCTCTCGCTGTTCCGTCTTCAGACAATGCTTGCATTCCGCTCTACAGGGTTTTCTGGATAGGGCATCGGCATTATTGTGCAACCGGCCGGCACGGTGTTCCACCTTGAAGTCGTATTGCTGTAATTTCTCCATCCATCTGGCCAGTTGTCCTTCCGGTGTCTTCATGTCCAGTAGCCATTTGAGTGCGGCATGATCTGTTCGGATTAAGAAATGGCGGCCATACAGGTATTTGTGGAAATGGTCTACAGCCCTTATTATTGCAAGAAGTTCTTTTCTGGTGACGCAATAATTTCTTTCTGGATTCGAGAATCCACGGCTGTAGTACTCGATCACCCTCTCTTCACCATCTTGCACCTGGGATAGGACGGCCCCCAAACCTGTGTTGCTGGCGTCTGTGTCTAAGATGAACTTGCCGGACTGTGTAGGAAAGGCTAGGATTGGGCTGGAACATAGTGCTGCCTTCAGTCGCCTGAATGATGTTTCGCAATCCTGATTCCAATGGAAGGTCTCTTTATCAGTGGTCTGCCTATGTAGAGGGGTGGCGATAGTGGCAAATCCCTCAACAAAACGCCGGTAGTATGAACAGAGGCCCAAGAAGCTTCGGAGTTCATGTTTGTCTCTTGGAACTGGCCAATCACGGATGGCTTCTATTTTGTCTTCGTTGGTGCGGATTCCTGACTCGGACACTACGTGACCCAAAAACTATATTTCTTTTTGGAACAAGGAACACTTCTTCGGATTGAGTCTCAGGTTGGCATTATTAATTCTGGAGAATACTTCGTCCAGGTTCTTCAGATGGCCGTCGAATGTCTGACCCATGACTAGAATGTCGTCGAGGTATACTAAGCACGTCCTCCATGTTAACCCGCTCAGTACATACTCCATTAGCCTCTCAAATGTAGCGGGTGCATTACATAATCCAAAGGGCATGACCGTGAACTGAAACAGCCCTTTACTGGTGGAGAACGCTGTCTTCTCTCTGTCGTTTGCGTGTAGACCAACCTGCCAATATCCACTTTTTAGGTCTAGTGTGGAGAACCAACGGGAGCCTGGTAGTGTGGTCAAAGTGTCATCGATTCGGGGTAGTGGATAGCTGCCTTTCTTCGTGACATCATTCAGCTTTCTGTAATCCACGCAAAATCGGGTGTTTCCATCCTTCTCTTTAACTAACACGACGGGAGCAGACCATGGACTGATGGATGGCTCAATAACTCCATTTTGTAACATGGACTCGATGTTTTCCTCGACTGCCTGTTGTTGCCCCAATGGTAGTCGTCTAGGTGGTATTCTGATGGGTTGAGCCTTTCCGGTATCTATTAGATGCTGGATGATATTGGTGCGACCAGTGGTTTCATTTTTACTGTTAAAAATTTGCCAGTGTTTTGTGATAAATTGCTTGGCTTTCTTCTGGTTCTCTGGTGTCAAGTGTGTCAAATGGTCAGCAAACTTTTGTAGGAACGCTTTATCGGGCCTAGGCTCCTTCACCGACGTCTGGTACTCTTCTTCGCAATTGATGATGATCTCTACTGGCTCGAAACAAGCTAACTCTTGACCATTGGTAATTCTGATGTCGTTGTTGGACAGATTCAGGACTCTGATTGGTATATCTCGTCAGGAAACTGCTCGGACCCTCGGCTTGGACATGTTCATGACGGCCTTTACTTCCAAAGCCCGAAGTAGAGCTTCATTACTCTTCTTGACGCCACTCAGTCTTAAATTTCTTTGTACTTCCACATCTCTGATGCCGTTTATGAAACTCTGTGTGGCCACCTGGTCTTTCGTTTTCTCTGGCAGGTCTGGGTAGGACAAGTGTACTAACCGTCTTATCTCTGCTTCGAATTCTTGGAGGCTTTCACCGGATCTTTGCGTTTTTCCACTGAGTTGGACTTGGTATACCTGACTCAAGGATTGATTGTCGTAGCGTTTGTCTAGGATGGCGACGATCTTGTCGAAATTACCTTGTTCATCGACTGGAATGCTTTGGAGAAGTTCTAGGGCCGGACCTCTTAACGAAATTACCAGAGAAGTAGATTTTTCGTGATTATCCCATCCATTACCTGTAGCCACAGCCTCAAATTGCCGTTTATACATAGGCCAAGATGAACTGCCATCAAATGTGGGTGGTTTACTAATGGAACCTCTGGTATTTTCCTCGCTGTAAGTCCTGTTGCATTTTTTTAATTTCTGTTTCTACCTTGTCTTGGATGGCACTGATTTGGTCTTGAACTGTTTTTTGAATTGAACTGATTTCAACTTTTACCTGGCTTTGGATGGAATCGAGGTCATCTACTTTGGTTTCAAGAGTGTCCACGGTATTTTTTATGGTCTTAATGTCATCATTTATCTCTTTTATATCAGACTCAACTATTTGCATTCTTTCATTAACTGTTTCATCAACTTGTCTTACTATTTGCATTAGTTGTTCAAATTGCATTTGTCTTTTTTCTTCAGTTATTTTAAATTCATTTTGTCGTTTTTCTTCTAATAATTTAAATTCATTTTGTCGTTTTAATTCAGTTTGATCTTGTTTTTCTACAAATTTCGAGAATAATCCTTCCATTAAATTTTGTTGTTCGCTTTTCATTGTAGAAACTATATTTTGTTGTTTTTCTTCCATAGTGGAAACAAGATTTACTTGTTTTTCTTCCATCGTGGAAACAAGATTTTGTTCTTCGCTTTTCATCGTAGTGACAAGATTTTCTAATTCAACTTTAAGTTTATCATCAAAAGATTTCACTAACCTTTGTTGAATTTCTTCTTGATGTTGTTTCTCCTTCTTGTCACGTTTTTCTAGAATCTGTGCAATTTTTTCGTCTAACTTTTCCATACTACGAGTTTACATAAATCAAATTACGATTTTAACGGCACTTAATCCTCTACTTCTGATCACCAAATGTAATATACTTCGTGGGTTCAATTTAAAAATTATAAAACTAATATTTACTTTCACTTTTCTGGAACTTTATTTACATTTAAAACAGCTGATTCACAATACATTCTCATATACGCTAGTCGTCGCGGTATAACTGCCTGGCGATCGTGCTGTGCTTCTTTTATATCACCAGGGTAGAATTCTCCAGTAGAAATCATCATCGCTCCTTCCGCTGCCGAGTCTTTTCGAGAATCGTATTTTTTTATCTTAAAGCGTTTGTTGTCGTGCTGAAATGACACAGGGTCGGCTTTGGGTAAATTTCGTAACAATATGTTAGAATTTGCGATCCTACAATTCTTAAAAGATGCGATTTTAATGACTCCACAGCGGATTCCCAAAGGCCTCCGAAATGTGGAGTCGAAGGGGGATTAAACGCCCAAGTAATATTCTCGGTAGCTACGGCGTTGGCCATATAATCATTGAGGATTTTATATGCACCAACAAAATTGGTACCTTGGTCAGAGAATACATGAGAAAATCTTCCTCGTCTCGCTATGAGATGTTTGAGAAAACAAAGAAATGTTTCAGCTGAGAGACTAGAAGCCAGTTCGAGATGAAGAGCTTTCGTAACAAAACAAACAAAGAGACAAATATAAGCCTTTTGAGGCTGGACACCTCGTCGCTTCCAAGGAGTCACAAGAAAAGGTCCAGCGTAATCAACACCGACAACTGAGAAGGGTTTGACTTCTGAGATCCGTGAGGCGGGTAAATTACCCATAAAGGGTTCAAGAGCTTTGGGCTTAACCTTAAAACATCGTAAGCAATTAGAGAGATTACGCCTAATTACTCTACGAGCTCATAAAATCCAAAAGTGTTGAGAGATTAAAAAATATAGAGTTTGAAAACCAGGATGTAGGTTTTCTATGTGGTAATTTTCAACAAACAATTGAGTTAGACGATGATTTTGGGGCAACAAAAGAGGAAACCTTTTGTCATAGGGAAGTTCAGAGGCTTGTAAACGACCGCCCACCGTGAGGAAACCATCACTATCAATGATCAGGTTGAGTTTTCTAAGAGTTTTAGGTAAGCGTCGTTTATTTTCTATTCTGTCAAGTATATCGGAAAATTCGAGATGTTGTACTCTTTTGACTAGTATGAGAAGTGCTTGAAATAACTCGAGTGAACTGAAATGAGTAAATAACTTAAAGTTAGGGTTTTTGCAATTGTATATAAAGCGTTTACAATATGCCAAAATTCTTTTGAGTTTGTTCAAAGAGGAGAAACGATTGAGTAATGTGTCAATAGAGTTTAGAGAACAGAGATTTAAGAAAATATGTTGTTTTTCTTCTACTGTACATTCTGTCTGAAGCAGAATATCCTTTTGAGGCCAATATTCCTTTGCTAACAATAACCCGGTAGGGCCATTCCACCAAAGTTTCTTTTCTACAAGGGATTGAGGAAACAACCCGCGACAAGCACAATCTGCCGGGTTGTCTATTGAGGGCACATAAAACCAGTATTCAGGTTTAACTTTATCCTGAATATAGGAGACTCGGTTACTAAGGAAAGTTTTCCAGCGATGTGGAGAGGATTTGATCCAAGTGAGAGCTACCATTGAATCAGACCAGGCATATACCGAATCTATATTCAACTTATTTTTGTAAGTATGGACATCAAATTCGATCAAACTTGATAAGAGGACAGCACCACATAATTCCAATCGAGGAATGCTAAGGGTTTTAAGCGGTGCAACTTTAGATTTTGCGTATAGACACTGGACGAGGGCGATCAATATAGAGAAATTTAAGATAAATTACAGCAGCATATCCCAACTCAGAGCTGTCAGAAAAACCATGTAGTTCACAGGAAACGAATGAGGTCGAGACTATTTTTCGAGGTATCATGAGGTTCGAGAGAGAAGGGCATTCCTGTTTATATCGTTTCCACTTTTCACGGATATCTGGAGGAGGTGAGTCATCCCAATAACATTTTAGACACCACAATTTTTGAATGAGGTGTTTAGCAAGAAATGAAAGAGGGGATAATAATCCAAGGGGATCAAACGTCCTGGCTAATTCGGAGAGCATATTCCGTTTAGTACAAGAGAGACCTATAGGTGAAATTTGATAGAAGAACGTATCCAAGTTTGCTTGCCACGGCAGACCTAAAACTTTCAGACTAGTATGATCATCCGAATAAAATGAAATGGGATCTAATAATCTACAATCCTCAGGAATATTTACGAGTAGTTCTGGTGTATTATCATTTACAAGAATTTGTCGATACATTTGTTGAATGTCAGCGGTGAAAACAATAGAGTGTAAACGAAAACGTAAGAAAATAGAACTAATATCCTTTTGCAGTTTAGGTCCAACTAAGAGAGTATCATTTAAGGAGAGAGTATTAGAGGTTTTTGCAGAGGCATCGAATACTACTCTGAGTTTTGTAGTTTTACTATTATGATTGATAACAGCATGGTGAGGAATATAGTAATAACTCCGAGGAGGAGTCTCTTCTAAAACTTTTTCCATGTGTCCTTTGTCGAGGTAATCCTGCATGAAGATTTTATAACTATCATATAGAGAGGGATGAGCTAAAAGACGTCTTTCCAAGGCAAGGAATCTGTTAACTGCCAGAAGTCGAGTATCAGGAAAAAGAGGTTCGAGATCACGAAAAGGAAGAGAGACAATGTATCTACCACAAAGGGTTCGAGTATGAGTGTCAGCGAAAATTTGTTCACATTTTATATCCTCCTGAGAAGAGGTAATATAGTGGGGAACTTCCTCTAACTGCCAGAACTTGGCGAGTGTGTTTTCTAATGTACAAAAAAAGGAGTTCAATTTTGGAACAGAGGCATTGACTTTACCCATAATAATCCAGCCAAAAACAGTATTTAAGGCAACAGGACTGTCTATTCGACTTTGTATTTTTCTATCCTTGAGAATCATTGAAAAGAGATCTGCTCCGAACAACATATCTATCGGACCAGGGACACCAAAATGCGTATCCGCCAAATTGAGGTTAGAAAATGAATTAGGGCTTTCAAGAGATACAGGTACTTAAGGCATATCTCCACAAATCTTAGGTATTACAAGAGCTTCAATATCGAAGGTAGGAGTTGCTTGAAATACAGGTCTTATGGTGGATGAGAGTGCAGTTGAAGTTTTCAAACCCAACTGTCCAAGGCCATCAACACTGGTAGGAAGTTTGTAACGTTTCAAACCTAGTCGACGGGCACATGGCTCGGAAATGAAATTTGTTTGACTGCCGGAATCTAATAAAACCCTGATCTTTTGGTAATTTCCAAAAGCACCCAAAATTTCCACTCAAGCAGTAGAGAGGAGAACAACCTTTCGACTAGTACTATCAACCGTAGATACAGTACTAGTGAGTGTTTGAGAAGTAGAGGGCTGATTTTGCTGTGGAATAGCTGGAGTACTAATGTGTGAATCTGAGGTAACCGTTTTTGCAGTAGTGCGAGGAGAGGTATCAAAGTGAAGCAAAGTGTGGTGTTGTTTGTGACAAACCCTGCAGCAAGAAGTGGAAGAGCTCTGTCTGCTTACATGTGCGGCACCGAGACAATTAAAACAACAATTGCGCTGCTTCACTATTTCAAATCTATCTTTGGGAAACAAAGTGCTAAATGTAGGACATTTATAATTTTTATGTTCCTCGTTACAATAACTACATTTGTGTACAATACGAGAATCGGTATAGAGTTCTGCGTTACTGATTAATGCAGTTTTAGAGAACCGTTTGATAGGTTTTACTTGTGAGTGCTTCAGAGGAGGTTTAAAATCTCTTTGCAACATAGCGACCGAATCGTTAGCTTTACAATTTTTCCGGAGAAACTCATAGAGAGCTTGATACGTAGGTAATACTGATGATTCTATAGTGAGTTCAAAACTTTTAAGTAAACTATGAGAATTCTTTTTACTTAACATATTGAAAAGAACAATGTCCCATGAATCAACGGGAAAGTTTTGATTCTTTAATACAATGAGATTGTCTTCAAAGGTGTCTAACAAAATCTTCAAATCATTATCTGAGTTTGCGTTATGCGCATCAACAATAGTTTCCCAATGAAGTGTAGCTAAAATTCGTTTATTCTGATATTTTTTCACTAATTTGTCATATGCCGCTTTGTAATTAGCAGGAGAAATTTCAAAATGCTTAATTTCCACTAAAGCCGAATCTGAAATTAACGAGAGCAGATATTGAAACTTATCCACCGGTGATAAGTCATTATTTGAATGAATGAGCGAATTATACAAACTAATAAATCGTGACCAATCTTTTATGTCTCCTGTAAACAAAGGAAATTTAACTTCGGAAGCTTCACTTTAGAAGTTTTAGTTTCTTGTAGAAAACGAGCCGACACTTCCGTCTTAAATAATTCCTCGTATGTGCATCTAATTGAGTAATATTTCTGATCGATATCTTTTCTAATATCTTTTTCTTCCGAAACGTCGGGATTTTCTAAGAGAGCATAAATACTTAAGATATTAGTATGTTGAGAATTAAACTCCGAGTAAAGATCTAACAAATTTTCATAACGAATTTTGAAATTAGAGCGTAAAAGTACCTCAGTTTTAGCCTTTTCCGCTAAACAAAAGAGTTCCGAAATTCTTTCAACCGATAAATCCCGGAGTGCTTTGGCTTGATCAGATCTTTTTTGTACAGCCGCCGCCATCTTATTTACTTAAATGAGGAATGAAAGCGATATTTTTTACACTGTGTGTTGTAAAAAACCGAAAACAATAACAAAAAATGAGAAGCAGAGAAATTGAGTTATTTTACAAATTCGATGCAGTCGATTTTGAATACTTTATTTCCACCAACGAGAGAGAGAGAGAGAGCAATAACCAATGAGAGAATAAAATAAAATATTCTTCAACTGCAACAAACTTGACCTATATTTCTACCGAGAGAATGAGAGAGAGAGATTGAAAAATCCGATTATACGAATACAAACAAACCCTAATTAAGTAAAAACAAAACTATATCCACTATATGCTAATGACAAAATATTAAATTTTTCACAAAAATGAGCGAGGAACGATTAGCGAAATCAAAATAAAATAATTTGTCTTGTAGCAACTTTTTAATGAAACGTAGTGTACACGATGTTTACCATTTATGAGCGCAAAAAACAAGTCGAGTTTTAAACAAGATTCTACTTTGATATTTTACTTAATTGAGGATTTTTACCGATCGCAAAAATGCGTACTATTATCTAATAAAAGCAGTGCAAATCCGAGCTCGAAGTGGCCAATGAAATGGAATGGGGGTTTAACTATGATATGTTGGTAACAATTTAAAGAACGATCATGCCAGAGTACTTACGTTTTGTCTTCGCTTGCTCTGCTGACCGCTCTGTGGTTGAAGTGGACTGTATTTTGAGGAGTTGACCCCGCACTGCCCTTTAGTAGATTTTACTGTGTCTATTTCACGACCGGTCGTATTTCACTTAAAACTACAACAATGAAGAACTAGAGAGATTAGTTCTTTTTCGAGCGAGAATGTCTATATCCATCCCAGATGGTTGATCAAGTGACTCTGGCAATGAGTGTGCGCGTGAAAATCACCAACAAAAACAAAAAAAATACAAAAGAAAAGATTCGGAATTACACTGCTAACCCAAAACTCTTGTTCCAAACTAAATATACTAATCTACAAATAAATGTTAATGAATCCTCAACACAGATAAAAGGCTTATTATGTAAATTATAAATATATCATATTTTTAAATGAATTGTTTAAAAGATATTCACAAAAATATTTAACTTAATTCCCACTTTAGAATCTACACTATTTAAATTTTGAAAAATACATTTTATTTGTATTTTTAAATAATTTGAATAACAGAGTTAATAATTTATAACTTAAAACTTGACTATTTTGCTCTTCTTCATCCAATCTACAGAGCCTCAAAATTCAGACAGTAGATTACAAAAGGCTGCCCTGGAAGTTTATTAGTAAAATAAAACTCTAAAGTTAATTTTTGGGGGCCAAAATATAAAATTATATACATAGGTATTCTTATAAAAATCATGCAGATAAAATAAAAAGTCGATGTATGGAAAATGAAAGTGTATATTTTTTATAAATTTAAAACGCTTGCTCTAAAAGATATAGGGTAAATATAAGAAAATGCACTCATTCTCCACTGAAACTGGAGTATTAGAATCTTGAAGGTGGTACGGAACCCTTAGTCTAACTCACACTTGACCCAATTCTTTAAAACAGTTTTAGCGACTCTAGCAAATTTTGGTGTAGGCAAAATTGACCAGGTTAAGCTTAGAAAACCCAAGAAAATTCAAATCTTGTAATGTAGAACATTTCTACTGATTTTTTTAATTGCTACCCTAAAATTTATTTGCCTTTGAACCACGTTTAGTTATTCGGAAACTATCCTCTAAATCTTCAAAATATTGTAACAAATCTTACTGGATTTTTTAACAATTGTGATGACTTATAAAAATAAATGTTTAGAACAATTTATAAAAAATATGAAGCTATGCGTCTATTGGGGTAGTCTGCCTTTATTTTCTTTACGTTTGGTGTTTAAATAAACGGAACTAACTGAATATGGATACAGGCTATATTCTTAACGGTGCTTTTCACATTATAATATATATCGTTCATTTTTTCTCGTCCATGCAATTTTGCATGATCGGAGCAGCAGAATGTAATACTCAATAGACATATTTATTATTGTCCATTGACGAGTACTTTTTCGTTAAATGTGGCTGCATCAGGGAATAGAGCCTGCTTACATAATCCACCTTTTTAGTTTCTTTTTGTAGTGTCCATTCAAAACACCTACATCTTTTCACAAATACTTGTTTACATAATTCTTGGATTAATTGAGTATAATATTGAAGGAATTGGTATTTTGTTACATTTGGTGATACGGTAGTTCGGCTAATGCGTAGCCATTCATATTTTATATTCAAATGTTTTTTTTTTCAATAGTCTTAATGAATTAATATGGGACAATCTTCAGTTTGGCGTGAACAAAATAACGGATATTTTTCGCCAATAGCTAAACAACAAATCAGGTCTACTAATTCTTTTTTCCGTAGATATTTATAATCAGTTTTTAGCACTATTCTTCAAAATAGTGATTGTCTCGATAATTGTAATTATTGTTTTATTATGAGCTGCACTTCTAAAAGAAAATTAGTTTTGACAGATACCTGTCAAACATTTTCATGCAGCCGGCTACTACAACCTTATATCATGTACCTTCTAGATATAGCCTGTCATGCACAAATGTCGTGGTAAGACTAAAGAGAGAGAGAGAGAGATCAATAGAGAGGATAACAGGCTATTTCACTCGGTTGGGAGCTGCTTCCAATCAATTATGCTTAACATGTTGTTCATTGGCTGCTTCCACCCACTAAGTTACTGTCTCAATTGCCCTCTCTTTCTAGCGTTACCACGATTTTGTGCATGACAGGCTATATCTAGGAGGTACATGATCTAGCACTACAACATGTTGTAAGTACCGCTTCGTGGAGAGTATCACCTTCAAATAAACCACACATAACTTCTCAGAATTCGTCGTATGCTTTTAATGCACTGTCATTAGTTTCAAGAAATGTAGGGGAAGTCCGGGAGAGTTGAACCGCTTTTTGTTTAAAGTGTAGTATTTTCTTATAAATGAGCCTTAGTGTTTCAATTATAATAATAAACAGTAGCTTAATTTATTTAGGTTTCGTTAAGCATGCATATAGTACTGAAATTTGTTATATATATTTGAATGAAAAATGGGATATGACTCAACTCTCTCCACCCTTAGGGATATACAGGGGTCTAAGGAGCGTTGAACATTACTTAATTAAATTATAAACATAATTATTAAACGTTTTGTTAACAAAATTAAAGATTTATCGTTTCTCTACTCACACCTGTTGGTCTTTTTCAACGTTTTGTTTAAATTATGTTCTTAATCTAGTTATTTGGTATCATCAATCAGCCTTAATAATTACTTTCAGTCAGCTGGTATCCTATAAATCTAACTCTGTTCACATTCATGACAAATGAAATCATCAATATATTGTGTAACTCATGGTCATAATTTCTTCTGTTTGGCAAACAAAACATTCACGTCAGGATTATCTGCAAAGTCACTATTGCTGGAACTATCAGCGTATCCAACATCATTGCCTTCACACTCGGTTTCATTATTATTATTTACATTTTTCTTGAATTTTTCCAGTATTCTTTCTCCTCGCTTTTTGTTTAAAACCTTGTTCCTCTTTTTTGTCATCATTTAGTTTAGGATTTTGTTTGTTTTATTTTCTGATTAAGTGTCGGGATTCTCAAAAACTCTTTGTTGTTTCACAGACATATGAACACAATAATTTGTACCCTAATACCAAATCTTTCTTTTTTTACTCAAGACACGTTTCAACAGCGAAGCTGTCATCATCAGGTCTTAGTGTAATTCTATCGATTCCATACTTAATATTTGATTTTCTTCAAGATGCACCCTCCTTTACCTCACCTGTTTTGTTATGATATGTTTTTTTTCTGTTACGTTTTGTTTCAGAATGGTTGTATCAAAAAGGCGTTTTTCATGCAATTAACCTGTGAGAGAAAATAACATTAAACATGAGAAAAAAAGACAAAATACAAATAGGACTCGCGTATTAAGGTTTGTGAATTGTTTTTAAATTTAATCAAAAAGTTTTAAATTTCTACATCTATAAATTGAAACTCTAAAGATCCTCATATAAATACTATAGACTATAGAGGGAGACATGAACCACTGAGCATATCTCCCGTACCCCCATTACGCAAGTCTCCCTCATATATTACTTTGACATTAAATTTTACTCACAGAAGAAACAAGCTTAGCGAAAAAATACTTATCAAACCACAATAATACGGCAGTACAATGGTAATAACACAAAGCATACCTCTATAAACATAGCCGCAATCTCAAAACCACATAAATTAATAAAATTTCCTCTGCCGTAACAAAAACATCTTTCCGAACTTGTGAGCCAACCAAAGTGGATATTGTAAAAAATTGCAGCGTGCTGATTATTTGCTTCCCGCGCTCAATCAATAACCGTTTTGACGTTTCATTAGCACGAAATTTAAGTTGAGTTTTAAAAAATGGTTTAATTCTTCCACCTGAAAAGGTCTCCCGGATTTCCCCTACATTTTTTCAAACCCCTTTATTACATACAAGGTTGTAAAATGATGAGTAATACTATACAACGACTGCATTGTCATAAAATTTTAATTAAATTGTATAATACATGAGGTGAATTTTTTTTGTACGAGATTTAACGCTAAAAAATAAGTTTTAACACGACAGGATACTGTCTTGTAATATTAAGGGTACTGGTTTTAACTGATTAATCTAAATTATCCATTCAACAATTATCTATTCTAGTTTAAGGAATGCATAGCTTCACATTAAGATGATTTTCAATATTTAAATAAACATCCTATATGTAATCCAGAAAAATATTGAAATCGATAATTTTATTTTAGCGGTAAATGCTATTTTTACTTTTTACTTGTAGCACAAGAGTTAGAGCCAAAATTCCACCCTTAGTCTTAATATAGCACTTCTTTTATGCTCATTCGTGTATAAGGAGGTCTAAATATTTATTTTTAATAAATACCATCAAACAGCTAATTTTTTTCAGTCTGAGTTTGGAGTATTAAAATGGGATCGGGCTATAAATATATTAAGGTGGCAATTAAATACTACTACTAAATGTGTAGAAACATTTAGCCATTACGGGTGGTTTAGGAGTGAAAACTAATTAGGATGATAACTTTTTGATAAAAAAAGGGTAAACAAATATGACATTAACAGCTTTTTTATTAGCTTTTATGTTAACCCTAACAGATTCTGACATTAGAAACGGTTAAAGAGTCAAAATTCCTAAGGATTGTAAAAAATTAATGAAAAAGCGTGAAAAGAATGGCATAAGTTAAATAGATCCCTTCCAGTTTGCTCAACCAGTTTAAGGTGCCAAATATTTAGTTTTTTACGATATAATATATTAGCGGAAACAACCAGCCCCTGGCAAATAATAAAGAAGGTATGGTAAATTAATTAAAAATGTATGTGTTATGGTCTTAAAATAAAATTAATATTGTTAAATAATCAAATATTTGGAGAGCTGAATGGCAAGGTTTCAATTCCCTTGTTGAATTGAATCCTGAAATAACAGTTTGGTTTAGCAGAAATAAAAGTGCATTCTTTAGAAAAAAATATGATATTTTTGATAAATCAGGCACACGTTTGTGAATGCTTATATATACTTAATCTTACGTGAAGTTTGGATGATAAGAAGCCCACTAGAAGCCGATTAATAGAGAACTGTCAGCAGACGTATGAGAAACTTACCTGGGACATTTATACAGAATCTGTTCCTAAGACTAACAATAGAAAATGAAATTCAGGGTAAACGAGGATCGAATACAACACAATATTTCGCCTGGAGAATAGGAGAAATTGGAAGTGTTTAATTTGGCAATAAACGATTTAAAAACACACAGAGAATTGCCAGGACACCCGATCAATTTCGAGGAGCTATATAAATAGAGAAACGAGAAGCTATAGAAATAGAGAAACGACATCCCAGTCTTAACTGATGCCATGATAGCACCTGCCATCCTACAGCATGGTGCTCCGTTATAGCCAGACAAAACAAATTAGACGCACCTACCAACTCCCAACCAATCACCATAAAGCCCCCTCATCACTTGATATCCCCTACTTATCGCCCAACAACTATAAATAGAAAGCTATGCTAACTGCTAATAATATAGGCTATATATTATTTTGGAAAAATATTTTATCACGCTATAAGAGCAGTGGGGTGTCAATTGTTTATATTTAAATCTAATATCTTGGAAATTAATAGTGATACAGGCGTAAAAACTTGAGCACATCGTCTTCTCATAAGGGTCAGGTGGTTTTTTGAAAAATTTACCAATATTCGACTAAAAGTAAGACATCCATGAATATTCACAAATTGATACTTTTCTTTATGTGAAGTAGTACGCGATTCCTTATGAGAAAATTAGAATTGAATGGGGGTAACAGGGGTCACTATTGTTTTACAGTGAATTCAATATCTCGCAAATAGTAATACTGGTGTGAATGTTAATATATATATATATATATATATATATATATATATATATATATATATTGAGGCCCCGAGTTCGATCTAGACTCTGAAACTCTTTTTCACTTTTGTCTCTTGATAATGGCTCCAAGCAGGAGTCGAAACGTCGAGTATTCAATAAATTCAGACGCGGTTCTCACCCGGAACCTAGCTTAGTTCATATATATATATATATATATATATATATATATATATATATATATATATATATATTAGATTTCGTTTCACTAAATTCACTTTATTTATTTCACAAAAATTATATATTTAAGTTACAATATTATATATATATTTGAAGATAATGAACGCCATGAATACGAGTAGTCTGCGGTTACATTTATAACATAAAAATGCTGACGCTACGTCATCAGTTCTCATGTGAACAAAGCGTCTACGTGAATTCTGAGAATTCTAGGAAGTTGTAATATAATACTTGTGGTGTGAAGTTAATTAGGGTTCAAGCACCCATGGTATCTTTAACGTGTGAATTGTAAGTTAGTACACTTCTCATATAACAACTCCCCTTATACATGAAAAGTTGATGCTTTACATCAATTTTTTAATGAAAATGAAACATCTGTAAATAGCAGAATATCGCTAGAAATATCAAATCGTAGTATTAAAATTACTAATGTAATTCGAAAACAAAATTAAAATTGTTAGTATAGAATATGTCAGTGTCAATTATAAATCAAAAATCAAACTTATATAATTTAACAAGGGTAGTAAAAAATAAAAAGGGTTATACATAAAATATGTGTAAAACATATATATAAAAATACATTATTATAAATGAAATGTTTATACAGTTATTTCTGTGATCGGATTTGGTTTTAATACTGGCCTTAGTTTGGGCAGCATTCTTAGAGACGATGAAGGCGTCGTTGCTTGGTTGGTACTTTCTTGGGCTTTTGGCTTTTTGATGATGTTGAAAATCATGATCGCTGAAATGATCATGACGACAGGTGTAGTCGTATACGTAAACCAAGAGATGTTCTTGGTTAAGAAAGGCTGATTAATAAGACCATCTAGGTCTTTGGAGTACTGTTCTAACTTATGGTTTGCAACATCCAGTTCCTCCACGTTGATGCTGCTTATGTCGAGGGGTTTCAGCTCGGGAATTTGTACCTTTTCTGGAACCGTATCGCAACAGTTTTAAGGTACTGTAACTGTGTGATAGACTTCGGAAAGGACTGTTATTTTTTCCAGACTCAGCCTGGACCTTAATAACACCTACAAAGGCACTATACTCCGATTGAAGTTTTAGAATGTAGTTGCGCACTAGAGTTACAGTAGTTGAGTTCTTTTGATTGCAACACACCACAACACGTAAAGGTTCGGAATTCACGACAAGCCACATATTTTGTTAAAGTTTTTGGGCACTGTAACGCTGACTAAAAATTGCTGCACTTCTGCAATTGTCCGCCACATTTTGAATACATTTCAGAATGCGTTAGAGTCTATAGGATAGGCGTATAGGTCGGGACAGAATTTTCTTCCGATAGCAAGCGGTTTACACTCCCTCAAGTCCTTGACTGAAATAAACATTAAAGAGGTTTTCGTTTTTTGCGAGGTACTTTTGAGTGAAAGACAAAAGGTGATGTAACCCAGTTCTGTCATCGTAAATTGGGATAGGGTATAACCGGAAAAGGGTGTATGGTTGTTGTTCTACTAATGGAATACTTTAGACAAAAATAAGATCTGAGTTTGTTTGGAAAGCTTCTAACTCGATAATTTCCAAGTATTGACCAATGCTTGAGTATTTTATTTGAAGTGGAAGATTGTTTTTTATTAGGTTTTGTGATCTTTCTTGCAATGCCGTAATAAGATGTTCGGGCGTTAAAATAGATGTATGTATGATTTCAAGACGCGCGAAAGTAATTGAATTTAGCACATCATTTAGGCTATCATCCAAGTAAAGATAATTCTCCATTAGTTTCTCGCATAATTCGAGCAACATAAGTTTCATTTCGATGTAACCGACTTTATCGTTAAGTTTTCCGACTGTGGTTTCTAGTTTTTTCATATTGCTGTTAAAGAGTTTTTCGTCAATTTGAAGTTTTTGGACGGTCTCGTTGAAGTTTTTAATGTCAGAGGTAGTTACGTTGATTTGGTTTTTGAGTAAATTTTCTATTTGTAATTGACCCTGATTTAGCCTATTTATACTATCTGTAAAATATTTACCGTCATCCGCGTCTAAGTTTCCGGTAATTGCTTTAAAAAGTGTACCTGCGCCATCAAGTAAGCGGCGTTTTGGTCTTTTGGTGTTCATATTTATTTCGATAAATTTGTCCTTAATTGTGGTGTATATTGGGTTTAGAACATTTATATAAGTTTGTACATATGAGCGGAAGTAATTCATTGCGAAAGATTTATAGTTAACAGTTTCGATAAGTGTTTGTAAAAGTCTATTATTTGTCGTGAAAACGTGTTCGAGGGCCGAAGTATTTTTGTGGACCAAAAGTGTCCATTTATTGTTAGAAACGGTTATTTGGGCTTCGTTGTGGTAGTATATCCCTAATGTGTTATTTATAGGTTGGACTTGATATTGGGCTACTGCTGATCCGAACAGCAAGCACAACCTGAAACAGAAATTAACTTTCTGAGAACGGTTTCATTCTGTCGAAATTTAATTCTGCCATAATAACAGTGAATCCGTAATGGGGTACCGAAGTGTTGAAAATATACTAGTAAAGTACTAAAACGGTTTTTGCTGATTTGTCGGTTATAGGGTAGGGCTGAGAGAATTTTGTTAGTTCGTCCCGGGTAGTCAATGCATTGTTTTTTGTCGGGACTTCTAGAATATCGATGTTGACACGTTCAAAGGGTGTCCGAGGAGTTTCAGTAATGACAAGTTGGCTGTCGAGATAAACTTGTTGCTCTCTGACAAGTTTGACAGTTTGCCAATTGTATTTTTCTTTTATTCTGCTGAAGGTTTCATTAATATCTCGGTCTTTCTCGACCGTTTCGACGATATTTTGGCAAATTTTCCATTTAGTATTGATTTCAGAAAACATAAACGAAAGCATTTCCAGAATGGGCAAATCAATGTTATTCTCAACACAATATATTTCGTTTTCGGTGAACACATCTCTACTATTATATAAAGATGCGAAAAGAATCTCGTTGACTACTTCTGGTTCAGAAGGGAGAGGGACGATGTAATAGCGTCTTTTTCTGACACATTTGTTTGCAAAGACAATTAATTACTCTTGGGGTATGGAAATCAGCATTTTCCTCAAAAATGTCTTCGATAATGTCATGGTGAAAATGCTTCATGAGAGAGGCTTGGGGAAATACTAGAATGCTTTTGTTTTATCGGTCTAAGAGCTGGCAATTAGAGAATCGAATTTGGTCGTACTCTATTAGTGAAACGGTTTGATATCGCTCGACAAAACTTCTAAATTCTTCAGAGATTTGTTGGAGATTAATGGGACTTCCTGTCTGGGGTTTTTGTGAGTCATCGTCAGTTTCGTTTGTTGGGAGTACTGTAAATGGTGTTAGATGATTGTTTGCTTGAAATGATACGTATTCATTAAAGTTGTTAACTTTAATGCAAGAGAGAACGTCGGCATTTTTATTTACTTTGCCGCGTTGGTAAATTATTTGATAGTCTTACTCCTCGAGCTTAAGGCGCCATCTTGCAAGTCTATTTTCAAGATCCTTTATAGAAAACAGTCAAGTTAACGGGTGGTGATCGGTCAAAAGTAGAAACTTACGGTAAAAAATTATTGGTCTGAAGTGTTTAACCACCCACACTATTGCAAGAAGTTCGGGATTAGTTTATTGTTTTGGTTTCACTATTCCATTTCACCAATTTCTTTCGCACAAGTCAGTATTCTATTCTATTAACAATGTTCAGATTTCTCTCAGATTATTATTTTCTTAATTTGTTGGCCGAAGTTTTCCTGATCAATTTGAATCTTTTCAGTTTACTATTAAAGACAATTCCTGAAGTATCATTATTTGCGATTCATATGAAAAACATATAACCTGAAATCTATAAAACATAGCAGATATGATATTTTGAAATAAAATGACCATTTTCTAATCTAAAGTCACTCCCTGTAGCTTAGCCTAACCGGCAATTGCTTATAAGGCTACCAATTTTGGCTTTACGCCTTCGGGAGTTATAAGGTGGCCAAGATACGCGACCGCTTTGCGAAGAAACTCGCATTTGTCGGGTTGGATCTTAGGTTAGCTTTTCGCAATCGTCTGAAAACTTCAGAAAGTCGGGTTATGTGCTCATGTATAATCGGAGAATAAACGATTATGTCGTCCATATAGATTAAACATCTCTCGTTTTGAACACCTAAAAGAATATTATCCATTACCCTTTGGAAGGTGGATAGAGCGTTTTTAAGGCCGAAGGGCATTCTTTTTTGGTGATTGTGTTAAAGTCATATGAAGCTTATGCTCTAAGATCTGTTCTTAACGCGAATCGTACGCTACCTCCAGAAGTATATGCTCTAAAATCCGATATTAAGGAATATAAAAAGCGGGTATTTACTCTAAACACAAATATTATTCTGAAATGTTAAAATAAAATGTTTACTTTAAAATATATACTTAGTCAGCACACAGATGTAATGGCATCTTGGTACCTGGCAACCACTGCTGATAACGTTGCCTGTTTTGTTGTGTTCTGACTTCTAACGTACGGTAAGTTTTAAATTTAAAACATCGCACCTCGAGAATTAGTATGTTTATGAGAACGAAAAGCTATTTGTTTGTTGGTATTGTATATTAATTGAATGTTATATTTGCTCTAATTTTTACAGTTCGCTGCTATATTGATTTATTTTCTTATTTGTTAGTGTGGGCCCCCGTTTAGAAACGTTCGCTTCAAAGACTGTAAACCGATAACTGTATAAAACGTTCAGAGTTCCCACAAATCCCATAAGTAAAATACTGCAACCAATCGAAGAAGTTCGCTTAAGAGACATTCAAGTACAAGTGAACACGTAATAACAATGCCACCTCAAAATGTAAATCAGTGCTCAAAATTTCGAACAAAACCTAGAATTTATAAATTTTCAAATAATCTTTCGAAACAATCGGGGAAGAAACAAAGAGCGGCACAAAGAGCATTTAAGTGTCAACTGTTTAGTAAGAAAGCAAAGAAATGCGTGGATGAGAAACAACGAAAATAAAAGTTAGTCATGTTGTAGCTTTAGAACATATTGATGTTGGTTTTGTTCTAATATTACTTAACAGACTTCCAAAAAGGAGGAGGATATCAATTCGTCGCGTTTTTTTTTGTATATATGTTACCTGTTTTCTTCTCCTGTTATAAACCGTTTTGAATGAACATGGTCTCGTTTAATATAGTATATATCCGGATTGGTAAAACTTCAAATTTGGTAAAAAAATTCTATTCGTAAAGTGATGAAATTTGTGAATGAACACATGCGTGCATGGAAATCGACCAACAGTCCTAACATATAGGTCTATTTTTCGAAAACTCATTATTGATGTGTATAGGGTTTTAAGGTTTAATCTCATTAAGAAAGATCTCTAGGTGATCTTACTTTTCTGCGACGTGCAACTTGCATTTTTGCAGAAAATCGCCGAAAATTAAAACTCCAATATTCCTATCAAAAATTTCATCAATGTGACGTAACGGACATTTCCTAATAAATATTTGCGGGAATTGTTGCCACTGGAAGTTTTGACTGAGAATTTGCAAATTTTCTGTGTATACCTCACGCATATAAGTAGTAAAACATAGTATTTTCGGCTCCTTAAATCAATGAGTACCAAGCTCGTTTTGTTTGTATAGCAGGAAAATACCTATTCAGATGAAAATTTTTCCATTTTGCGAAGACGGTGCTTTTGGTGTCCCATTCTCCCGGCCTAACAGAGAATTCAGTGACAACAAATGTCAAACTCTAGTTATAGCACACAAATTCACAGAGTAAAGTGATAAAATGAGTTGAATATATGTGATGATTGAAATAAAGGACGGAGTAGAATGATAGTTACAAAAGGCAGTTAAAAACATTATGGTGGTCCATAGGCTGCCGTACATACAGGAAGGTTGGAATATACGAGTGGATGTTTGGTGGTATAAACATGTTGAAAAAAATGTCGAATTAACATTATATATAGAATATAGAATATATTAACAATATATATATATATATATATATATATATATATATATATATATATATTCATAGCCCATAAGACGTTGCATATAATGTGGAGAGGAATTGATGTTATACAGGGTGATAATACAAAATGTTAAAAATCAAATAATTTATGGGGTAGCCCATAAGGAGTTATATACGATGGTTGAAATATGGGGCGGATTTGACTCCGTAAATATGGGATGGATTCTACTACGTCCTATAAGTTACAGAAAGCAGCTAACAAATTTATGGTTGTCTGTAGGCCGTCGTATTTACAGGATGGTTGTTACATAGAGTGGAGTGGAATTATCTATAGTTATACATGATTGCTAAAAAAAGTTGAAAAAAGGTTACATGGCGTGGTTCGTAAGGCATAAACATATTTTGGGCTTATTAAGTCAACGCGTACTAGTACATTTTGTTCGTAAACGTTTACCTATCAATTTAAATGAAAATGTATCATTGTGTAATGCTGGGGCTTTCGATGTTACCTGGTTCTGTCTATTAACGTTATACATACAAAATAAAAACAAAGAATAAAAACTACCTGAGTTCAAAAAAAATAGTTGAAAATAAATCATTTAAAATATAACCGACTTCCACCTATAAATAAAAATCTGAAAAAAATTATAACATAATACAACTCTAGGAAATAAATAATACATTCAATGTTCTTAGGTACCTACCCAGAAAGTGAAAAATATAAACATTAAAAGGTGCTCATTCTGTACAAATTAATTACCTACCAATCTACTATATTTTTGAAGTCGGTACCAAGCAACAATCAAGTTTGATGAAGTAGTAGATAAATACGCAGTGCAACTATTTATGTCACATCATATAAATCCGATGTTATCTGTTAACAATGATGATTCCCACCGCTTGCCAAACAGAAACTTCAGCAATGTATTTTCTAACGATGCTAATTTTTGTTATGGTATCAAGAGCTAATCCTTTAATTCAGATAAACATATAATAATTGCTTTTTTTTTGTTGGAACATATTTTTTCTTTCCATTCTGCCAAATGTTTCAATGTTATATAATGAATTTTTTAAACAGTAGATGTAAAATTGACTTCAATTTTATTTTAATATGTTTATTATGGTCTGTCAAAATTCAGATTTTCTAATTCTTTAAAAGCGTACGGTATTATATGAAATGTTGTATTACTTTCCATTTACTTTAATTTAACAACTCTGATAAATACAACCTTTTGTTAAACTAAAAATAGTGTCTTAATATATAAGCAATTTGCCACACCGTCATTGACCGAATTTCTTTAACGAATATTGGCAGAAAGCACATGTGAAACGCCTCTTTAACTAAACACGTCCTTAGGGTGAAAGATACACGATCTGTACTCAAGAACCGACAAGGGAGAAGCATTATTTAGAGTCGTGTTTTTATCCCCTTGGGTTAAATGCAAGGACGTGCCATCCCTCCCCTTCAATACATTTCTTCCTTTATCTGAAGTACATTCTTTATCAGGTGCTCTATATGCAGAACTTTAAGCACTCTCTTGATAAATGCTTCTCAGCATCTAATTGTATTTGCTGCCGTCACCTGACCTATAATACTCGGATTGTCTACAGAAATAAATAAGTTCCTTAGGTACATTAATTTATAACATTCGAAGAAAGTGGTATTTACATTCTATAAAAATACGAATTTAATGTTGACAACTGCTTCAGAATTAGAAACATACATACGTTAATTTCGTAGTCGAATAGATTTTCATCTCAGACAATTTACCCTTAACTGGTGAATGTTATTTACCAAATAATAAATACTAGCTGCTAACTACTACCGCTTAACAGTCAATGAAAGGTGTGTTAGTTTTAGCTGAACTTAATTCAGTATTTTCTTAATAACTTGTATACAAAAAAAGTTCAACAATGTCTTCTTACATTAATTGCAGCAATATATTTGCTTTAATGAAGCTATGTATTTTGCAGCACGAGTTACTCTCCGGTAATTTTTGTTCAGGGAAACATATTGTGACAAACGACAATGCAAAATGAGTAGGAAGTTGAAGTCATTTGAAATCGAAGGGCATATTGAGAAATTCCTCAACTTTAAATTTTTTTTTTCAATATTGATTATGAGATTTCACCAAACGCTTTCCAAGACATAGTTTTGGTTGGTTCAGATTTCGAAGCATTACTACCGAGGCAACCTACTGTTGAAAATTGTGCAGTGGTATGTCAGGCCCATGGAAGGAATTTAAAAATTTAGTCGGATAATTGGTGGCTTCGGTGGCTTCGTCCTCATTTGTTACCAAAACAGATTTGAATGATTACAAAGTACCAATGATTTGATTCTAAATTACGAAATATAAGTCATCCACATTTTTTCTTGAACTCCAACTCAACCATTTATTATTTTCGTGGCTAGCAATGATGTCAAAAAGACTACGATGATAAGCTATTCTGATGAGATGACATTGCAAAAATTGGGAGGAAATGAAAAAACAATCCGCTTGATTTTCTATATATTTCAGCCTAGCATTTTATATGCTATTTTCCCACTATTTTTAATAAAATTTATAATTTATAATGTGTAATATGTCAGTGCTTTGCAGCGGATATCAATTATTACAAATAAACTAAAGGCCTGCATGAAGTGGGATGTCAATTTCTAAAGACGAAGTTCCAAACCTAATTTATTTAAGCATTAATATATTTCCAGTAATTTAAATAGTTGTTTGGATAGTGGGGTAAAAAGTAGCCATTCTTGAGTTATTAATGGTGTAACTTATTTGGTATTTATATATAGATATAAAGTTATAAAATAAACTTCCAAAAGTGACGTGTCCCAGGTTTAGCGAAAGCAAAATCAGTTATGAAAAGAATCTAAATTTTTTTTGCACAATGTTTTGACATCTAGGTTATTTTCTATTTCTGTCTTTAATCAGAGACAAATATAGACTCGTAAAAGTATAAGGGCCGGCAATATACTATTCTTCGATCTACATTTCTGTTTCTGTTTATTCTATTCCATATAGTTAAATAATAGGCTCTATGTGTAGCTTGTCGGACGAGGCTTTTATAATAACGCAAAGCACTTGGTCTGGGCCGCAATATTTAATGGATCCTTTGCAACGTTTTAACCGAAAGTGTTGGTAGGTTTTATTTAACTGTTTGTCTATCTGTGGCTCAAGGTTCAAGGTTTTTGAAATATTCGTCTTAAGGCGCTTCCTGTATGAATTGGATAATTTATTAACTAAAAGTAATTTCAACTGAAATTTCCACAACTTAAGTTTTTTATTTCAAGTGTCCGGTCCTTTTAAATATTTTTAATATCTTCATCAAGAAATTACTACAAAATGTCAAGAAGTTCGTACAAACATTGACAATGCTAACACGTTTTCTTTCATCTTGATTGTACAGGTGGTTCTTCGAATGTATAATTCAATTTAATATATTCTGGTTTTGCCGTCATTATCCTTCCTCATTTCATTTGTCATTGTTCACTACTTTCAGTGGATATTTGTATTATATTCAAAAATTTATTCGAGCTGCTTTCGTAATTGTTTGGGAAAACATGTTTGTCTTTTTATTCTTAACTTTTTTGGTTCTTTGCTTGATGTTTGTTTCTTTCTAGGCAGATATTTCTATTTTATTACATCTTTTCTTTTCTATCTTCAGACTAAGGGGTACATTGTTTGACACCATAAATCTCATAAGTCTAAACAATACAACTAAGTTATATTATCTTGCGAAAGGAGGACGTCCTACTGCTACATCATCATGGCGTGGCTATACCACCAAGTATAGTCTACTTTTGTAACCAAATTTTTTAAATTTAAACATGGCGTAACTGATGTGCTTATGTCAAATTTAAAATGTATTTTGCTCAAAAATTTTACAAAAATATCAATAAAAATTAGTAGGGTATTTTTATTCTATAGGATAAATCAGTTTTCCTTGCCTTACTCACTTAGTAGCGAACGTCTCAAATTCATACTTAAACGTATTTATGCTTAACAAATTAGGAAGAAAGTAGCTACAAAATGTGCTGTTTTTGAATATTTATATATCGCTATTGTTTTAGTTTATTAGTGATTATTTTATTCTACTAAACACCTCGCAGTGTGTAAATGAAGCTTCGTCAGTAAACAGTTTAAGGACATTGGATCTTTACTCAACTTATGTGGAGTAACTGAAATAATTATAGACATTTGGAAATATATTTTGTGCAAGCGTAAATTAGTACAAATACAATTTTTCTGTAACTAACATTCTTGAGATACCAACCCTTTCATCTTAATGATTTTACGGTCAAGCATAACTGGATATAATAACAGTATATGTCGGGTAGCTGCATAAAATTCAATATAATTTATTTGTTTACTCATCTCTACTATTATAAAATTGTAGTTATCTGTTTGTTTGTTTATTCGGGCATCACGTAAGAACTACTCAAATGAGTTGGCTGAATCTTTTTTTGACTTAAAATCTGGTGTACGTTGTATCTCCCTACACTAACAGAAACGGTAGAAATGGAGAGGTAAGTACTACCATGTTCGGTAACACACAATTACTCAATCGCTTCTTCCGCTTGCACCAAATAAGCTTATCTTCTATTCAAAATTTATGTTTAGATTTTAAAGAAATTCAACTGATATATATATATATATATATATATATATATATATATATCAGTTGAATCTTATATATATATATATATATATATATATATATATATATATATATCTTGTAATTTTACAGGGTTTTCGATATATAGGATAGGTGAAACTTAGAGCGGAGTAGAATTACATGAATTAAAAAAACGTATGTTAGCTGGGCCGTAAACAGCTACTTATATACAATATGGTTGATATAAGGAGGAAGTGATACGGCTTGATTCAGAAAAGGTATATTGATTGTGCCATAAATAGTTGCATATTTCAGGTTGTTGAAAAACGGGGGAAGTTGAATTATATTTATAAAGGGTGGCTAAAAAAATGTTATATTTTTAGGCTCATTAGTAGTTGCATACACAATGTGGTTGAAATAAGGGTAGAACAGAAATATATTTATACGGGATGGATCAAAAATGTGAGAACCAGTTGTTTATACAGGGTGATTGAATATATTTTACGGTTAAAAAATTGTTCTATATCCACAAGTAGGTCACAAGTTTATAAGTAACATATACAGGATGGTTGAAATAGGTTGCAGAGTATAATTAAAGCTATACAGATGGGTTTAAAAAATATAATAAAGGAATGTTATGACCTACAAGCTGTTCCATATACAGGATAGATTAAATATAGGGTGGACTAGAACCGGGTTTTGCAAAAATGTTATATTGGGTGACCCATAAGTAGTTGCATATACAAGGTTGTTGAACAATAGGGTGGAGTACAATAATAATTACACAGTGAGGGTAAAAAATTGTAGAAAAATTTTGTTATATAGGGTAGAGCATGAGCAGTAGCATATATGGATTACTTGAAATATGGGACGAAGTCGAGTTATAGATAAACAGTGTGGTTTAAACAACGTTAGAAAAAGTTACAAATGATGTGTTGTTTAAATGAAGTGTGGAGAGATATTATATTTTATGCTGTTGTTCAAAAAACATGAGGAAAAATGGTAAAATAGCGTAGCTGATAATCAGTTGCACAGAAAGAATATTTCAAATATATGGAGGAGTAATGTAGTTAAGTATTTACGATTTGTTAAATAGGGTGCCCCATAAGCAGTTGCAGTTTTGGTGAAATCTAGCGGGAATTGATGGATTTATATTTATACAGAGTTGTACAAAAATGTTATATTGGGTGGATCATAAGTAGTTTCACATATAAAGTGGTAGAGATCGGGGGCTTAGGAGAATTATAGTTCTACAGAGTAGAATAAAAAACGTAAAAAAAATTGTTATATAAGGTAGACCCTGAACAGTTGCATCCTGCTATATGGAATACTTGAAATATGGGGGAAATAAAATTATAGTTAAATCTTGTGTTTAACACAATGTTAGAAAATTTGCATGTAATAGTTGGTTAAAATATAGGGTGGAAAGAAATTATACTTTACGAAATGACTCAAATAGTATCAGAAAAAATTATTATATAGCGTAGACCATAAATAGCTGAAATATGGGGTGGAGTAGAATTATAGTTAGGTAATTAAAAAATGTTATATTGAGTGACAAAAAAACAGCACCATATACAGGATGGTTGCACTATAAGGTGAAGCAGAGTTACAGATTTACAAGATGTTAAATAAGCACTTGCAGTTTAACAAAGTTAGAAAAAATTTTAATATCGGATAGACCACATGTTTTATAAGCTGCTTCATTTTGCAAAGAATTCTAGTTATTTATAAATTCACTACCTCTAGGAATTTTTAAAATATGAAATGGCAAATAGGCAAATTAATTACAATTCTTACTTTCCTACTAAAGTTGGTTATATATAGGTTACTTTATTTTTCCCACGTTATCAGCTTACATTATTATGTATCCGGAGCTGCCGTGCAATTAATTATATGCCCTACAATATTAAAATAACATTTGATCCCAAAATACTTCAAAATATGGGAATCTAGAAAGTATATGCAGGGTCGTTCTAATGAGGTGGTGCCTTTGGGATTTTGAAAATTTCAGTATTGGGGGTTTTCGAACATCCATTGTCGTCCAATTCCGGATTTACTGGAAGTTGACTTTAACTTTGTTGTTGTTTGTAGGGGTAAAAATACAATACAAAAAAATATATAAGAAGTCATAACTTCCAAACAAATGAGAGAACTTTGAAAATTTTATTATCTATAATTGAGACTGAAGCCTGATACTAGACTTCAATTTATTTTGCTAATTTATACAAAGCATTTCAGATAAAACCCAAATTTTAAAATTTTCAAACACGGATAACATTTTTTCGAACCTACCAGATATTTTTTAGTATTAGGTTTCTCTTTTTGTATGAACCTACAATCTACATCGGTACTTTTTAATGCTAAATAAGATACATGTTGAGTTTCTTTGTACTTTTACTTAAAATATATTATTTCATTAAATTTGGAATATAAATATATATACATATATTCGTACATATATGGATCCCGGTAGCGCAGAAGAAATGTGCTCGAACCTCCAAAATTTCAGCAATTCGGAGGCTGAAACTGAGTTTCGTACCTTGGTTCGAATCCCTGCCATACCACGGTTTTTAATTAAAAAAAAAGTCGTGAGGTCATCTCGGGGGTATGGTCGTCTCTGATAACTGGCAAAATCCATGAGAAAGTGAATCCTTGCTCCTCAAACACCATCTTCAAGGAAAATTCTAATAGGAAGTGGACTTGCGAAGCTCCAAATGCGTCAGTTAAAAATGAAAATGACTTTGTCCTGACAAAGAAGATCAATATCATCAAAGATGTAAGCACGCTAAATAAATTCAGGACAGGAAGCGATCACAGACTTGTCAGAGCAAGAATTGTCCTTAATACGAAACTGGAGAGATGTAAACTTACTAGAAAGACGCCCGCTAATAGCATAGACATTAAAAACCTGAAATAAAATTCTGAAAAATATCAGACGCTGATAGAAGAGAAGCTACGGGAACAACAAGACAACACACAACTAATGAACACAATACTGACCGGTGCTTAAGAAATAGGCGGAACCCAACAACGAAACGAACACAAGAAGCTTAGTTCGGAAATAAAGGCATTGTTTCAGAATAGAAGAGAACTGAAAAGGACAACAGACATCCAACGGATAGAATAGAACTATGCAAGACAATAGGAAAGGGAATTGCAGATGACATGAAAAAATACAACGAAAAATTGGTAGAAACTGCAATTGAAAATCGGAAAAGCTATAAAAACGCTAAGAAAGCATTGATAATTAGGAAAAGACAAGTAATCGCATTGACAGAAGAAAACATCAGAATAACGGATAGACACAAAATAATGAAGCATGTCACGAAATTCTAAAAGGATCTATACAAAGCCCCCAAATCTCTGGACATACAGCTGACCAAAGAAGAAATACCTGAAGTACTCGTGGAAGAAGTGGAATTAGCGATCAAGAAAATGAAAAATGGCAAGACAGCAGGTAACGACGCAGTTACGGCAGAACTACTAAAATACGCTGGTAGAGAAGCATGGAAACGCCTAGCCAAAATATATACGAATTGCCTAAGAACCAGACACATACCAGAAAAATGGAATAGCGCCCTCATAGTATTAATTCATAAGAAAGGCAATAAAGAAGACATTCGGAGCTACAGACCGATAAATCTCCTGCCGTTAGTGTACAAAATATCCACTAAAATCATACAAAACAGTATATAGAGTACACTAGATTCCGCTCAACCCAGAGAGCAAGCCGGATTTCGTAGTGGTTTCAGCAATACCAATTTCCTTGGCCTTCATTGACATTGAAAAAGCGTTCGACACTATATATCCGAAGGCGGTAATCAACGCCCTGAGTGAACAAGGTGTAGATAAGCCATACATAGAAACGTTGGCCAATATATACAAGGAAGCCAAATCCAAAATCAAAATATACGAAAGCAGCCCTGAATTTCCTACTAACAGAGGAGTCAGACAAGGTGACTCAATATCACCGAAGCTATTCACAGCGGCATTAGAGAGTATCTTTCGACGATTAAACTGGGACCACAAAGGAAGGAACCTAGATGGAGAATATCTAAATCATTTGAGATTCGCCGATGACATTGTCCTAATTGCCAATAACGCAGAAGAACTACAAAATCAAATCAATGAACTTATCAGAGTAAATAAGGAAATAGGCCTAAAAATAAATATCGGAAAAACAAAGATAATGTACAACGAACTAGTACACACACAAGATGTCACAATAGATAACACAATTCTGGAAATAGTAGAACAATATATATATCTGGGTCAATTAATACACATATCAGGTTCGCAACTAGCAAAAATAAACAGAAGGATCAAACTTGCATGGATGACGTTTGGCAGAAACTCCATAATCTTCAAGTCACGAATGGCATTCCGCCTTAGGAAAAAAATATTTGATCAGTGTGTTCTACCAATACCGACATACGGTTGTGAAACCTGGATTCTGGAAACTGAACTTACAAGAAAACTTCAAGTAGCACAAAGATCTATGAAAAGATGCATGATTGGAATAACGGGAAGGGATCGGAAGAGAATAGAGTAGATAAGGAAAAAAACCCAGGTAATAGATGTTATCCACAGAGTAAAATCTCTGAAGTGGCAGTGGGCAGGACATTTGGCAAGAAGACAAGATAATAGGTGGTCAACAAAAATCACGCAATGGTATCCTAAGGGTGCTAAAAGACCAAGGAAACGCCCCAATGTAAGATGGGACTATGACATTATGAAAATAGCAGGCATAACCTGGTCCCAAAAAGCGTACAACAGAACAACATGGAGAGATATGAGAAACGAATCTGTAAGAGAAGCTACACCATAAAATAATGGTAGAAATTAGCTGAATATGATATATATATATATATATATATATATATATATATATATATATATGTATATATATGTCGTAGACAGATTGTGTAATGTTCCAGAATTACATGAAGTTTCTAAATTTTTAGACAGTGCATGAACTCTACCAGCTATTTTGCTGATCGTCCAATTTCTAGGAACATTAAATCACTGAAAAGGTGACTACTGAAAAAACATAAAATATTAGTCACTTATAATGCAAAATGCAATCAACGTAACATGTTAAATATATCGTGGAATCAAGCATATAGCAATATTCTATTGATTTTATTTATCACAATACAAACATTTAACAAATAGAAAAATTAAAATTTGACCTTGATTTCGATACACAAAGAAGAATTTCAACAACATCATATTTTCGGCACGATAGGGATAATATATCACATCTTTAGGTTCTTATTAAAACATTTTAGGGCAAATAACTTTTGAAAACATAGTTTTTTCACAAAAAATAATAAAATTTATATTTGACACGTTAAACAAAATTTGCAGCAAAATTGTGACATAACCTACGAACGAATCTAGTTGAAATTCATACAGGAAGACAAAGACAGAACGCGCAATCGAAATAGGGTATTGTTAGTTATAAACAAAGAAAAATTTTATAAAATTTTTGAACAGGTTATTGTTGGAATTGCTGGTGGCCAGTCGAACAGAGAACAATAAAAAGAAAATTGCTGATTATATGAAAATGGAAAAATGGTAAGATATTTTACATAATTAACCATATGGGAAATGAAATATAGGCAAGTGAATCAAAATATAAAAGAATTGATATTGGAAAATGCGGAATTAAAAAGTGAGAAAAATGGGTCAAAATAAAAAACTATAAAAGCCAGGAAGGACATGACAAGAGGAAGAATCAAAATTTTGCATTGCTACAGTAAACTTTGATTATGGTTATTAAGTGACATTTAAACAGTCAAATGCATAAAGAAGTGTTCGAGAGGACATTCAATTGTGGGAAGCTGATGAAGGTTTCCGACCAGGAACAATATATATTATATTTTTATATATAATATATATTGTCTTGCGTACAAAGGAATGACACCTCAAAAGTCAAAAGTTGTCAAACTAAATTTTTTTCAAAATTTCAAAATTTCAGTTTGGGATTGCAGAGTTAATCCAAAAGCAATCATAACTTGAAGAAGTGAAGAAGTTGGTGTGCACTAGTAATGATAGTGCATTAATATTGGTTTGAGGTATCAATCCAGATATATCAAAATGTGTAACAGAAGCCAGTTTACATCCAGTACACATTTCAAGACGGTAAAGTGGTAACACTTTAAACAATTGTAAAGTGGACAAGGTAGTACAACTTTACAGTTCTATAAAACATTTCATTTGGCATTCAAAACTGCTATAATAGAAGTTACATTTTCATTATTTATTGAGAAATATTTAGTAGCGGGTTTTTAAATTCTAAAGTCAATATTTGCATTTTGTTAGTCATTGTGTTTTGAAATTTCATTTGTCACATAAAAAAGGAACCATTCATGTTCATCAAATTTTTTAGATTAATTTCAAATTTAATAAATAAGATAGGTATTGTTTGAAGGTTATAATTTTTTACTTGGTTTTCGTTTGATATTGTTTATTTTATTTGGAGTTTCATGTTGGAGTTTATATGTTTGTTTAAAATAGAAAAGAGTTATTTATAATAGAAAAATATATTGATATATTGGTGTTAAATAATAAATATATATATATATATATATATATATATATATATATATATATATATATAATAACAAAATTGTGAACAAATTATTTTGAATATTAAAATCAACACCAAGTTTTGTTTTTTAGTTTTGTATGTGTAATTTATTCTCCAATTACTAGTTTAAAATATTGCCAAGATGGGATACATTTGCACATAGGAAGAAAAAGGTACTAGTGAGCATCAAACAAAAAATATACATAAGGATTTTGCGGAGGGAGATTAAAATCATAAGAAAAATGATGAACAAACTTTTTTATTAATAGTTTCTGTGTGTTATTTTCTGTCAGCCCCAATGTATTCATAAGGAGCATATTGCGCTAGTTGTCGATTGTTCACCTTTATTTGTGGAACGATGAATAGAGAGAATACAGGTTGTCTAGAAATGTTAGCTTTATTGTTCATAATTCTTGGAAAAGCTATTTGGGTCGCATACTCTTAATAGAAATATTACTTTTAAGGAACACACACAAACATATAAATTATTTTTACAAAACCACACACAAAGAAGCAGTACATAAGTAATAATAAATTGATATAATTTTCAAAATTGTTAAGAGATTAATACTTGAATTAATTTAAAAAAAATCTGTTTTTAATTTCGAAACATACCAGGTAGTCATGTGTTAATTTACATTTTAGTTTATCATGTAATAAACTTCCTCGAGTAACGTAGAAAAATGATAGCTTTCAGGGAACTATGATGAAAGAACCAGGGAATAGGTTTTGCAAGAAATAGAAATAATGGCGTTTGGTGAACTAAACGTAAGCAACAAATTAGTGTAAAACATCGATTAAAAACCAATTAAATATTCATTATAAGTTCACTGGAACACATATGGTCGTTCAAGTTTGCAGAATCAAATTTTTCGGTGTTCATCAGTAGACATTTGGGGATTTTCAGGTCTTTGTTAACTTCTGTTACCAAAACTCAAATTTTTGGTAACCTTGAACATATATGTTTGCGTATTTAACCAGGTGAATTCTCAAGAGGTCGTTCAAAGTGTTGAGCTCAAAGCTGTTGATACCCTGATGTTTTGGTTCTCCATAATATAGGCTCTTCTTAATTTTGATCACTAGAGTGTCAAACGATTGTTACGGCTCAAAAAAAAACACATTTGTAGCTTTGGGTATTGAGATGGTCAGCACTTTGGGTACAAATTTCCTGTTAATGGTGAATTCGTGGATGTCAGCAAATACAATATTCATGGTGAACAATGAAACAGTTAATTTAAATATAAAGTGACAAAAGTTTAATTCAAGAGAAGTGTCGAATAATCTCGCTGATAGGGAAGTACTTCAGTAACAATAATGAATAATTATACCGAAAGCTCGTGGCTTATCAAGGATTTCGGTCGCCGATTCAATGTCCAGTCGAACATCTAGAGTAGATGATATCAGGTGCCTCAGAGCGGGATCAATCCATGACGAATAAGATGTGCGCCTTGAACATTGCATAATCCACAAACGGGGTTTTCGCTCCAGCAATTCTGGCAAAAAGTCCATGTACCATTTCTATGGCTTTCTTGGAGAAATCAAGTTGCCCTCTTTCGTTGGGAATTTTTAAGATGAATATCATCGAATTTTGTGTGATCTTTTCTGATGTTCCCATAGCCGTCAATATGGAAAGCAAATATAACTTAACGTGGGCTCTCCACTGCACCATCTTGAACTTCCAGATATCTCGATAAGAGCCTATTTTGAGAGCCGGCAACTCGTGCAGTTACCACTTTGAAAAGGGCATAATTTTGCTGAAATCCATTTTACTGGGTTGCAGCAAATCGAGATGAACTTCCTCGTTGGGAAAAAGTGATACAAATTTCGGATTGTTTGATCAAGTTGATATCTGAATGTACGAATGGAATTTCGTACCAGGACGAAACTCACTCAGTGAAAAATAACTGGAAACGGAGCGTGAAGAGGTGTGATGTTTTGGTCTTACAGTGTTTAAAATGATGATATGGGTTCTGAAAGATTTAAGCAAAGCAAGATCAGAAAAAAGTAGGGATTTTCGAATAAAAAGTTTGTTGTATGTTTTGGTGAGTTGGAAGAAATCCTCCCAATGAAAAAAGAAATGAAGTGTCCTGAGAGCCTTACTGGGTCATTATTATGAACTGGGCTAGGTCCGGGGTGAGAACCGCGTCTAAATTTATTAGACGTTTAAAATCATTTAAGAGACAAATGAAACATGATATTTATTTTGAAAAATTTGTTATAATCTTAGAGCCTATGAATAATATCAAATAAACGACTGAACAGTTAGGAAAAGTTACAACAATATTGGAAACAACCAGTTCATTTATATCATGTTTATTGACGATAATCAATTCTGACAACATGTAGTAACAGTTATTCTATAGATATATACATTTTACTTTTGTGGCATGTCTGGTTTTTATTTTTTCTGAGTTCTTTGGGAATAACACCACATAAACTTGAAAGTCTGTATATTTCAAAAGTCCAAACGTTTCAAGGTCTAAATTAAACCTTATTTTCAATGGTATTAAATTGAAGAAAAAATTAAAAAATTAAGAGGATTCGCAATGACAAATATCGTAATCACAATTTGACATTTGTGATTACAACATTTCAAGTTTATGTGGTGTTATTCAAAAGAACTCAGAAAAAATAAAAACATACTTTTACTGGTATGTATACTAAAATCAGTTGACACTATAGACCCGAACTAAGGTATTCCAAAGGAAATATTTTAAGAAAAATTATATTACATTTCCTATTCATTGTATAATAAAAATACACCATTCAGTTAGTGTACAGTTGAATAAATTGCTACTGAATAACGTCAATATAAAATTGTACTGGTTCCATATAATATTGTCTTATAAAATCCCGTAATTATGTTTGACTCTACAGAATGTTAATTCAGTTTTGAGGTCCATCTCTAAAATATAAGCAATATTTGCTTAGTTTTATCAAACTTTATCAACTGATCCACAGGTGTCTCATTAATACATTTTTATTTAATGCCAAATATAGTCCTTGTTTAAATTCCAGGTCGACTAAAGTTAAAAGGCGGAAAGTAAGGTCGAGACCAGTCAAGCAGAAATCCTGATGCGAAACGATGTGGAAGTGCGTAGTGCCCGAAGACATCAAGGGGTCGGCGCCGTCGGCACGATCCAAACACAGCGCTACTCTTGTTGGAGAACATCTTTATTTATTAGGAGGCAGAAATGGCAATTTACCCTTGAAGGACTTCTGGAAGTATCACTTGAGTACGTATTTGGAACGCAATAATTTTCATAAAAATAACAACACGCAGTCCGAGACCTTGTGATAAGAACTGTATCAGTGACATTTTGTGTAGATAAGTTCTTCATAAAATTAATATTTCTACATATTATATGATTATATTAGTTCTATATTCCCAACTAACTGAATTTCTTAAAAGTAATCCGTGGCAAATTATGGAAAATCGACAAACTCACCACAATATTCTGTTTACTTTATCTTTTAGAAAAAAGAAGTATATTGCATGTCCTAAAATAATTACCAACTGGTTATAACTATTATTTCCCTGGATTCATCTTTCATTTCATTAGATTGTATTGTTCCATAGTTCTGGTTAATCTAAGATTAACTATTTTCTTTATCCTGTATAAATATTACAGATTCCTGTTCTACTGTCCCATTTTATCACAGACAGTGTGCCTTGTGGTTAATATGTCTAACGTGTTCATATAATAGTGTTGCCAAAGTGTTTGATTATTTCTAGTCTACGGATTTTTTGTGGTGAATGGTGAATGTATATTATTTTTTAATGTTTGCTGGTGATATCGTTTTGTTGAAAAGAAACAACGTTTACAGCGATCTTTTTGGACAAAGTCCTTTCACCCTCTGATGATTATTCATTGATTCGCTCTTAGATTAGAACTCGTTGTTACATTGAGCTGTACTGCATTATAGTATAGTCAATTTTTTTGAGTGCTATATGGTCTGAGGGTTGGTTTGTTATATACTACGTAGTATTGTTTAGATTACAGTAGTATAGTTCAGTTCAGTAGTTAATCGTGTTAATATGAAAAAAAATTGATATGGAATATGTTTGGTACATTTTTAAATTTTCTTCTTACTAATGGTATGGGAATGGTAACATGAATTGTAAATTATAAAGGGTGTCATAAGATGTAAGATATATTATTTCAAGGTTATATAATTGTTTCGTTGTGATTACACTATCTATTGATCTTGATCCTGTGTCTAGTCAAAGCTAGGACAGTTTTTGTCGACGTATATCTTATATAATTATTGCAAAATATTTGATTACACTTTCAAATTATTTTCAACAGACTGGGAAAATATAATACAGTAGGACCTCGACAAGATAAAAACCAAAGGAAATGTTAGGTACATAATTTCAGTTATTTAAGCTTTTACTTAGAAAGGGTTTAAGTTAAAGAGTTTATATTGGTTTAGATTTTTACTTACAGAGGTACGTTTATGAGCAGTTTGTCTCGATTTCCGGCAAAACTATGGAAAAAAAATTGGCAAAGTTATAGATAAAAAAATATCTAGGTACAACTTTTGTGTTTACATTTTTTTCATATAACCTCAAAAATCATGTGAAAGTTTTTGGATTTTTAATTTTATCTTTTCCAAAAAATTTTTTTTTTTGCGAAATTTTATGAAAACTTAAATTTTTATGTCCAAAACGTACTGTAACTTTTTTAAATTTAAAATATTTATTTCTTCTCCTTATTTTGACTTAATATCGAAAATGCAAAAAAATATCTGCTTTTTTAAAAAAGTCGATGGGTCTTTTGTTCGTTGAAATCTCTACTTTCTGATGGTGTGAGAACATACACGTTACTATGGTAAATGTTTTCACAAATTGCAAAGAAACCAAAGAAACCTGAATCCGAAAATTAAGTAGTAAGGCCCAGACCCTTCTAGCCCCTTCCTCACTTCTCTAAGATATACCTTTTGATGGGCTTAAATTTTCCGTAGGTCACTTAGGTATGCAGGTATAATCTAAAAATAGCAATAAATAGGCATATACACATATAATTTAAAGAAGATTCTATAACTTTCACCATAAAGTAGTGATTTCAAGGAACAAAGGGTCCACCAAATTTTAAAAAAGCAGATATTTTGACGTGAGAATTTTCGATTGAAAATTAGGGTTCTTTTTCGATATTAAGTAAATATAAAGCGAAAAAATAGATTTTTAAAATAAAAAAAAAACAGTGAGTTTGTGATATAAAAAGGTAAGTTTTCACCATATTTCGAGAATTTTTTTGGTAAAAGATAAACATAAAAAACCAATAACTGTTTTTTTTTGTGAATTTGTCACATAAATTTTGAGGTTATGTAAAAAACATGTAAACACTAAAGTTGTAGATATTTTTATTACCTACAACTTTGCCATTTAACTTTTTTTCAGAGGACTTCTAGTTTTGCCGGAAATTCAGATAAACCCTTACATAGTACACTGTCGTCTCAAACTCGTCAGAACTCTCCTCAGAATTGGGTTTCAGCTATGTGTTTAATCAATAATTGCTTGATGGGTGCTAAAGTTGTTGATTGGAAACGAGAACATGTAAGATCGGAGAGCGCTGAAAGGCATCTGAAGAGATTTCAGCGAGAAAGGAAGGTCTTTTTGAAACACATTGTCTAAAAAAAAACAGCAAGGTGTTGCGAAGAAAGAAAAAGGTCAAAACTCGTCTCTTAGCTGGAAAAGTTCTTGCAAAAAATTTTTTTTTGGACTTTTACTGATCAATTTTTTACATGATCAACGTGCAGTCAATGCGTATTACCACTGCCTGTTATTACGGTATTGTGAGATCAATCATTTCAAGATGATGGAAACTTCGAGGAACGAGTTATATTGTCTACCAGCTTCAGACTAACATTCAGGGAATACACTGGAATAAATGGGCGTGGAAACCCTCGGGCACCCTCCTTATAGCCCTGACTTGTCCTCTTGTGCCATTTTGTTATTTGTTTTTCTAGAAAAAATTTGAAAGAAATGAAGAAGTCGATTAGCATATGCGCAGTTGGCTTGCAACTCGCTCACAAACATTTTATTAACAAACACTGAAACCAAATCGGAGTGTCGATCACGCAGAAGTCTATACTGAACATTGTTAAAACAATGATTTGTGTATAACATTATTCAATAAATATATGAAAAAATTACCGTTAGATATGATTTACCCTCGTAATTGTTTTGCTGATTTTAATTGACGGAGTTTTGAAACTAATAGTCGATCGTAGTATCACATTTAATCTATTCGACGATTTTAAAAAGAATATATTTATCTTGTGTTCTGTATAATACCACCATTATTTTTATATTATAATGCTCGGCTTTTAATTTTCATTTTTGTACTTGTACTCTATTACGTTTTATGTGAATCATAAATTTATGACTGGGCCATTCGACCTAAAAATATCTTTATCTGATTCAATGAGGACATACGTTTGTAAAATGATACCTACCCTAATTGAGAATTTTCTATTTTCAAAATTTTCTCGTTTTCTTTGCTTGAAAAATAGTATCCAACTTCTTAAAACATTGATGAATTCATTGATCTTTAATCTTATAGCCAAAACGATGATATTACCAAAGTTTAATGAATAAATTAATCTTACACTGTACTAAATTATAACCTTTAGAAAATAACCTCGACTAACATTATAGAAATTCAAATGCTTACTTGCTTCCATGATTTATATAATATAAAATTAAATTGAATAATATAAATATAATAACCATAAATGTATAAAAACCAAAGAAAGTGATCTGCTCATGAGATTCGAACTTTGGGAATAACACCAAATATACTTGAAAGTCTGTATATTTTAAAGGTTTCAAGGTCTAAATCAGCCCCGTTTTTAATGTTATAACTGAACACAAATGAACAAGACAAATTATTCAGAAAACAACATTATGATTGATACCATATGTCGTCTCTGGGCTAACAGCAGACAGTTTGACAGTTGGGATGGCATTTATATTAGGGCTAAAATCAAAGGTTGTATAAATTTCAATATTTATATAACTGTATATGAATTGTTTTTATCAATTCCTTATTACAATCATCTAATTAAAAATATTTGTAAATAAAAATTAAAAAAAAAACAACTAATATATTTCTCAGTGTCAAAAACATAGTGAAATGAATGTCAGTTCGAACGCAGTAGTAAAATGAGAGGAAGGAACTTCTTCCGACCAGTAAATTTTATTTCATACCGAATACCAAAAAAAAACCGCAATTTACATTCAATAAAACAAAACCAAAAGAAAATTAATTTATGAGGGATTGTACTGAACGATTTGATAATTAAAATTCTGCGTTCTGATGGTTAAGAAATTAATACAGCGTAAAATGGGAGCATTGTAAACTTGACATAAAAATCAAAAGCCCTGGAAAAAAAAGCTTTGCGAGAAAACCTTCAAAGCCGTAAGTTAAGATTTTTAGCAATTGTTTACCTCGTAAAAATGATTCTTTCAGACAAATTTTAAAATACAGCGTTTTTGAAACATAATTATCCTATCTGCTAGATGAACCTATCATTTCATAGCTATTGAAAATACGTATAAAATATGCTTATTTTGGCACTAAATCTTTTCATTAGGTTCCTGTAAACTTACAAAAAATGTCGAATTTGCGATTTTGCAACTTTAAACACCCCTTATATTTAATTAAGAAGTAAAAACTAGTTAACAGTTTTTTATATGTTATGCTATATATATATATATATATATATTCTTCAGGAAAAGCTAATCAGACACATGGAAATTTTTTGCAATTGAAAATACTAACTTCCCTAGGCTAATGGTGGAGAAATGTACTTAAACACGGGAAATTGCAGCGTCCTCCTGTACTGTAACTTCATAATTAATAGAGGCTTTTGCAGCACATATTCCGACAGATCAATGCGTCCAAGCCGCATGAGTCATCAGAAGACGAAAGAGTTTTTAAATGGTTAATTGTAGTTGTCAGTTACAGTTTTTAGCCGACTTACAAAACGGACGAATTTCTCAATGCGGTCTGAATTTCGTATGTATGTTACCCGATTTGTTCACTGGTAGTGAACCGATTCGAATTAGTATTTTTCGTTTAATAGACTTTACATCTTGTTAAGTGCCATTTAAAATTGAGGGAATAATTCTACCAGTAAAGGGATGGCATTTCACCTCATTGTTTTCTCGGGTAAACTAAAAAAAGTCACTATAGTGCCTAGTTTCTACTTATGGTTTTTTGAAACATCCAAACGTTTCAATGTTCTAATCTGACCTCGTTGTGAATGGAATTATAAACTGAATTAATAATATATAAATTATTTTAATTAATATTTTTATATATAGAGTTTTCTCGTTCTGCATTCAAGCTGGAACAAGTTGAAAGAATTTATTACCAGAATGCTGTTGTTTCAGTCATACAATCCATTAGGGAAACCCTAGGAAAAGCTTATGAACTAGGCCGATATAGGGGTTTTCAAAAGAACATTACCATTAGTAATTTCATTCTGAATTATCGAAAATCATATGGGACGGTATTTACGTAAGTACAGGAGCAATCGTCCTCACTTAACAGTTCACAAATTTTGGATTTTTCGAATTACAGTTTTTTGTAATTTTTGTGGTTATTTACTCCTATATGTAGAAGCCTGGATGTTAATCCAACATAATTTTTTTCACATTTGCAAGAATTTTGTAAAGGCACTTTTTTTTTATTGTGAGTTGCGTTTGTTGGTTTTGTATTGTGTGTACGATATACCTAGACACAAAATAAATTCTAGTAACATTATTAGTGTCAACTTAAAAATCGAATAGTATTTTAAGGTAATTAATAACATAACATAAAAAGTATATGTGTGTACATGACTTCTAACAGGATATGTGCTAAATGAGCATCTATTAATTAAGAAGAGTGAAAATATACTTTCCTGCCTATCTCAAACAAATTTTAACATGTAGATAATTTGGGAATAAGTAGTAAGTTTGATATTAATTTTGGTTATATAAAAGTCAGTAAGTGTGACAAACGATAAAAAAGTTATTGAGGTAGTACTTGAAGTTGAGTCATTTACTTGAACCTCGTAACTGGAAGTCCATTTAATGAAAATCGTTTATATAAAAGGAAAGAATAACAGAGATATAAATACTATTAAATTATGAGTTCCTAGTCACAATAAAATTTGCAAAATAAATCAAATCAATAATTTACTTATCCTACACAGACAACACTAAAGATAATAATAATTTAGGAAATAATATTTTACAACATAGGTAGGACTCAGTTAGCATAAGAAAATGGATTTCAGTCAAACTAGCTGAATAGTATGATGTTGTTTATGATGTTTAGATCAAAACTTCTCATGGGAACCAAGTTTAAACTTCGTTCGTTCTTAAGATATGATAAAACATAAACTAGTTGGATCTACGATAACGCATAAAACTCATTTTATGGCCTATTAGAAAGGTTCCATATTCAAGATGATAAGATATTTTTTTGAATTGGTGATTTGCCATTAATAAATTCCCAAGTACCAGAGTGACGATACATCACTCGGATAATTGAGAACAGACTGACATAACAATTCAACTAAATCCTTTTATTAAAACAATTTTGCAAAAACTGCATTGCTGGATAATATTCACCATGTTAGTAATAGACAGTAGCTGAAAGATCCAAAGACTGAGGTAATCACAAATGCAACAATCTGTCCATTTACGGTACTTATAGCTGTAGTTACAGCCGCCATATTACTACCGCGAGCATCTCTTTCTTTAATAATTATCCTAATAAAATGATTTAGATGAACTGCCACTCAGTTCATAATTCTCGGAGTGATGTATCGTCGCTTCCGTACTTAAGCCATTTAATTGTCAAGTACCTGGCCGATTGAGCCTCACTCGTGATTTCGATATCTTTGTAATATACACATATTTTTTTTGAGAACTTCACTATTTAAAACTCCTCACTTACGTAACCAATAATTTAATTACTAGGATTTTATTATTTTAATTATCTTAAAATGATTTCATACTAAAAGACTACATCAACCTAAAAATCTGTATTGGATCTGTTAAGCAGTGAATGGTGCCCCCTAGTGTGTACTTTTACTTTTTAAAATACCCTCCCAGGTTATTTAAAACAGTGGCTTTCAGATTTTGCAAACAATATTAAATATGTCTTATAAAATGCTCGGAGCTAAAAAATATGAATGTGTAAGTTTGTGTGATAATACCTCACTCATGAAAATTATTTTGCTACATGCTTTCCCTTCAAATCCATGTATTTGTCATCATATCTTACTATGATGGTTAAATCTAACAAACAAGCTTTTTAAAAATCCGATTACATCTCAATTATAAAAAAAATGAAGTTAGTCAAAGTATAAAATCTAATTATTGTAATATCTATTCTTAAGGAATGCCTTGTAAGAAATCAGAATTTTGAAACACAAAAATAGTATTTCAGTTAAATTATTTTCTCATTAAATGTTGCACAATACGTTGTAATTGTTTTCGCTATGCACAAGGTAATCTTCACCCTTTAAATGTTTAAATATTTCTTTATTGTTTAAATAAATCAGGCTTTTCTACTGCACAGACTAACCATTTGTCTGTTAGTAATTTCAAAAAGATCGTTGAGGAGGTCTTGAATTATTTTGTCTGTTCATTGGGTTTTCTCTCCTCCAAATTTTTTCCTGTAACAGATAAGTATTTAAAAATTGTATATGTAGAACAAAGTGTAGTAAGGCAATTTCGTAAAATTGCCCGGATTACTGGCTGTCTGTACAGAGATTCTTCCTCACAGTTTTTCTGAGAGAAAGAGATGTCTATAAAATGATCAACCAGTATTCCTGTATATAAGTAATGTATTGTATATTTTGTAATACTTATCTGTGTATGGAGACGTTTCAACTCCGAGTCTGGAGTCGTTGTCAATCGTTTAGTGTTGTTTTCGAGGTTTTTTTTTCTAAAAAATTTTCGCTTTGATTTTGAATTTGTTGTTTGTCAAAAAATTTGACACTGACAGTTTGTCGTTTGGCGATCACCTTCAGCCGACCTTCATTTGGATTGGAAGAATTTACTGCTAACAGAACAAAAAAACGGTAACCTCAGAGTCAAGTGATCGCCAAACGACAAATTGTCAGTGTCAAATTTTTTGACAAACAACAAATTCAAAATCAAAGCAAAAATTTTTTAGAAAAAAACCTCGAAAACAACACTAAACGATTGACAACGACTCCAGACTCGGAGTTGAAACGTCTCCATACACAGATAAGTATTACACAATATACAATACATTACTTATATACAGGAATACTGGTTGATCATTTTATAGACATCTCTTTCTCTCAGAAAAACTGTGAGGAATAATCTCTGTACAGACAGCCAGTAATCCGGGCAATTTTACGAAATTGCCTTACTACACTTTGTTCTACATATACAATTTTTAAATACTTATCTGTTACAGGAAAAAATTTGGAGGAGAGAAACCCAATGAATAGACAAAATAACATTTGTTTGTTGTTGCTACCTTTTAGTTACAGAAGATCGTATCCATCCTTGCAATAACAATTTAATCTTTGAAGTAACATTTTTAATATTTAAATTTCTCAATAAAACGATTTTTCCCAAAGATGAGACCCTCACCAATACATTTCTATCCATCGAAACTTCAAAATGGGATATATATATTATATATATATATATATAAGCAGCCATGGGTGTTAATGAAATACTCTTTATTTCTTCAGAAAAGCTTTCGGAACAAATTTATTCCTTCTTCGGGTCAAACTGGAAGTTACATAAAATTACCAGTTAGTAATATTAGATTTAAATTTATTGCAACTTACGATATGTGAGGTTTTGTTGTTGAAACTGGCTGAATCAAGAGTATAAAGAGGAGCATATCTTACGAGTTCATATTAATAATAGATATAACAAATTATAAAGCTCTTATAATGATTTAAGGTCAGTTGATAATTAAAGTATAATGAGTTGCAAAAGATATATACCGAAATGCAATATGTTAGAAATAAACCGTAAGTTTTTATTAAATTGGCTTACTTCAGTAACAAAATACTCATTTTTAGAGAGTTAAATGAGGGAGATAGAGGCTCGGGCCAAGAAAATCTCCAATAGGACGTTATTATTTTTATAAAAAAAAATATCCCCAAAACATTTTTTGTGTAATTTAAAGTTTACCAGACCAAGTACCAGCCCTTTGAAAATGCCTAAAAACGCGATATTTTCAAAAATGACCATTTTCAATCTGCTGTATCTCGGAATCTACTAAACGGATTTTAACTCTACACATCTCATTTTGAAGGTGTTTTATAAAACTTTTCAAATTTTGTTGAAAAAACTAAAATCGGATTAAAATTCGATGTTTGGCGAATTTTTGAAAATGACATTTTTTAAAAATTTATAACTTTACTTAAAATGCTTCCAAAAATCAGCTTTATTAAATAGAGACTTGAAATTTTTACTTAGTTGAAATCGATTAACTGAGCTCCGAGATACAGCCTGTTACATATAGCGCAAAAACGGCCTTTTTTCTGTCTTTGACGGGCCCTATCTAGGGCTCTAGAGGGCTGTAACTCTCAGGATAACGTTTTTTCAATAGGTTCAGTTAACATACTAAAATTTGAAGAAAATCCAGAGCCCCCCCCCCCCTTACAAAATTTCTCTTTCAAGTAGATATATTGCTTAGATATATATATATTATATATATATATAATAATATTATTATATATATATATATATGTTTTATTAACTGGGGACGCAGCAGATGGGTGTTAATGAATTTAAGAAACGTATAATACTGACATTTTAAATGCTTTAAATTCAGTTGATAATTAACTATAGTGATTTGCAACAGATAGAATACAGAAATGCAAAATGTTGAATGATAATTTTTGTAAGAAAAGATAATTTCTGATTAGATTTTCCAAATTTTACCGAAAAATAAATTTATTAATAAGTTATGCTTAATCCGTCGTTAAGGATATAATATAATCTAATGAGACTTCTGGGAAATTTTTGGTTTCTTTATCTAATAGCCACATAGATACTATAGAGTTTCCAACCACTTGTTCGAATTGTTGAAAATCTATTAATCCCGTACCGGCCCGACCCGTCCAATAACAAAACGATCAACCGAAATACC